>BPLQ01014521.1:0-562137 GCA_021605075.1 Caerostris darwini
ATTAGGATTAATTATCTTTAGTATACTGTTCAGAATTCTTTTTTTCCGCTTATTGACTTTTCATCGTGCTTCAAATTTATATAATTTATGACTTTTTTCATAAATGTATAAATCCATCAATATAAATCTTTTTTTAAAAATCATTTATTTGATTGAAACAGTTTCTACAACAATTTTTAATCACTTATTCTTTGATTAAAACTTCTATGAAAATGTTTGTAAACAGGGGCTTTATAAAAAACACTATTTTTGTTGGCACCTTTTGATTTTTAATATTCTGAGTCCATTATTTTTTTGTTATTCATTTTTTTTTAATGTTAAGACAACTGCATATCTGCAGGTTTCCTGGTGGGTAGCATTTGAGATTTTCACTCGGTATAATCTTTATCTTCAAAATCCGATAAATAATTTCAAACCGATAGTTTCATGGCCTATCCTTTCCTGGGTATGGGTATGGATATGGATATGATACATTCATGAATATCCCTGTTTAGACGAGAATGTGATAAGAATACGATTTTCTTAAATGCATCTTTGCAATATAGCATGCCCTGTTTGATGAATCCTAGATAATATTGAATCTGTTACATATCTGACATTATAGTGGAATACGATTTTGGATAGTACTCTGAGTTTTAGAAAACAATATATACGATAAATTTCCTCGATTTATTAATAGCTGTCAATAAAATTCTATATAAAATAAAGTCGATTTATCATAAGATAAAATCTTCGTTTTCCTTTCATTCATGCACTATGAAATCAACTGATATGCGATCTAATGATAACGTTCTTAGCTGAGTGTAAGAGGGCTAAGGCTCAAATTCTCTTGCGGCACACGTTGCAATTACTACTTTCAAAAAAGGAGAGACTCGATGGTGATTATGGCACAAGGGTGAAGAGTCTTGCCTCGACAGTCAAACTGTTCCGGGGTTTTCTCCCATATGACATGCAGATATGGACTCATTATTCTTAAAAGTCTTGCCGAAAAGCAATTGCTCTTCCCCCGCTCATGCTGGGGGCCTGAATGGTCGGGTGTCTAGCGCTCTGGCGCTCGGTACCACAGGTTTCGGGTTCGAGTCCCGGCGGTGCCATGGATGTTTGTAGTGGTTCGGAATCCACTTTAAACTGTAGGTCGCGGTCTGTTTAGCCCTCGTGCTCAGAAGATGACCGTAAAGCGGCAAACCAAACCAAACCCGCTCATTGGTGGGCTTTCTGTTGCATACGTAAGTGGTACGCTAGGTTCACCACTGTTCCAGAAAAAAACCATGAAATATAAATCGAATGCTGAAGAATCCATATTTTTATTTTGATATTTAAGGTTTTAGAAAAATTCTCTAGTAATATTGAAAATGATAAATAACCGTATAATTTAGTGATCTGTCTGACAATTCGCATCGCTGATATAATGCCAATGAATGTAAAGAATTCAATAAAAATATTTTATTACTTGCATATCTTTTATTTTTTATTTTAATCTTTTTATTTTTCAAACGTTTCATTGTACATGCTTAAACGGATCTTAAACTTCTTCATTAAATTGAAAGCATTTGAAAAATTGTTTGGCTAAAAAAATTTTTAATAAACTTCATTTACATTTTTTAACTGATTTTAACTATTAACCTTTTGTAATTTTGAAGCATTAAATAAAAAATTCGAAATAGTATGCAATTCACAAAGCACAAATCTCTTTCGGAAAACTGTATATTATTGTCTTATTAGCTGGTACGTTATAATCCTCCACTTAAGGTTTTGCATAATTATGTATTAGATTTTCAAAAGACGGCTCATTTATTAAAAATCCTTACCACCATTTTTGTAATCATATGAATCAACAAAATATTTTCATAACATATATTATCAGATAATATTAATAAACTATTTATGAAAAATAAACATCTTATATTCATTTGACTTGTAATAATTGAAATTAGCAGAACGAGATTAGATACATTTTAGCAATATATCGAATTTGAGTTTAGCAAAACAGATTTAGCATAGGTATTGTATGTATTAAAATCATAGACACAGTAGCTTTCAATTAGGCTTTAATTTGGAATTCAGAAAGCTGGAATTCAACCAAGCTTCTGAACTCCAAAATCATACATATCATTTAAAACATTGGACAAAATCATAAATTACCATTTTTCATAGTTGAATTAGATCAATTTTGAAGAAATTATTTTTTCCTATACTTATAAGTAAAATTCCTATTTTATTATTTTTCTTTTGTCTTGATAAAAATTAGAAGTAAAATATTTCATTCTCTGACTAATTTAATAATGCTTGGAAAATATTTTATCTCTAGATGTATTCCTATTTTGCACTGAAAGTTCTAATTACTTTCAATTTATTCAATAATTTTCATGTCGTTCAAATCATCATTCATTTTATATTTCAGTACTTAGTAATCTGAAAGCATCATTATTATAGAATTAGTATTTATCTCTTTTAAGGTCTAAAATATTTCAATATTTTTAATATTATATATAAAAATATTTAGTGAGAAAATATGATATTACTGTAACCGTAAAAAACAACTTTTTCAATATAAAAGTTTAAATTAAGTTAATTTGAATTTTATCAAACAAATTACATCAGATTAATATTTAAGTATAAATATATACAATATATATACATAAAGAAGAGAATAGATTTTAAAATATATGTAATAGTGTTAAAAATATAGATTTTAAAATAAATATAATTTTCATTCTGTGTATTAAAATATATTAATATTTTAGAACTTTTCATCGTTCTTAAATTGTGGGTTCTTTAAAAAGTCAAGAATAGTCAATTGTTTAAAAAAAAGTCAGGATTATTATCAAAACTTTTAATTTGCACACCATCAAAGCACCTTTGCTAATTAAAAACTTATGTCCTAAAATAAGAACATTAATCCTTTTCTCAACTAGGCAGTTTTTTTTTATGCTAAAAGGAAAAATAAATGAAACTACGTTTTAAGAAAGGAAACTCATTAAAAAATGTAGAAAAAAAGGATAATAAGCTCTATTTAAAAGCTTTTTAATTGAAAGAAAAGGATCTTAAAAGTTCTAAAACCCGAAAAAAAGAAGAGCACATTAAACCTTACCATTAATATAATTCGTAAAATTACCAAATTAAAAGTTAAATTATGTTCAAATAAATTATTTCTAGCTTCTATTATGTGCTGGTGTAAACGATCAATATCAATTATGCAGTTTTCTATAACAATTAAAAATATCATTATTTCAGAAAAATAATATTTTTGTCGGGATAGCTTTGTTTAAATTATCAGATTTTTCATGAAAAAAAAAGTTTTTTCTATTCTCTTCTTTATTACAGTTTTTATTCTATTTATTTTTAGGTATTTAAATAATCTACTTGGGATTTTTTTTTTTTTTTTTTTGGATGGAAATGACATTTAATGAAATAATGTAATGGTAAAATTTTATTCTGTACTGAATAATATTTTTGGTACGGAATTTCATTAATTATAATTAAATTAACAGTCAATTATAAAAATTAGCGAATTATTAATTACATGTGACATACAGAGGAATGCTGAATGGCCGAGTGGCTAGCGCTCTGGCGCTCGGTACCACAGGTTTCGGATTCGAGTCCAAGCGGTGGCATGGATGTTTGTAGTGGTTAGGAATCCACTTTAAACTGTATGTCCCAGTCTAACATGACTGTTGGGCGTAGGGCTGACAACCCTACCCCGTAAAAAGAAAACATCTCATATTTCGAAATCTGCCAGTAGGCAGACGGCCTTGGCCCACCTTGGGGATGTTGCGCCAATCATGATGATGATGACATGCAGTACTATTTTATAATAAGAGATAATTTTTGAAACCTGAATAAGTTATGATTATAACGACAATAAATTTTTGCTCAGACACTTATAGAAACAATGTTCTTAAGAATTTTTACTTTTTGCCTTTAAAAACATTCCGTAATAAAATTTATAAACTTTCTGAGAAATTTCTGTGGATTTTAGAGCCCTTATTTACCACCAATCCAACATAAAAAATATTTTAAATTTTATTGTTGTTATATATAATAAACTTTTTAAAATATGTTAGCAATTTAAATATATTTTTATTTTTATTGTAAAATAACAAAAGAGTATCTCCCTGGAATACGGATGATTTTATAGTGCCATGGAAACAAATCATTGGTTTTGAGAATAATAAACTGTTAATAAGGTATTATTAATAATAAGTTTTTATACTTAGGATTTGTATAATATAAATATAAAAAAATGGAGAACAATTTAAATATTTTTTTTTATTTTTTCCATGAGGGAAAAGCATAGAAAATTTACAAAATAAAAGCTTATAATTTACTAATAAATTTACATAATATAAGGGTTCTAAAATCCCTGTTATGGGACGAAATAACTATATAATCTTATAATACTTTATTAAAATATTATAAGACGCACATATTAATAATGCAATAAGATGCCTCTTAATTATGCAAGTATCATAATTTATACACAGACGCACGGATCAATTATAAATATAGTTAAGTTAGAACCTAATGTGTTAATGTATACATAAATTAAATAACTGTGACAATCATTGCCACACATTATACAGCGTATACAGAAATGAAATGTATAATGTTATATATCCAGAATTTTCTAGAAATTTCATCAGATCCAAACTCCCCTTGTCTCAATTTGACGATATCTTAGACTTACGCTTAATAACGTTTTCATTATAACACAAATAATTTTGCAATATAATATTAAATAAGCAATTTAAATTCTGAATTATTATAAAAATTATAATTAATTTCGTTTTCAAAGTATACATTTACTAAACAGCGGTACACGAACAATGGAAACCTCCAGAGGTATTCATAACTTCAAGGATTTAATGTTGGTCTCTACTGCCAACATTAAATCCCTGATCTTTTTTTTAAGGAAAGTATTTTATGAGTATTTACACCTTTGTTCATTTTATTTAAATATAATAGATGTGCTTTCAAACTACTGAATTATCATGCTCATATTCTGCATAAACATAGTAACTTCTGGTTCAGATCAGTTGTGCATTGAACTGAGTCTTTTTAAATAAAAAAATTTAGTGTATCGTTCATTACATAATGAATCAGTATATCAGATCGATCCATGCCATTCATTACTCCCTGTAAACCAATTATTTGAGCTACAAACGCATTTTATATTAAGTTTTCCATTCGGTCGAATTTCGCTATGCTGTCACATTTTGAAATGAACTTAATGCGCCAACGAATCCCTACGTGTTGCTCAATAGTTCATTCCTGGCTCTGTACAATTTCTTTAACTTCAAGTATATTATTAAATAGATTAAAAAAATTAAAAAATACACAAAAACAACTATGCTTTGACCACAAAAAAATTAAATTTGGTAAATAATGAGCAAAAAAGGCACTACCTGACAGTACAAATGCATCATCAAGAAAGTATAGCAAGAAAAAGGTGCAAATCGTAGGGTCACCGAGTTACGTAAATGACTCAAGGTGTTCAGCTGTCTCACACACCGATATTAGACAGGAATCACAACTGTTCTGTCAGCATGGAAACCAGTTAGAATAGTTATTTATCATAGAAGAGAAAGTATTGTAAAAAAGATGCCAATCCTCAGCCGGCATAGACTGTGCCTGGAGATATACATATTGCAAAAAAAGATGCCAATCCTCAGCCGGCATAGACTGTGCCTGGAGATATACATATTGCAAAAAAGATGCCAATCCTCAGCCGGCATAGACTGTGCCTGGAGATATACATATTGCAAAAAAAGATGCCAATCTTCAGCCGGCATAGACTGTGCCTGGAGATATACATATTGCAAAAAAGATGCCAATCCTCAGCCGGCATAGACTGTGCCTGGAGATATACATATTGCAAAAAAGATGCCAATCCTCAGCCGGCATAGACTATGCCTGGAGATATACACTGAAGTGACAAATGTCATGGGATAGCAATATGCAAATTTTCAGATGGCAGTAGCATCGCGTAGAACAGGTATAAATGCGCAGTGCTTTCGCAGAGCTTTCATTTCTGTTCAAGTTATTCATGTGAAGAGGTTTTGACGTGATGATGACCGCACGACGGGAATTAACAGACTTTGAAAGCGGAATGTTAGTTGGAGCTAGACGCATGGGTCATGCCATTTCGGAAATCGTTAGGGAATTCAACATTCCCAGATCCACTGGTCAAGAGTGTGCCGAGAGTATGAAATTTCAGGCATAACATCCCACCATGGACAGCGCAGTGGTCGACCGCCTGCACTTAACAACCGAGACCGGCGACGTCTGCAAAGAGTCGTAAATTCTAACAGACAAGCAACACTGCGTCAAATAACCGCAGAAATCAATGTGGGACGTACAAGGGACTTGTCTGTTAGAACTGTGCGGAGAAATTTGGCTTTCTTGGGCTATTCCAGCAGAAGACCGACTCGAGTGCCTTTACTGACAGAACGACATCGCTTGCAGCGACTCTCGTGGGCACGTGAGCATATCGGTTGGTTCCTAGATGAATGGAAAACCGTGGCCTGGTCCGATGAGTCACGATTTCAGTTGGTAAAAGCTGATGGCGCAGACCCCACGAAGCCATGGACCCAAACTGTCAGCAAGGCACTGTTCAAGCTGGTGGTGGCTCCGTAATGGTGTGTGCTGTTTTTTCATGGCATGGACTTGGTCCTCTGGTGCGACTGGACCGAACATTGACTGGAAATGCTTATGTTCAGCTACTTGGAGATCACTTGCAGCCATTCATGGACTTCATGTACCCAAACAACGATGGGATTTTTATGGATGACAATGCGCCATGTCACCGGGCCACAACTGTTCGCGATTGGTTTGAAGAACATTCTGGACAATTCCAACGAATGATCTGGCCACCTAGATCGCCCGACATGAATCCCATCGAGCATTTATGGGACATCATCGAGAGGTCTGTTCGTGCCCAAAATCCTGCACCATCAACGCTTTCACAATTATGGACGTCTATCGAGACAGCATGGCTCAATATTCCTGCAGAAGACTTCCAACGACTTGTTGAGTCCATGCCACGTCGAGTTGCTGCACTTCGCCGGGCGAAAGGAGGGCCGACACGATATTAAGAGGTATCCCATGACTTTTGTCACTTCAGTGTACATATTGCATACATTTCTTACTTTCCATAAGAGAGTTGGGAAAATGAAATGATCTATTTTATGTATTGTAGTGTTGTCAGAAGATGATCAGAACGCAAGAACCGATGCGTTAGCTGCCAAATACTATTGTCCCTTGCGAATATAATACTCAGACATAGCAGTACATTTTAGATATACTACGTAATATTTCTGAATATTTATTTATTTTTGCCTTATAGTTACAATTCCTCTGATTTAAAAAAATTTTTGGAAAACAGTATATTACCATCTTCTTATTAATTTCGTATATCCAATAAGTTTATTTTCAACTGTTACATCGCTTCACAAGAGAACAAATCAAGACAAGCAATATAACTAAAATATAAAAAATATTTTTATACCTTATTTACGTTTATAACTGTTTAGGCAGGATTAATAATTTAAATTTGTTTTTCATTAAATTTTTTCTGTTAAATTAAAGGGGATATGTAGTATAATGGCAAGTTGTTTTTTTAAAATAAATTAGCTAACTTATACAATTACGCATAAAGAAAAAAAAACACATGAGTAAAAAGAGAAATAGGATAGAGATATAAACAGAGCTTTAAGATGAAGCAATTGAAAATAAACTTAAAAATGTTTCATAATGCTATTTCCTTATTATTAATTTAAAGAAGAAAAACGATACTTATTTTGTGAATAAATACAGCTTAATATGCGATAATTGTTAGAAAATAAGTAAAACTGCAATCTATTTTATCAAAAAAGTTAATGACGAAAAAAAGAAGTTTAAAGGATTTAGGAAATCAGTATTAAAAGGTTTATAATTTTTATCGCATTTACATTTGAGGATTAGCCGTTTTTAAAAAACAATGAAATAACTATTTTTATCCTTATTAAATTTAGTAATAGGTTGCTAGGCAATTATGTATGAAGATATTTTTTTGAAAACATTTACTAACAGTTAATTTACTTCTTTAGGCACATATTCTTGCACATAAATGCACATATTGTTTCTGAAATCTTTGAATAAGACTAGTCATAGGTTAGAATATATTTTGACATTAAAATGTTTATTTTTCTCCAAATTATTTTTTAAAAGATTTTTCCAGTTTTTCTTTGACTTGTGTAATAAATATTACATCAGAGGAAGTATAAGAAGCAAAATATGCGTAAAGCCCTATATTAGGACCAATGCTGAAATACTCATACAATTATTTTATTTAAATAATTCTTTTCAAATTTGCGTCAAACTTTTAAAACTTGCATCATTTAATAGTTAAGATTTATTTAGTGAATGTAATTTATTTTTATTACTCATACGTAATTCATATTTGCAATATTTATTTCTCTTGACATGTGAATAAACCTTTTTTTTTTTTTTTTTTTTTTTTGTATTTTCTCTGAAAGCTTTATTGATTATTTTAATTTTTAAGATAAAAAAAAATTAATCCTCTTTTCCTGTGAAAGATAGAAATATAAAAAAGAGAGTAATTACTAATAAGAGTTAATTACTAATATTTTGTTTTATTTATATTTATTTTGGTCCAGAGAATTCTGTTGTAGCAATTTTATAAATCAACTTTTTATTATTAAAACGAAAGTATAAAACTCCTTTCATCGCTATAATATTTCTTCTTTTGAATCAAACATTTCTTCTTTTTTCAATAATGTGCATTTACTAGAAGATTCTGAAATAGATCATTTGACTATGAAAATCACTTTGAAATATCATAACTAATTCTCTAAGATTATTTATGTATTTACCTTACTATTTCAATATTAATTTTACACAAATTTCGGTAAAATTAACTGTATGAAAAATATTATGGTTGTCTAAATATATTCACACACACACACCGCATAAAGTGGACTGCATTATTCAAGATCTTTATTTCAAAACAAAATCGAATTCTATGAATCTTTTACACTTCTTAATCGTTAAAGCAATCTCAAAGCGACATTCATACACGAAATATGAAATGTAAACTGTCACGAGAGGAAATTATATCTCAAGTGCACTTATGCTTCGTGGCGTCATTTATATTCTGGGGTCACACTGTTCATTTCGAAATTCTGAGTTTATAATTATCAGTGATTTAAAAATGAAAGAAACAGTAAATAAATTGGAACATTTGTTTTGAATTAAGCATAGTTTCAAGAAAGAAATTTCTTTAATTTGTTATTTGTGGAATATTTTCTTTAATCAAAAGTATTAAAAAACTGCGGAATATTTAAAGTGAAAAACACGTAAAACGGTTGATTAGATTAAACTTTAAAAAAATGGAAAATCTACTTTTCTCAAAGGTAGAATACTGGATTTGTCGGACAAATCACAAAACAGGGTCCTGATTTGGCAACTTTTTTTGGCCACCAAGTGTAGTACCACTAAAGTATCTCCTAATGCCTGATTAGCCAATATGAATTGCGTCATTTTGATAGGCAGAGACTAATTACGGAGTTTAATTGAATTACTGGAATTTTCTAGAAGAATTACAAACCGTTATTTTTAACAATAATTCATTTCAGTCGTTACCAATTCATGCGGCTGCGGTTGTTTCCTTTCCTTGCGTGCTGACAAAGTCTTTCGATTAGCCATCTCTGGTATTGAATAATTTTAATTCGGAACAAAGATTTCAGGCATGTCTTAAAATTGAACGAAGGTTACTACAACAAGGATTTGGAATGTAAAGGTAACTTCAAATTGTTGAATGGTGTGTGCTTGAACATTTGATTGCTACTAATGCCGTCGCGAAATCGAGCTATCATGGTAAGGTTGCATTTATCTTCTCTTAGAATCTCATCGTTCATTTGGCGCCCTTTGGCCCCTATTCCGCAATTTTACCGTTTTCTTTTCAAGGATATGTGATATACAGTTTTCAAAATACGCAAAAGTAAATATATAAAATAAATAAAAAGCATAAAAATAAATTAGCAAAATCACTAGATTACAAAAATCGTTATGCATATAAGAAATATCTCACATAGCATATTTTATAAAAAAAAATAAAAAAATTAAAACTGATTTTCGAAAGCAAATTCATCCGAGTCACAAATCGCCACATCAGTCATTGAAATTTAGTTCCCCTTCAACCCATTTACTATTAATAAAAAAAAATAAATTTTCATAGTCACTTGATTAAATTATATTTATATTCAATAAAAATATTATTTAAGAAAATTTTTAATGTTGTCTTAGCATAAACTGAAATGATGTCCAATTAAAGAAGTAACAACTTCAGCAACATGTCAGAAAAGTAATTGCTAAGCAATTGAAGCAAAACCTAATTTTATTATCGTCATATTAAATCCAAAATAAAAACGACTTTTGTATTAAAAAATTGTATCTTCTTCAAATTGCTAAGTTTGTAATATTAAACATAATAGTAATTCAGAGCAAACAATTATAATTTTTTTTGTGCTAATAAAACTAATTTTTAAATTTTAGAGTATTTAATGTCTATCCTTAATGTTTCCAAGTATTACTAATTGCCCTCTGTAAATAAATGATTTCATAAGCATTTATAAAACGATATATAGCAATCAAATTTTAAGGTTATAATCCAGTTATTTTTTATGTAATAAATTCAGCTTCAATTATAAGAAATTATATTAGCATAATGTAATTTTTAATGCGCATTTTTACAAAATAGGATATATTTTGCTGCTAATTTTTGTGTCTAGACGTATAATAATTAGCAGATCGATAAAAGTTGTTGTTAATTAAATTTAAGTCAATTTGCTTATTATAAAATATATCAAAAAGTTTCAAGATTCACGTCAAAGGACAATTAAATTTTATTGAATAAATGTTCAGATATACGCTTCAGATAGCCGTATAATGATTAGCTATTTGATAAAAGTAATAAAAGTTATTTGCTAATGAAATTTGAGTCAGTTTGCTTATCATAAAAGATATAGAAAACGTTTTAAGAATTAAGTTTAATTCATGTCAAGGACAATTAAGTGTTTATTGAATAAATGTTCAGATATACGATACGGTTTTTATCATAACTATTGCAAATATACAAAATGTAATCTTTTTTTATTCAGCCAAGTTTAAATTCTTTTATAAAAGATTAAATTTAGAAATATTTTGGAAATTTAATGACAACGTCTTATACTTTTTTTTTAATTGTAATGTTAGATTTCATTAAATAGGCTGCAACGCTTTTATTATAATTGCTTATATTTTTAACAAATAAAATTCTACTGTTAGATTTCATTATTTAGGTGTCCAATGCTTTTATTACTTGTGTTATAATAATAATGTAAATAAATTTTGTATGGATAATTATCTTTCGTTTAAATTAAACTATATAATAAATTACTTTAACATTTATCTTTTTTTTAATTAACTATTTCATACATTAAAAATAAAAGCTTATTTTATCAAAAACAATTTTTTATGACATTCTTAATTCTACTTTACTTTTATTTAAATAAAAAAATTTAAATACATTGCGTTCTTTATTGATTAGCAATTCTAAAAAATTGCCAACGAATTAAACTTTTTAAACATGTAAGCTTATGTCATATAAATATGCATTTTATGATAAAAATATTTTCTTTGGTATCATTTTAATTTTTAATTTATTTTGAAAAATTTTAACTATCAACTTCATTAAATTTTGAACCTTTACAAAAAAAAAAAATATTCAGAGAATAATATTTTTTGTTAGCAAAAATATTTTTATTTTTATTCCTCTATTTTGTCAATTTTATACTGTTTTCTTCATTAATTATTTACCTGCTAATATTACAAGAATAAGTTTTTTTAATTTTTATTTAATAAAATGATATATTTTTATGTCGTGATTCATATAAATTTCCAGTTTTTAATATATGACTTTTATGCTTTCGAAATGTTAAATATCTAATCATTTTTTATATTATTTTAAAACCTTTTAGTTGAAAATTTAATCTCTAATCATGAAATAACAAGGAATAAAAAAATTCAAATTATCTATATTCATACCATTTATTTGTAATTGTTCAGTATATATATTTATATTCTAGAGATTTTAATCAAATATTGCAGATTAATTAAATCAAATAGATTTATGAAATTTTAAATAGTTTCTATATGTCTGGATATATATCATTAAAAAATGCTTTTTTACAAAATTTAAATTATAAATAGAATTATTAACAATTTGAAAAAAAAATTATTATTAAAAATTAATGCTTAAAAATGAATAATTTTCCCATCTAAAAAACGGTTTTCAAAAAATGATTCAGAAACTCTTTACTTGTAGAAGCTCATTTTATTTTTAAAAAATCGTAATAATCCCTTAATGTACTCCGAAAATCCGAAAGGAATATTTTCAAAATCATTTCTGATTTCAATGTTTTTCTATTTTACCGATTTCAGGCTAATCATTTTGATGTTTAAATGATTGCTCTTATAAATTCGTTCGAGTTCGATAAATGTTAGGATATTAGTAGTTTTCTTTTTTTTATTTTATTATCTTTTCCATCAAACTAAAGAGAAAATCCCTTGTACTTAAAGTATCATTGGGGATCTAATGTAATGCAGACAGTCTGTCGGAACTTAAGAATAATAAAACCACCCTAAATCATTAAATTACAGTTCTTTAAATTATTTTCTCCTTTGAGCTATAGTACATCGTTTTCTTCTCTGCCGATTAAAATTTCGACAGCATATTATTAACAAAATATACTTTACTAGATAATGTTTTTATTCTAAAATAGATTCAATTCAATTTTTTTCTTATAATGTACAATTCAATAATGGATCCTTTTTCAAAAAATATAAGCACTGACATTTTAGAGCAGAAAAGAAATGACAGAAATAACAACAAAAATTGTTTGAGACTGATACCAATTCGTATTGCATTATGTTTTGACAATGATTAGACTGAAGATGTGGAGTAATGTTTGGATACGAGTAAGGATTCCACTTCCACTTAAGTTGTAGATTTTCGTTTTGTTAGAGGGCCAATAGCGAAGACTGACTTCAAGTATCGACACATCATGCAAAATAAAAGAACCCTAATTTTGCGGAATTCAAGAATAGGGAGTATGACTATTCGAAAAACAAGTAATATAAAAAGAAAATTTTAAGTCAGTTCCTACTTTTTTTTCACTCTATTGCAGAAAGTCCTTTATAAATAATTTTCATTCATTTTTTTAAGTTTATCTAGTTTTTTCCATCTATTAATATATATATGCAACTTAAATCTAAAAAAAAAACTAAAATTAATTAATTAAATTTAATGAATGAATTAATGTTTGAAAGAACTGTATTAACATCCAGTGTCATCCACTACAAGTTCAAAGAAAAAATATATTTGAACTTGAGTGGATGAATAAAAAGTATTTCATGAACGATTGAAAATTTGAACAAGATATATATAGGGAGAGGGTGAGCTAATGAAGGAATTGAATAAAAGAGTTCCTACTTTTTTTTCACTCTATTGCAGAAAGTCCTTTATAAATAATTTTCATTCATTTTTTTAAGTTTATCTAGTTTTTGCTATCTATTAATATATATATGCAACTTAAATCTAAAAAAAAACTAAAATTAATTAATTAAATTTAATGGATGAATTAACGTTTGAAAGAACTGTATTAACATCCAGTGTCATCCACTACAAGTTCAAAGAAAAAATATATTTGAACTTGAGTGGATGAATAAAAAGTATTTCATGAACGATTGAAAATATATATAGGGAGAGGGTGAGCAAATAGAAGGAATTGAATAAAAGAGCATGGGGAAAGGGATGATTCCCCTATTCTCGAAATTGGTTTGGAATATGAGCAGGGCACCAGGAAATAAAGCATTATCCGATAAAGAAGAACAACCTTAATCAGTTGAGAGAAGAATTGTAGTCGGCGCCAAAATCTATTATTTGGAAATAATTCTTTTAGTGAGTGGCTGTTGAATACCTTAAAGATATAAATTTTGTAAATAATTTGCAAATAAGAAATTAATCTAAATTATTTTATCTCGATTATGTTCATTATTTGGACGAGGAATGGCGTTAAAATAAAGGAGTTTTCACTAGTTGTATGAATTTTTAGCTGTAGTTGGTTGTATAATATTACAATATAACGGTTATTCAGAGCTTATGCGTAATTTTATTTAAAGTACTATATCCAATATAAAAGATACAGCTTTTTTTCAAGATTTTGTACCTAATACACTCATGTCCATAAATTAAATTTGTCATTAATTAAATTTAATGAATGAGTTAATGTTTGAAAGAACTGTATTAACATCCAGTGTCATCCACTACAAGTTCAAAAAAATGTATTTGAACTTGAGTGGATGATCAAAAAGTATTTTATAAACGATTGAAAATTTGAACAAGATATATATAGGGAGAGTGTGAGCTAATAGATGGAATTGAAAAAAAGACTGTCGTTCTCTGATAGACAATATATTATGTGTAGAAATTAATTTTTTACACGCAGCAAGTAGTTTCTAAAAAAATCTCTACATCTCTTGTAATGACATCGAACATTCAATTCCACGTATCACTTCTCTCCACCCATCCCACATACAGATGTCGTTGCACTGTTTCAACCTTCTGGTACCCATTATTTGAAATTCTACTATAAATAAAGTTATTTTAGTCTCAATTTAAAAAAACAACAATTTATTTTCAGTCCTATACTACCTGTATTTTTTGCTCATTCAATAAATATTTTCACCATTCATCAAAATATTTAGTCTGAATACAGAATACCACCACGATAGCATTTCTAGGCCATTTTAGATGAGAAAATTGGGTTACTCAGCTGAAAGTCTAAAAAGCCGTCGCTAAATACCGTTAAAAAATATAGATATGGATTAAAGTAATTTTTATATTAACGTTGTGGTTTACTTAAAATAAGCAGTAATTCAAAATGGTTGTTCTTTAATCTAGATTATTTGAAAAACTATATTTACTTTAATATTACATAATTAAGTAAAATTTGGACTGAAAATAATTCTTAATAATTTACATAATTCGAAATTTAAACTAAAAAGATAAATATGTTCTTGATATATATAAACACTGAATAATATAATTACTATAATTAACTTTGGAGCTGAAAAATCCATTATATATAATTATCAACCAATAGTCAGTTGTTTCTTTTCAACTAAATTATCGATGCAAGTGTAACTCCTTGTAAATGTTGCAAAATTTTTTTTTGTATTACATATATTCTCACGTAATATAATTTTTCTATCAATAATTGGAATACTCTGAGAATATTTGGAATAAACACGATAATAATCTCTGTAATTACTTATAGATTTTTTTAATCCTTTTTTTAAGCAAATTGTGGAATTCACTTAAGATGATTATTCTAAATATTTTCATATTAATGTGAAATTAATGTAATTATTGCTGTCAAACGTTGCTCCTGTTTGAGAAATAACTTTATGCAGAATGTTAAAAAGTTAGAAAAACAATTTTTACAATATTGTTAAAAAATATATTGTTGAAGAAAAAAGTCATCTAACAGAGAAACTAATCATTTATTAGAAACATGTAATTAAAAATAACTATATGCATGACATGATACGATGTTACAAAGAAGCAACTCATGTTTAGAACAATAAAAACTTAGCATTAATTTTTAAATTGTCATTTCTTTTTTTCAATTCCTTCTATTAGCTCACACTCTCCCTATATATATCTTGTTAAAATTTTCAATCGTTAATAAAATACTTTGTATTCATCCACTCAAGTTCAAATATATTTTTTTGAACTTCTAGTGGATGACACTTGATGTTAATACAGTTTTTTCAAATATTAATTCAGTAATTAAATTTAATTAATTGGTTTTAGTTTTTTTTAGATTTAAGTTGTATGTATCTACCAATAGATGGCCCCAGATAAGCTTAAAAAAATGAATGAAAATTATTTATAAAGGACTTTCTGCAATATAGTGAAAAAAAAGTAGGAATTGGCTATAATTTTTTATATATATTACTTGTTTATATTCAAGCTTGTGAATTGTAGTTTGTCAGAAATACAGAAGTCGCTAGTTGTCTTGATTTGTCTCTATATAAAACACTCACATCATTATATTAGTCACACAATCAATGCATGTCAGTCAACACATTATTTTATTAGTCGTCATATGAACTATAAAAGCTGGATTTCACACTTTCCCTCCACTTCTTCATTTCTGGACTGCTCTGCACATGAAAACTATCTCGATGAAATAACCTGAACTAATCATAACTAATAACTAATAACCATAACTCAATGAAAAAGTACTGAGTATCTTCATAACTTCGACGAATCTCCTCAATTTCACCTGGAGACAAAGTGTGTGGTATCTCTTAATGTCACACTTATTCAAATAATTTTGTTCCACCCATCTGCCACAACTTACATACATAGTTTCTTTACTCAAATGAAATATAGATATCAAGATATACAAAAGATAAAATAAAAAGGGCATTTATATTAATATAATTATTACAAAAAAATACAGCAATGTGTAATATGAAATTTATCAGTATACCTATGCATCTATTTTCTTTATGAGAACGTTACAATGCATCTGCAACAGTGTTACTACAGGACAGGTATATGCGCTATTGATATCTGATAACGAAAGTGAGACAGAGACCATTTCTGTAATCGAGCATTGCGGGTACTGCTTCCGCTAAGTACTTGAGAGGATTAGGGTCAGTGTGTAGGAAGATTCGGTTTCCGTGAGTCCATATCTCAATTTTCCCCTTATTCCCAGATCCCCGCATATGCTTCACTCTCGATAGAACTCCATTTGGGCTGAATGGCTGTAAGTTTCTAACTTGCAAATGTAATAGGCTTCAGTCTACCTTTAAAGGTAAACTAAAGCCTATTACATTTGGAATTTAAAAAATCCCTCCAAAAAAACCCATATATTTCCGTCGATGAGCCATCTATATGAATCTTAAGTTATTTTGAGAAATCTAGGTCACTATGCAAAGCTTATTTTTTACCAAATGGAAAGCCGTTTCACGACCATGGTATATTATTGGGTAACAATTTCCTGTTCAAATATATTCAAATGTTATTTTAAATATGTTATTATAATACATAATATTGTTATTTGTAATAAATAATAATGTTATTTATAATAAAAAGAGTTCTAATATTTATCTAAACTGACAATATTACAATAAAATTCGATAAAGATTACAATGTACGAAAAATATTTTTTACTATTTTTAAGAATGCAGGACTAAACATAAATACGAATGACTGGGGTTTAATAGTGCCGGATTCAGATCTGATTGTGCTGGTTTAAAAGGCAAGTACTTCAATCTCTTTGCCATTAAAGAGACATTGTTGAAAAGATTCAGCATTAACCAGGTTGCTCTTAAAGGGGCTTGATTTATTGTATCCATATTGTTTTTTGTAATTTTAAAGAAACGGTAGCATCTGGAAGTTTAGTCTAAACCTTCTTGATTTCTCCTCAGACCAACAGTAAGGGCAATCTGATCTATATAGATTTATCATGTTATCGCTAGCATAACCAACCCAAACTTTGATTCAAAATGTCTTGTCCAGTTTCGAACTGGAAACTTAACACACTGTACACAATTTCACTCCAGATCCTAATATAATGTGGCAGATATTTGAAGTATGTTCTAAATTAAAGTTAAAAAGATACTTCAGATATTCCTAGTTGTAATCCGTACGCTAATGCATACGGGATATAACAAAATACTTGTAATTTTATGAAATCATAAAATGATTTGTACCAAGTATGCAACATGAATTATTCTAATAAAACGTTTTTTTCTATATTGGACATTATAATAAATATATTTAAATTATATTTTTTTAAATGCGTAACATATCTGATACCATGAGAAACGATATATAGTCCGACCACTGATCATGTGGAAAATTACCAAGCTGCCATATCAGGCGGATTCACAACGAGTGATGACACTTTAGTTGTTATAAAAAATTATAATTTTTACTAATGAAAATTTTAACTTACGATATATTTCAAGAAAAACTAGATGAAAAAATTCTGTATTAACTCTTATACTTTTTTTGCAACTTAGAGCAACTTATACCTGGCTGGCTCTCCGAACAAATACACTGTTATACCGGACACAGTTTACACTGTTATACCGGATGTTTACCATTTCACAGCATCCGTGTTCGGACTATATTAATATACTAGGATATGCCGAATTGACTCCAGCTCGATTCTCTCTGGAAACAGACGAGGCAATTACTGTTTGAAAATGAGTCGACTCGTATCTGTTGGTGACAGTGTCACATTAATTTAACTTTTTATTTTTACACAAATTTTTACAGACGCTGACGCGTAATTAGACTCATAAGTCCACACCCTGATAGCCGAGTGGCTACTTCTCTGGCCATTGGTGTCACAGGCTTCAAGTTTGAATCTTGGTGGGGTCATGGTTCAGTCTCCATTATAAAGTTGCTGGTCTAATTATCTCTAGTGTGAAAAGAATGACTGTGAAACAACTAGCCATACCAAACGTTATGAGTCCTATGTAAAAATATTATTCTCACAAAAACTCAAGAATACGGTTGATACAGAGCACTAGTTTTAACTTAAAATCGCATCAAAGTATGAAAATTGTTCCTAGATTCAAATGCTTAATTGTGTTGAAAAAGTTGATAAAAGAAATTTATTCTGAAGGAAATATTTAAACCTTATTCAAAAATATACTATTGAGTAAATGAAATTAATAATTATATATATATTTTTTTATTTTAGCTTCTTCTAAACTCTTTCAATCTTTATATATTTCCATTAGATTTTTTTTTTCTGATTAAGCTAATATTCTTAAACTTTTTTTTCTATATTATGTCACTCTTCTCTTCTTACTTTCTTGGAAATCATTAGCCATCATTAGTTACTTTCCTTTTCTGATCAGATCATCCATTTCATTTGTTTTTGTGAGGTCATTGATCTTGAAGAAATAAATCACTGAGATTTCTGTTTGTGATTATTTTGCCTTTTAGGGTGTGTTCCTGTTCAAGATCCTGTCAGATTTGTTCCCTTATTAATAAAAATATTTCTCAGATAACATATTACGAATAAACTGATTTAAAAATACTGCAATAGATTTATACAAGAATATTTTTTTTTTTAAATTGTTATTATGTACCAGATCTCTGCCCTTTTCATACATACCTCCTTAGAGCAAATTGAGATATAAGTGCAGTTGTCTTTGCATGCATTTATTATTTTATATAATACATAATTTTTATAAATATGAAGATTTAAGAAGTGTTCATGATAACTAGGAAAATATTTTTGCAATTTTTATTTGAATGCATATTTTAAATAAAAAAAGATAAATTTGTCAAAAGTTCATGACATCAATTTTTCAATCGTGGCATTATTTATTATAAAAGTATGAGAAATAAGTATTATGAATAGTGTAATGAATTCCTTTATTTAATGAATGAAATATTTATAATAAATTAATGAATAATGAATAAATAATTTTAATAAATTACTAGGTTGATAAAAAAAATTCTCCTTGTAGTTAGAATATTTATGTTTCGGCATTTATTCATATTGAAAACATATTTTTATTGTTTCAGTTAAGATGTCATTGGTATAAATATATATAATTGTACATTAATTACTAAACTAAACTTTATTAGAGAAAAACAACTTAAAAGGAAATTTCTTAACAATAATAATGTTAACACTAAAAGATAATTATTTATGTAAATGTTTAGAAAAACTACAAAATAAATTAAGAAAATTCCATTACTAAGCAAATTTTCTTCGTGATTTAAATTGTGCCAAAGATTTATTTTTTTATGTCAAGAATTAGATGGCTTGGAAGAGATACGAGAGATACTGTAATGCGGTAGTATAACTTTAACTGTGATTTTAAATTGCTTTTACGTTATCTACAGAAATGAATCACCTACGTGACAGCAGCTAAAACTACCAAATATGTTTTACATTCGCGATTTTAATTAGGTATGAAAATTCTCCCTATTTTAATACTTGTCTTCTATGTTTAGTTATTTACTTGCATTTATATTATTGTAAAATTGTGCAATTGTAACTGTAATGTTTAATAAATAATGTCAGATTTAAATTTCTGTAGTGTTTTGGCCTTTATTCACACACCTTTTACGATTCTAGATTTTTCTTTTAAGTCATGTATTTTTGCCAGTCCTTCAGTGTAAAAAAATCATATATTAAATTACTAATAAATATTCATACCGTAAAAATGAAAAAACTGTATTTGGCTGAATTTACAGATGTCGTTAAACATATCAACCATGGTTATGGTTAGTTGATGCAAGTATACAGAGCATTTCAAACACTAACACTATTTTTCGAATTTTTTTCCAATAAGAAATTTTGTGGAAAAACTGAGTTTACTCATAATACGCTTTTTTGTCTAAACAAAAAGAAGTTGTTGTTTTTTTAAAGAAAATTTATTTTTAGGAATACTTTATAAAAAGGTACTTTTAGAGAAGAGTATTACATTTGAAAAGTGCTTTAAGGATTTTTTTCTATCATTTAGTTATGCCTTCGGTTTATGAAAATATTTTATAAATTCCTTTACTTTTACCCCTAGAAAAAAATATATTTAACATCTCACATTCCCTTGAACAAAATTGCTGAAAAGTGAAAAGAATGAATGCAAATTTATAGTATCGTATTTACTTTGTGAAAGAACATTTTTTCTTTATTTGAAATTTATCAAAACCTTAATAATTTCTTAAACTTTTCTGTTAGTTAGTTACTTTCCAGTTAAAAATTAAACTATTCATGATAAAATAACAGGAGAAAACAAAATAATGCGTCATGTTACGTTTTTTTTTAATTGTTAAGTTCATATGGGGTTCTCAATTTTTTCTAATACTTTGATTAATAACTGTTCCATATAATCTTATATAATACATTTGTAATTCAAAATATATCAAACTTCAATGAATTAAACAATACATTTTTTAAACATTAAACTCAACCTAAAATTAATGAGGCATTTAATGAATTATAGAAAATTAAAAACAGCTTTCTTCTTTAATAACATATTAATTTTTTGCATATTTAGTCATCGATAAAATCGTAATAGTCATCCTTCGAAAACTGAAGATTTTCTTAATAATGAGATATTCCTTATTTCGATTTTAATTATTCTAATTGACGCAAATCATTCCTTTTCAACTTTAATTGATTACTCATTATGCATCTGACGATAAATGGCATTCTAAACCTCACTGTTTCAATTATAATCATATTTTCCATTTTTCCCAGAAAAAGAGGTTTCTTTAAGCGTTGATTTATTTCATATGCCAGAGAATGTTCTTTTGGATAAAGTGTGTAGCAGTCGACAAAAAAATCATATTCCCCACGAGAGCTACGCTGCAAATTACTACTGTTTACATTCTTCTCCTTGGTGTTTCTCCCTTGTGGGATATGATACACTTAATTTATCTTTCTTGACCGAAAGTATGAAGTTTAATAGCATAGTCTTAAAGGAAACATATGATGGAATTTCACACATTTGTTACATGATAGAGTATGTTATTATACGATTATTTTAAGATATAGTTAAAAAAGATAAAAAATTGCATCTTAATTAACATAAGATATATATGTATATATAATAATTATTTTAATTGAGTGGAATACCATACTCGTGGTATTCCACCATACTCGTAAATACCCCTCTCGTGGAATACCATACGTTTCCAGCCTTGTTGGCCCATGAACGTGGCCCATTAAGCGTGGATCTTTTTCATATGCTGTTAATGCTCTTATACAATGTATAAACTGTGTAGAAGTCGTAGCTGACAAAGAAATCATACTTCCCATGAGAGTTTCGCTGTCTCTTACGCTTCGCAAATTACTACCGTTTAGATCCTTTTATTTATTTATTTCCCTTGTGGGATTGGATGCACTTAATTTATTTTTCCTTACAGAGGTATGAAATTTAATAGCATAGTCTTGACACATAGAATTTCACGCAATATATACTTTATTTGTTACAGGGTAGAGTATGTTATCATTCGATTATAGTAAGGTTTCGTTAAAAATAAATTTTTTTTAAATTAAGATACGATTTTTTAAGAATTTTCTTATTACAAAAATTATTTTAAGTGTTTCTTTCTCTTGGAATACCATACTCTATTGTGGTGTTTATAATCTTCTTAGCCCATAAACCGCATTAACTTTCATAAAGTAAAGTATATCAAGCGCATCTTACCAATATACCACAACCATACAACTACATAAATAAAATAAGGTTAAATGTAATAAGAATAATGTAGAGAACAATGGAGTTATCAATCTTTCGTAATTGAGAGAGAATCTGACTTTTGATTTATTGTTCTTAAAGAATAAAAAAAAAAAAAAAAAAAAAAAAAAAAAAAAACGAAACGTGATTATGACAATAGACCTTATGTTATTACAAGAAACTTACTATAAGAAACATTGTAATCTTGAAAGTGCTGATAAAAATCTCATCAGTTTATTATTTAGAAAGTCAATAGTGAAAAAAAAGTAGCAACTTGAACTAGTTTTCGTATGGTGTACACTACAATGAAACATGAAAAATTATTTACTGATGGAAAATCAATAAAATACTAAATGATTGTAGCAGTAGTATAAATGTACCGGTAATTTATTTGAAAATATAAGTTTATAAAAAACTGTGTTCAAAGTATAGAAAATATTGTAAGGAAATTCATCATTTCAGTATATTGAAAAAAATATAAACACGTAGAGGTTTTTTTTAAATCTTCTATGAGTATGAAGGATTCAGATGCTTCTCAATTGTTTTTCAAGGAATAGATAAAAATTATAAAGCTGATGAAAAGTCCTCTACTTTTTAAGAGAATTTCTCGATTGCACTCGGATTAAGTTTATTTAAATATATTGAAAATGCTATAATATGCTTTGTAAAAAACTATTAATCAAGCAACACTAGTGGTGCATTGAAAAAAATAAAGCCTAGTAGTAGTAAACACTATACGAAACGATGGTGATAGATAACGGACAGGTCTTAGTAGAATGAATGGAATGCAATAAATGGCATGCGTACATTAGACAAAAAAGATAGGTTACGATACGTTAATCGTGTCATTGTATACACCTTTGGATATGGAAATAAAGTGCATTAGGCTTTTAATGTGCTTTATGCTTTTCTTTTACCGAAAAGCACAAATGCCACACAAACCGAAAGAAATGTGCGGAAGGAATTTGGTAGGTTTAAAGCTGGTGATTTCAGCCTTGAAGATGAAGAACGCCCGGGTAAGCCTTCCACCACAAATGAAGATCATATTAAAACACTGTTAGGGAATAATCCATGTTATATAACACATGAATTTGCAGAAATGTTAAAAATATCAAAATCCACCATCCGCTAGCCTTTGTGAAGCTTGCCTAGTCAAACGGTTTTGATGTATATGTTCCCCACGATTTAATAGAGAAACTCTTGGGGAATCGCATTTTCATTTGCAAATTGCTCTATAAACGCAACGAGGATATGACATTTTTAAAGCAAGTAGTGATGGGATAATGTTAAGCGACGGAATTGGGAATTCTTGAGGGAAGCTGAATGAAAGTTGACTCCACTCTTATCCACTACAAAAGCATGTCTTCATCATAAGAAGATTATACTCTGTGTCTGATGGGATTGGAAATGAATCCTGAACTGTGAGCTTTTACCAAACAACCAGACTATAAATTCAGAAAAATATTGCTTCTAATTAGAGGTATTACAGACAGAAATTGAATAAAAACTTTGAGAAATAGCGAATGAGAAGGACAATGCGCTGCCTCATGTGTATTTAAAATCTCGAAAAAAGTTGTAGCTCTGTTGACATCTTCTATTCCATCCCCTATATTCACCAGATCTGACGCCCTGAGATATCCACCTATTGAGTTCATTGCAAAATTCACTTAATGGGAAAAACCTTCAAATTTTTGTCCATGATATAAAATCATATAAAAAAAAGTAATCACAGAAAAACTTGAGAGATTCTGGAAGAGCAAAATTTGTAAGACGGAGAAGGCTTGTGAAACAGAAAGACATCTATGCAATTTAATAAGAGTATACTACAATTTAAATGTGTTGCATTTCAGAGCTTCTTCAAAATCGGCACGAACTTTCTGGACAAAGCAGTATTACTGCCTCATATATGCTATGAGACATAAATTGCTACGAATTGTAAAGGTATCAAATATTAAAGCAGAAATATCTAATTTTATATCAGAAATGACTGTTTATGTTAACAGTTGTAAATTGCCTCGCCTTAAAAAAAAATTGTTGATTCAATGTGTAGATATTCATTTTGCTATTTTCTAATAATTTACTATATGTTAATAATAGTAAAGATTATTTAGCATTAGCATTTTACTCATTAGAATGTACGTGAATAATAATAAAAATGGATTTTAAAAAATTCCTTCAAAACTTGAAAGCTTCAAAAAAAAGAAAAGTAAATTAACTTATTATTATATGTTGCTTAATTCAAGAACATTGGAGGAAATACATTCTGTTGATTGGTATTATATGCATACTGTATGCTTAATGTGCTATGATGTTTTATGTATAATTATTTCTTATATTTGAAACAAGAAATAATTTTAAGGCAGTAATATCATTAATCAATGCATTATAGATCTAATTTAAATTGAAAAATAGATATTCTTTTATATTCTTTTCAATGTAGTTACAAGGCATTTAAATAATTCAAAATATTTCTTAGAATTTTCAGTAAATGACATAAAATTATCCTAAACAATTTTTGTTTCATATATGCAAATTTCATTCAAAAATTGAATGAAATTTATAAAATTTAAATGAAACTATACAAATAATCTCGTAATCGTCAATATATTTTTTAATAGTTTAGTTAATAGTTTAACTTAAATACTTTTAGTTCGTAAAACTATTTCTTCAAACTTTAAAATGTTATTGAACTTTTAATCTTACAATGTCTAAAAAATGCTATATTCTGAAAGAATAACAATTGAGCTTATGAATTAATATTTTATAAATTATTAAAACGATATGAAATATTGTAATAATATGGAGAGTAAAAGTAACTTCCTTTCTGATAATAAAAATATAAATAACTTTGAATAATGTTTTTATTTTAAAATAAATTTTCAAATAGAAAAGAAAATTTCTAATAGAAAATATTCTAATAATCTTTCAAACAGAATTTCATTATTATCAAAACAGGATTATTAGGTTATATTAAAGATAATATAGACAGTTCACCTTTCTGAGTTGAAATATATTTAAATAAAGTAAAAATATGTGTTCAAAGCATTGTTGTTCACTTTTTGGTTTGGTCTGCAGTTTTTTCATGAATAATTCAAAGGATTACAAAACTTGACTATAGTTTACTTTTTTATATAATAAAGAATATTTTTGTTCTTTTAAAATAATTGTTTCACAAAATACATTTATTTTTAATGGCTACAACGGAAACTAGTTGAACATAATGAACTCGATTTTTAATTTAAGATCAGTAAAAAAAAACGTGTGCAAATAAATTTTTAAAACTTTAATGACTGGATAAATAAAATAAATTACTGAAAAATTTAATCTTTGAAAGGCATACGTTAAAAGTACTATTAAGTTTCATTTTTAACTATTTGGTATTGTGAGAAATTGTTTTAAAAGATCACAAAGCTTGACCTATGAAGTTTACTTTATATTATAATGGAGAATACATGTTTCGTGTCATAATAATGACTGTTTAAAAAAATACATGTTAGTTTTAATGGTTTTAATGGTTATGGCTGAAAAATGTTTTTAATTTTGATAATAAATGAGAGGAAAAACATACTTTGGCATAAGCAATATAATTTATTTTGTGTTATTATCGCCAAATAGCATTTGTCCTGCCAATTAAGTATGTCTACGTAATTGAGTTCCTAAACTTATTATGCTAGGAATATTTAGAAATTTAAAATTGTTTCTGAGACCAAAATGCAATCCAATTAAGTCTGATTAATATGGTTGCTTTTAATTTTAACGCAAAGATCCCTTTTTTAGTCATGACAAACATGAAAATTGACTCGTAAAAGCTTATATTTCATGATGTAAATAATACTGAATGATATTTATGTATTATGCATGTTAATAAATATTGATTAAGTAAAATGTTTTTTCATGTATTTTAATTATTTCAAGGGAGCAATGATTTAATTTATTTTTATTTTCCTTTTTTTTATATAATAATCAATTCTATTTTTATTGCAGACAGTGAATCATTTGATTGTAAAATCATGAACTATTTGGATAAAATGGAGCAACAATAGTTTATAGCATTTAGCAATCAACAAACTTTTAGTTCCTGTTGCCCTGGGAAAGACACCTGCTATGTGTGCCTTTCTTACTTACTGCTTGATTTGGATGAAATATTTCCAACAGAAATTCGTATTCACTACCTATTTAAATGTCAGCATTAAAATCTCATCATTGAATTACAACAAAGCAGAAAATAAAGACTTTATCCCGAAGCCTTGAAAAACAACTACACTGAAGTGACAAAAGTCATGGGATAGCAATATGCAAATTTTCAGATGGCAGTAGCATCGCGTAGAACGGGTATAAATGCGCAGTGCTTTCGCAGAGCTTTCATTTCTGTTCAAGTTATTCATGTGAAGAGGCTTTGACGTGATGATGACCGCACGACGGGAATTAACAGACTTTTAACGCGGAATGTTAGTTGGAGCTACACGCATGGGTCATGCCATTTCGGAAATCGCTAGGGAATTCAACATTCCCAGATCCACTGTGTCAAGAGTGTGCCGAGAGTATGAAATTTCAGGCATAACATCCCACCATGGACAGCGCAGTGGTCGACCGCCTGCACTTAACGACCGAGACCGGCGACGTCTGCAAAGAGACGTAAATTCTAACAAAGCAACACTGCGTCAAATAACCGCAGAAATCAATGTGGGACGTACAAGAGACTTGTCTGTTAGAACTGTGCGGAGAAATTTGGCTTTCTTGGGCTATTCCAGCAGAAGACCGACTCGAGTGCCTTTACTGACAGAACGACATCGCTTGCAGCGACTCTCGTGGGCACGTGAGCATATCGGTTGGTCCCTAGATGAATGGAAAACCGTGGCCTGGTCCGATGAGTCACGATTTCAGTTGGTAAGAGCTGATGGTAGGGTTCGAGTGTGGCGCAGACCCCACGAAGCCATGGACCCAAACTGTCAGCAAGGCACTGTTCAAGCTGGTGGTGGCTCCGTAATGGTGTGGGCTGTTTTTTTGCATGGCATGGACTTGGTCCTCTGGTGCGACTGGACCGAACATTGACTGGAAATGCTTATGTTCAGCTACTTGGAGATCACTTGCAGCCATTCATGGACTTCATGTATCCAAACAACGATGGGATTTTTATGGATGACAATGCGCCATGTCACCGGGCCACAACTGTTCGCGATTGGTTTTAAGAACATTCTGGACAATTCCAACGAATGATCTGGCCACCTAGATCGCCCGACATGAATCCCATCGAGCATTTATGGGACATCATCGAGAGGTCTGTTCGTGCCCAAAATCCTGCATCATCAACGCTTTCACAATTATGGACGTCTATCGAGACAGCATGGCTCAATATTCCTGCAGAAGACTTCCAACGACTTGTTGAGTCCATGCCACGTCGAGTTGCTGCACTTCGCCGGGCGAAAGGAGGGCCGACACGATATTAAGAGGTATCCCATGACTTTTGTCACTTCAGTGTATATAACTATCCCTTTATGCCTTCAAGAGAACAGTTTCTCGCGGTTTTCAATTTTGCACTTTTGAAAAAACTGGTTACATTACACGCAGTGATTAAGTTGCAAACCATACGGTTAAGTTATTTTTTAATTGTAAAAAAGTCCCATATATTGAATGTCCTGAAAAATGCCCCCTATACTTTCCTTTAAACAGAAAACAATATCCTGACATACAATAACCTTAAATTTGTCACTTGGATTTCCAAAGACGACTTCAAATGAAATAAACATCATACTCGTACTTTTAAAGAAATTTTCACGTCAAGTAGTAAATCAATAACTAAACGACATTTCGAAATGGATCACAAACTCCCAATATTTTTATAGAAAGTACAAAATACAAAAGCAATTTTTTAATAATACATTTAGTGATCTGAAAATGAAATACATTTAGTGATTAGAAAATTATGTTCAAAATAAAGCAGATACAGCATTTTCTCAGGGTGCACCAAGGAACGCTTATTAAAGTGCCGTCCCCCTGTGTTACTATAATTTTGAACAATCTCTCCCGACAGGAGCATAAGGAATCTTGCACCTTCTTTGCTTCCCACTTGAGACTACAAAAAGAAAATTCCGACCCACCAATTTAACCAACCTGCTTCTTCTTGATACAGATACGTAAAGTTTTCGTTAGGCATTGCTTTTCAAACTTCAAAGTATGCGACCTTAGTTCAGAAACGCAACGTTTCCTCCGACTTTGAGCTGGCGTTTAGAAAAATGAAAATGACAGCAGAAAATTATGGTAATTAATATTATTGTACCACATCAAATTATAAAGTACTAATGCAGTAAATTATTAATATTATTAAGTTCAAGAAAATATCTGGAATAGCAACAGTATTATAAAATAATTCCCCGCAAAAATTATAGTACAAAGCATGCAATATGTATGAATGAATAATTTGTTATTAAATCATTCTAATAACTTTCAAAAATCATTAGGAATTAAAAGTGTAAGAGGAAGAAAACTCATAAAATAAGCCCGAGCAAAAAAAAAATTATAATTAAAATTAAAAAATGTTGTAAATAAATAAAAATGAAGTATTAAAAGAAAAAAAAATTATTACAGGAAAAAATCATATTAATTTATTTTGAACTTTACTGTTATTGTATATGATAAATTAATTAAATTCTATCATAAATAAATGTCAAAAACTTTAAAAAAAGATATACCAAAAAAATTTTCAATAAACAATAAAAAATGTTTGAATGGAAAAAATACATATGTATTATGTCTACTTCAGTTAACATAATTCGAAAATTTAAAAAAAAAATGCCGTTATAATTTTTTTTGTGATATTTTGTCTTTCATTTCTTCATTAGTGATACTTGGTCTGCGATATTTTATGTCTATAAAATTCCTTATCTATGGTACTTTAAAAAATCATAGATAAGAAATTTTAAAAATAGAAAAAAAATAGTAAGAAATGTATAAAGTGTCTTCATTCTCTTTTGATATTTTACGCTACGAAATTTTGCTTGATGATACGTGATGATCTATTAAAAAAAAAAAAATTCTGTAATCTGCACAATCTGTTAATGTAAAAAGTTTTCTGTTTTAATATGCTGTATTTTTGTCTATAACTTTATAAAAATTGTAAAAAATATATTTAAAAAAAATTTAACTGCTTGAGGTTTTTTTAAAAAAAATAATATGCATTTAAAATGTATAAAAGAATATAAAATGTTTACAACAAAAGTAAAAAGATTACAAAAGAACTTTAAAAAGTATTAAAATTTTAACGCCAAATTATAGTGATTTTTGATTTTTTTTAACATTATTTAATTAATTCTATCGAAAATAAATTTTTTCTATTCATTTTTTTATAATATTATTCAATAAGTAAGACGACCGGGGACTGATGGTGAGTGACTAACGCTCTGTGCCACGGGTTTCCGGTTAGAGCAACGACAGTGCCACGGTTTCTTGTAGTGGTTCAGATCTACTTTAAACCGTAGATCCCGATCTAATATTACTACTACTACTACACCACATTGCATCACTGTGCCTAGAGCTGAGTTGCCTATATACAATTTGAGAATGATGTGGGGGATTAGATGACTAGGCAAAGTAACGCTCTACAGCCATATGTGTCCAGGACCTACTTCTTAAAGTGGATTCCTAGCCCCTACAAACATCCATGGCCGGGATACCGTCAGGATTCGAACCCGAAACATGTGGTGCCGAGCGCCAGAGCGCTAGACACTCGGCCATCAGGCCCCATGGTCTAATATGATTGTAGAGCGTTGGGCATAAAGCTGACAACAGTACCTCTTAAAAAAACATATTTCGGAATCTGAAAGTAGGTAGACGGCCTTGGCCTACCATACGGCTGTTGAGCCATTGAAGAGGAAGATTTAAGAGGTCCTATGCCAAAGCTATTTGCATTCCCCTAACGTCTTCACATAAACATGTTCGTTTAAGCTGGAGTTTGGTGCAATGGGCCAATGTGATGTTCAGTGACGAATTCCGCTTAAGTCTGAACACTGATTCTCATCGAATGACGATATAGAGACGACGACGACGATGACGATTTGCCAGATTGACGGAGAACCTTGGTTGCTTAGCAACCTCTATCTCCTGCTTTGTGAGTGAGGAAAATTTCTTAAGCTTTAAGACAATTGATTAGATAGAAAAAAAAGCAATATAAGTATATTATTAATTTATTTTAAAATTAATTATTCGAATTTTTTATTAATTAATAAAAAAAATTTTGCATTATAATTTTTTTCTACTATTATTATAATTTCAAGAAGGTAATAATAAAAAAAAATAGATAAACAATAGAAACAAGCAATACCGATTGGAGTGGAAATTGTGACTCAGCGGAGAAACTGCATGGTAATTCGGGAAGGAGGATTTCGGAACGTTAATGAATAATATTCAGAACAGCGCGAAGTCTTTTGCGATTTTTAAAATCAGAAATGTCGTAAACATAGTTGCTTAGATCATTCAAAACAGAATTATTAATATTTGGAATGGAATTATAAATTTTTTTTTGCAATTTTATACACAAATTGTTTAACGATATAGAGAGAACGTGGAACTCGTTTTTATACCGAAAGACGTCATTTTCAGTCAAATGGAGTCATCATGTGAGCAGATATGCTGGAAGCCCACTTCCATACCTATAAGACAGGATCTGTGACTTCTAAAGGAATCAGAGACTAAGCAGACTGCCTACAAGAGATCCTACACACCTTATTAAACTGCAGTAAATCCTTTTTGTTTCATTTCATTATCCATAAAGTGTGAACTCCTCTTTTGTATAATTTTTTTTCAAAATGTTTCTTTGGATAATAAATGTTATTATTATCGTACTTTTGCATTGTTTAAAAATATTTTACCTTCAAATATCACATTTCCCGTCCCTTCGAAATTGGATTTTCTTTATTATTCACATAATTACCGATTATGCCTAATTTTTGAATACCATTGTAAATACAATTATAAAATTTTATTCAAATGTTACTATATTTTGCTACACATACTTTTTCCATTTCATACTGAAAACATGAAACTTATATCCTCTGCAATCAATGAATTAAATTCACCTCTTTTTTGTAAGATTTATAATTCAAAAGCCATTTGTAGATTATAAAAAATATTTAGGTTTTTGTCAATTAAAATCCAATTGTGGTATAAGTTATCTGAAACGAACAGGGATTTTTTTATTTGATTTTAAAATTGGAAGTTTTTTATCAATTGTAAACAGATTGTTAATATTTTTAATCATTAAAATTTTTGTATATCCATATTATTTTTGTTAATATTTTTTACTTTTTTTGCTAATATTTTTTACTTTTTTCTAAATAAATTATTTATTTATAATTTTTTATTAAATAATATATCACGTCCCACCATTTTTCAGTACATCTATATTCTTCACATAAATCCCACGCAGTTTAAAAGCCACTGCCATAATTTTTTCTCTTAAGCTATGGATTTGCTTATGATGTAGTAGTATTTTACTATTTTCCGACAAAAAAGTGGATTAGGAATCTTTGGTCTAAAGAAAAAATGGCGCTTTGTTGATTGTAATATCACTCTTTTTATTCTCTTGATAAAGTTCAGGATAATCTTGTAAAAGTGATTTTCATTTTGTCACCTTTAAAATTACAATAGCCTCATTGCCGAAATAGACAAAAAGAATTTTAAAAATTATCACTAAATTTAGAATTTGCAATAGATATATGAGGAAATCATAATATTACAAAAAAATTGAGTTTAAAATCAAAATTGGGACATTTTTTTTCACTGTCGATATCGCGCTCATCATTCACACTGAAAATAAGAGAATAATGTGTACCTATTTACTATATGCCTACTTTATTGACCTAGTTAACCACTACAGTGACCTAGTTAAGTCACCTCAAGCTTTACCTTTTAAGCAGTCAAAGAACACCTTTCGCCAAATTTTCATTTGGTGTTTTTTGGTAACAAACTTAGCACAAATAAAACAAAATTGTTAACACATCTACGATTCTCCATTTATTGAGCACACGAAAGCGAAAACCCAAAGACGAACAGTAGAATCTCAATCCGATAGAACACATTTGGGATGTCCTGGGACGGCAGCTCAGAGTTCAAAGACCCCCAATTCGCAATATCTCGGATTTGCGTGAGCGTTGCTTAAACATCTGGTACAATCTGTCTCCGGCCATCTACCAAGGACTTGTGGCATCCATGTCATGGGGGTTGAAGCTGTGTTGCGAGCCAAAGGTGGCCAACTCATTATCGACAGGTGGTCATAATGTTTTGGCTCTTGAGTGTATTCTAAAACCTGTGCAACAATTCGCTCTAGCGCCATCTGGAAAATGTTTGCGTTCTTAGTCGGATTATTTTTACCCGGAAGCGAAAGACATTGATTACAACGTTAAATACTCGTAAGAATCTTTGATTTACGCAAGTTGTTTCGTACCATAAAGTTTTCTTAGAAAAATTATGATGTTTAGATTAATAGAATAAAGATCATTTTTGCGATAAATGGGATGATTTAATGACCCTTTTCAGGTTCAGGACGTTAAAAAACGCAAGGAAGAACCAAAATTATAAATGTTTTATTCATGGTTGAGGGCCTGAATGGCCGAGTGGCTAGCGCTCTGGCGCTCGGTACCACAGTTTCTCGGTTTCGGGTTCGAGTCCCGGTGGTGCCATGGATGTTGTAGTGGTTCGGAATCCACTTTAAACCGTAGGTCCCGATCGAATAGGATCGTAGAGCGTTGCGGGGGTATTGTTACTCCACGTCCGTGGCTTATCTTCAAGTTACACGTGCCCCCTGGGTAATGCAAAGTGAGTAACGTTTGTGCAGAGCTTGCCTTAAGGTGTGCCAAGTGCCATCTGCATTAGAAGAAAAAAAAAAAATTATTCATGGTTGAGTTGTATCATGAATAAATGCTTATAATACATTTTCTAAGAGAAAGGATCAAAACAATCGTAATTAGCAATATTTTTGGAGCAGAACATTTCTCATGAAGTATAAATGTCTTCTTATTATGATTTATCAATCTTGAACAATATATTTTTAAAAATATGGAATGCAATAACTAAGAGCTTAAAAGTCTCTCTCTATTAAAGGAAAAGAAAAAAAATGTCTTTTATAATTTTAAAGCTATTAAATAGCCTAAATTGATAAGTTGATTTATGTCTGAAGCTTTTGTGTAAATCCATTCGAAATTAATCTTGGATTGTAATATTGCCTTGAGAAAATGAAAAATTCAATTGAAAATATCTTTTACAAAATCGTGATTTGGAAAAATGTCATTAGAATGAAACTTGCACTTTCAAAGAAATAAGTTTAATTAGCAAAGCTTTTCTGTACCAGTTATTACATTCATTTCAAAAGAGATTATTAATGTGATCAGAAAGCATTCATTTTCAATTTGAGCATTAGCCAAAATGGCTTCATAACTTTTCTGTTTCGGAACTATTTTTTGTTTAATTATTGTTCCGAAACCCTGTTAATAGTTAATGTAAAGTAAACGGAAAGTTGGCGAAATAAACTTTTATTATTATATCGCATATAAATTTCATGTAAAATTTAAAAAAAAAAAGAATTTTTATTTGTCAAATTCTGGCCGTATAGATCCTTTCAGAAAATATTCTATACATTATTTTTATAATTATTTATAGATAATTTTTAATTGTTTGCCCCTTTTTTTTTAAATTCCTACTATTAGTTCACACTCTCCCTATATATATCTTGTTCAAATTTTCAATCATTAACAAAATACTTTTTATTCATCCACTCAAGTTCAAATACATTTTTTTGAACTTGTAGTGGATGACACTTGATGTTAATGCAGTTTTTCAAATATTAATTCATTAATTAAAATTAATAAATTAGTTTGAGTTTTTTTTAGCTTTAAGTTACATGCATCTAATAATAGATGGCGCCAGATGTAAGAGGAAAATTTCTTTATTTGTAAAGGACTTTTCTGCAATATAGTGAAAAAAAGTAGGAATTGACTTAAAATTTTTTTTTATATTACTTGTTGTTTCATCATATGTGTTTAATTATTATTAAAAAAATTGAAAGCAAAAATAAACAATTCACAATATCAAATAACCTTTTATTTTGTTTTTTGTTGTTGTTTCTTATCCCACTTGGCTGGCCAAGCCCACGAGCCCATATGGACTCATGATTGAAGGGGAAGGAAGCAGCTTCTGTTGTGATGGAGCACCCGTAGGTACCCCTGACTTTTGCTCCGTGACGCTCTTACAGTCATAGAAGACCGGGACCTACGGCTTAAAGTGGATTCCGAACCACTACAAACATCCATGGCACCGCCGGGATTCGAACCCGAAACCTGTGGCACCGAGCGCCAGAGCGCTAGACACTCGGCCATTCAGGTCCCAAATTTGCCAACGGCACGCAGTGTTCCCAGGTGGTCACCCACCTAAGTACTGACCGCGCCCAATGATGCTTAACTTCGGTGATCTAACGAGAACCGGTATATTCAGCATGGTACGGCCGTTAGCTCCTTTTATTTTAAATGTGTATTTCATGTATAACAAAACAATCTGTCTCATAACCAACTAAATTGGAAGACTTTTACTTACAAATTTATGTGAAATGCAAGATGCCACTGTATATATCTGATTGAAAAGGATGTGATTAATTTTTAAATCTACTTTCTTTAAATAGTAAAAAAATAGAAAAGAAAATTAAGAAGAAGCAGTGCATTTATCCGTGCAGAAGAGTATCGTTCTCGTCTTTAAGTGACTGTTCTTATTTGGAAAAAAGACCAAAATTCAACGAAGCAGGTAACTACTTTAACAAAGGCAAAAGGGAACAAATTTAAACAAATAAATTAATAGTTTAAAAAAACTAAAAAACACGCTTTTAGAGTTAATCAAATTAAAAAGTAAAAAATAATTGTTAACATAATAAAATGACTGACGAGAAAATGAATGTCACTGTTCTAAAAGCGTGGGATGCTCAATATCAATCGTTATAATTTTTCACTAGTTTCATTCCGAAATGTCATACAAAGCACCCAACGCTTTTAGAACAGTGACATTCATTTTCTCGTCAGTCATTTTATTATGTTAACAATTATCTTTTACTTTTTAATTTGATTAACTCTAAAAGCGTGTTTTTTAGTTTTTTTAAACTATTAATTTATTTTTTACTTTTTAGTTTGATTAACTCTAAAAGCGTGATTTTTTAGTTTTAAACTCTAAAAGCGTGTTTTTTAGCTTTTTTAAACTATTAATTTATTTTTTACAGTTTAGTTTAACAGACAAACAAACATGCAAGTGAAACAACTGTTTTCTTTCTGAAAGATGCCTGTAAATGTTTCTTTGGAGCTTAAATAGTGTAGATGAGGAGAAACAGATCTCCAGGGGAAAAAGTCAGTTACATACATACATACAAACATACAAACATATAGGTGAAGCTAATAAAAGCGTATTAAAAAGGATTTATTTTTATTATAAAAAGCTACTTAATGTAAGTTAAGTTTTTCCTTTAATGCATTTTATTTATTGAAAAACATCTAGCAAACATTGTTAATTATAAAGAATACTGTATAGGCTTGATTGTTTCTTTACGAAAACAAGAAATGATAATTAAAAGCAGTTTATTTAAAATCCATTTTTTTTTAACTAATACGGTTCACAAAATATTTTAGAGATATTAAAGTAAGAGTCTATTAACCTTTGAATATCTTAAAAGACTTAATATTTTTAAGATATTAAAGTTTATGTTTTACAGTAGACGAAACTTCACAAAAATCTTTATTGCTTAAACTCTATATTCCTTTTTGTGGGGCCTGAATGGCAGAGTGTCTAGTGCTCTGGTGTTTGGTGCCACAGGTCTCGGGATCGAGTTCCGGCAGTGCCATAGATGCTTGTAATGGCTCGGAATCCCCTTTAAACTGTATGCCCCGGTCTCACATGACTGTAGAGCGTCACGGAGACAAATCAGACTTCTACTTACGGATGCTCCATCAAAACAGAAGCTCCCCCCTTTTCACTTCAATCAGGAGTCCATGCGAGTTCATGGGCGTGGTCTAGTTCTAGATCTGGGCTTGGTCTAGTCAAAGTGGGAGGAGAAATAACAACAACAACCTGTTTTGTTATCTGCTAATTGCAAGCAGTTAAGCAAGCAACATTGAGAAAAACTAATTCTGGTATTAATCCCCGATTAACGACTTATAAACTATTAAATGATTCAATGACTTGAAAACTAATGAGAGATTCAAGAAATCAACATAAATTAATTATTGATCGACTTTTTATGTGTTCGTGTTCAAATGTTAAGCATAATGTCAAAATGAAATATAAACTTCTATACAGCTCTTGAAATTGACCAGAAATTAATTTCAGTGAAAGCACATGACGTTAGAAATAATGCTTGATAGCAGAGTTGTTTTTTAGAAAAGTAGAAAAAAAAAACATACATCCTATCAGGAGATGTGTTTCTTTATTGAAAGAAAACAACTTTTAATTGTTCACGAAACTTATTCCAGTTGAAGAAATCTATACATATACTTTTAAATTCATTTATTATATGGCAATATAAAACACACAACTATTATGTATGTACAAACAGGAACAATTTTAGATTTATATCTTAGAAATGGCCCACTGGTTTTAAAAAGTATGTATACGGCACAATGTGGGATGTCCAGACATGACAAAAGTTTCAAAAATGTAAGTGACCAGTGACAGAATTTTCTATATTCCCTCTAACTCAATCAATATTGTCACTACCGATATTTAGTATTAGTTTTTCTATTAGACCGATATTAGTATTACCTATACTAGATAGAATTTCTATTAATTATTGCTGTAGAAAGATTGTGAAAGTACTTGTGATTGTTTCAACCCTAATTTATTAAGGAAATATGTCACTTCAGAAGAGCTGGACTGATAATGTGAGCATGCATCATATAAGAAGCTCACAGACCTACATATCCAGGCCATTGATCGAGGGATTGTCACGGCTCATAAGAACAGAAATGATATCATTTATGATTATCTGTTTCGAAATGCTGCAGGATCTCAGTTCTTATTTATAGACGTTAATGCATGATTTCCTCACTTTCATCTGGGCAATGATTTCTTTAGCAATGAAAATGTTCGGTAATAAGAGCGGGGTCAAAGTATTGAGAATAAAGCACTCTTGGAATGTTCTATTTGAGTCATTAAAGTCTACATTGTTAATGAATTCAAAACAATTTCTATTTATCTTTGCAAATCTTTGATTCAACGACTTATTAATGTCTTCTGTAAACTTGAACAATAATTATACAGCTTACAAGGATAGAAGAGGTAACCATAATTTCTATTACAATTACAGCATAACCTTTTATTTTATTTGCGTTTACCAATGATGAAAATATCTTTTTAAATTTTTAAAATCTTGAAATTGCAAGATTGGATTATCTTGAAATTGCAAGAATTGTCCACCTTATTTACTTAGTAAAAATTCTGCACGCTTATCAAGTATCATTTTACTAAGACAGTGTTTCGTAAATATTTCTACACTCTGCAGTAAAATTTGATTTTTGAAATCTGTGTGCATATTATTGATTTTCAATGGATGACTGGAAATGGGAGAGTTTTGAATTGTAAATTTCGATTTTTGTAAACTCAAACTATTATTGGTTTGGCTTGGTTTGTCACTCTACGGTCATCTTGTGCACACTGTAGGTTAAATAGACCGGGACCTACAGTTTAACGTGGATTCCGAACCTCCAACAAACATCCATGCCACCGCCAGGATTCAAACTTGAAGCCTGAAGTACCAACGGCCAGAGCGCTAGTCAGTTGCCCATCAGGCTGCTCCCTCAAACTATTATAACTTGGTTCATTTTAATTGAGTATTATGTTTAATTGAGTATATAAGTTTTTATATCAATTGACAGAGATTAATCATTGGCTTAACAGATTTAATTTGGATTTTATAATAGTGGTATGTGTTATAGTATGTCAGAATTCAACCAAAAAGGCTTTTTTATAGTACAATCGTTTTTCTAATGGCATGCATTTTTACCTAGATCGTTGGCTTAAAAGATCAATAACGGATCCATCTCTATCCAGGGCTCTCAATGGAAGATCTGTTGTACTGCATTGACTTTACACTATCGTAGTTTGGTATGAACAATTTAAGTGTGATTTTCGATGCAATTAGCACTTCTTCTTCTTCTTTTCGAACAGAACGGGATAATTATACCCATGCCAGACAAGATAATGGAAATTTCCTCTCCGACTCCATTTGCTGAACTTTAAACCGATTATCTTACAACTCAAAATCCCAAAATCCCCCAGACGATTTCAAGTCTACAAATTGCACAGGACAGTTTAATGATGAATCACAATAAAACTTGGATAAATTGCTGAATTATCTTAGTAGAATAATCTCTGAAATAAATGAAACATTGTGAAAAATTTCTAAGTATTGATATCTTAACCTGGCTCCTTTTATTAAGTATGTCATATTATTTCAACTTCTTTTAATTATTTTTAGTTAATGTTTGTACAATAACAAACATTTTTACATTATAAATCAAAATTCCTTTATAAAATTTTAAGGAGAGCTAGATCATATTCAAATTAGCAATTTTCGTTATACAATGCATGATTAAAACCCAAGCAATATGCAGCTAGAGGTAGAAGTTACTGTCCCACGAAACGACCAATTAAATGATGGTGGAGGATTCAAGCCTAAACCTTTACGCTACTGAGCGAACATGGATGCGTGGCATAAGGATTGCTAGAAGCCCAAACATGGAAAACTAGTAAACACGAGTAAAGGTGCATTCATCCATGACCCCGCAGTACAGCTTGTTATATCAACCAGTGTGTTAAATAGATCACTAACAATCTGCCGAGGTAACGGCTTGCATGCTTTGTGCATGGCAGGAATGTAGGCGTCGCGTAGTGTTTGCCAAAACGTCACTACGGCCACATTGATGACACGGGCAAACAGTTCGCTTTGCTTAATTCGCGACTTTCAATCATACCATATCAGTAAGCAGTAAAATTTTTAACATTACTTTCACGAGTTTTGTTTATACAAAACGTGACTTAAATATAATTATTTTGCAAACGCGTGAGTAAAATTAAATTATTTTGGATAATGATAGGCATTGGCAGTTAGTTATTTTTCAATTCCTACTATTAGTTCACACTCTCCCTATATATATCTTGTTCAAATTTTCAATCGTTAGTAAAATACTTTTTATTCATCCACTCAAGTTCAAATACATTTTTTTGAACTTGTAGTGGATGACACTTGATGTTAATGCAGTTTTTCAAATATTAATTCATTAATTAAAATTAATTAATTAGTTTGAGTTTTTTTTAGCTTTAAGTTGCATGCATCTCATAATAGATGGCGCCAGATGTAAGAGGAAAATTTCTTTATTTGTAAAGGACTTTTCTGCAATATAGTGAAAAAAAGTAGGAATTGACTTAAAATTTTTTTTTATATTACTTGTTGTTTCATCATATGTGTTCAATTATTTTTGAGAAAATTGAAAGCAAAAATAAACAATTCACAATATCAAATAACCTTTTATTTTAAATGAGTTATTTCATGTATAACAAAACAATCTGTCTCAAAACCAAATAAATTGGAAGACTTTTACTTACAAATTTATGTGAAATGCAAGATGCCACTGTATATATCTGATTAAAAAGGATGTGTTCAATTCCTACTATTAGTTCACACTCTCCCTATATATATCTTGTTCAAATTTTCAATCGTTAGTAAAATACTTTTTAATCATCCACTCAAGTTCAAATACATTTTTTTTAAACTTGTAGGGTATGAAAATTAATGTTAATACAGTTTTTTCAAATATTAATTCATTAATTAATTAATTTTAGTGTTTTTTTATATTTAAGTTGCATGTATCTACCAACAGATGGCGCCAGATGTGAAAGGAAAATTTCAACTTTATTTATAAAGGATTTTTTACAATATAGTGAGAAAAAAAAGTAGAAATTTACTTTAAAAATTTTTTTTCTATATTACTTGTTTGATTGAAACTTAGCCTAAAAGCACGTAAAATTCATGAAAAGAATTTAACGATTACTCAACATTATACATTTAATTTGTGGTTCAGAAATTATGAAATAACTTTTTCCCATACCATAACTGAAACTTACAAAAAAAATCTCGTCTCTTATTATTTGAAGTTTCCTTTTTAGCTAAGAATAAAATGATGAGTATAATAGAATTTGTTAATAAAGCGGAAAAGTTCATATACAGATTGGACGTCAAATATCTTAAGAGTTAATACGATAGAAGACAAATAGTATGAGAATTTTTTTTTTCAAAGACCAATGACCTTTGATTAATGATTGGTTTCATTAACCATAAAGGAAAAATGACAAATGAAGGCAAGACAAAAACCAAACAACAAAAAGTAAGGAAAAAAAAGAGTACAGAAAAACTACATCAGCAGACAATGTTTAAATAATCAGCATATAAATATTAAATTAATCTTTCAGAACTTCCCAGTTTTATTTGGCGGAAAATGTAAAAATAAAATAAATAAAATCTCGAAGATACAAAAAATATATTATTGTTTAACTTTCGTTCATATAAATAGTATAACAAAATATATTTGCCGTCTTTAAGTACAAAAATATCCATTAAATGTGCTGCAATATCTTCTAGCATACATTTTATTTCAGCACTGGTTCATAAAAAAGTCATTGAAATATTGACTATCGTATTCAAGGTGAATTATTAAGTCATGTCGGTGGCAAAATGAAATAATATTTTATGATAGGAATTCAGTGAAAAACAAATTTGCATTTGCATATTCTGTAAAAGAAAACCTAAAAATAACTACAAGCTGTCAAAATTCATGAGGCCCTCTATCGTTGCCCTCGATATTCAAACTAGTGGCTACAGCTAATTCATTTGTGGAAATCGAACTTAAATCAATCGTTAGCTCTAAAAGCCACCATTTACTCCTTATACTAGAAAATTATATAATTTTAAACGAAAGCATATTGCTATTGTCCTGTACAAATTTATTGTTAGTGACTTAGTAAAATTTAGAATATTCTATCTACTTCTACTAAAATTAAGAATACTTTATTACTCCTACTAAAATTTAGGGGGCATTACTTTTACTAAAATTTTTACTACCTCATATATTTTTATTAAAATTTAAATAATACATTACTAAAATTTAGAAAATACCATCTACTTCCATTAAATATTTATAATACTCCACTTATTTTAACTTAAGTTTAGAATGCTCCATCCACTTTCATTTAAATTTGGAATTTTCCTTATTTATTTCATCGCATAATCCTAGTAATATAAAAAAATAAAACATATTTCAGAATGATAATAACAATTTCGTTAATAAGGGCTATATATTCTAGTTTTGAAAAGTTTTGGGAAGATCATAATTTAAAAATTATATTCACAACATGGAAAAAAAAGTATCTTACGCTTGAGATATATTAACAGTATATTCAGATAGATCGCAAGATATTAAAAATTGTATTTCTTGGTATTTTTGTGTGTTAGATGAAAAATTCTACTGTTATCTAATCCTCAGAAAAAAAGGGGAAAAGAAATAACAATTGTGAAATGGAAATTTGGATCGGATTAGTTCAGAAGCAAAATTTATAAAAGTGGACATTATCTTGAACTCTCCTTTGAGGTACAAAAAAAAATAATATGTTAAATATTTCATGCAAGTTCGTTTTGTTTAAAATAAGAAGAAAGATAATTTTTTCCTTGTCAGACATGACATAACACTGAGATTAAACCTAGTTTTATATAATAAAGAGTTACAAAGGCTTCCAATGGTAGTTTAGGCATTTTAAAATGCAATAAACTATTATTTTAAAGTAAATATAAAAAAAATTATTCACTCAAAATATGAAACATGTAGGGTATTGGAAGTTATATTAATAAAAGTTAATATTTTGAATAAAAGTAATTAACTGTTAGAAATATATTTATTTAATATGCTTCTCCATATAGTTTTTTTTCAGTAATTTGGTCAATTTTCTTACCAGTTGAAACTAGTGAAAATTATTATACACGAAATTTGAAAAATGGTACAGGCAAAACAATAATAATAAAAATATTTTGAGGTTTTTGACAGATATTGCAAGAAAATTAAGAGTTTTGGTAGCTTATACATTATCTACATAATGTGCATTTAATTGAGTTTATTGATACAAAACAAAAAACACTCAATTTGTATATTTGCGAAATACAACTAAAAGTGTGTAATTTCTTGGTCTCCCCTGATGGACGAAAACATTGAACATCTGTCAAACATACTGTCTTATCAGGTTATTTATGAGGGGCTGATGTATTCCGCCTCACTTCTCTGGGAGAACTTTTCCCATTTGTGGGGTAGATAGGGTCAGTGACTCATCTGCCTAGCACGTTGAGTAAATATCAGGAGAACATACTGATCAAACCATTCATTTAATTCCTTCAATGCATAGGAAATGATTCACCAACCCAATACTATGTGGGCTGCAGTTATCTCCCATTAAAATAACATTATTTCCAATCGTTCCAGTGTAAGGCACCACAAAAATGGTAAGCATGTTCGAATGTAAACCTGAATTTTTTGCAACATATGGTCATTAAATAATCCTTTCAGGGGACATATTACACCAAAAAATTCCTTTTTAAAAGAAAAAAAAGGCTCAAATTATAGTTGCAACTCTTTTTACATACAGGCGATATTTCAAAACTCTATCAAAACTATTTTGGAAGTCATTCAGGTTTTCATTGAAGATGAAAGAAATTTAAAGGGACACCTGGCTGTAAACAACCTATAAATATGGATGTGGCATTTCCTACACTAGTGTCCTAAGTAATATTAAAAAATTTCTTTTTATACTTGTTGATATCAGCAGATCAACAAGAATGAAAGAAATATATCCATAACTGATTTGGACTGTTCTGTTTAAACTATGAATAAGTTCTCTTGTGCAGTTTGTTCTTAGTTTTAGAATAAGATTTGCTATAAACAAACCATATGTTTTAAATATCTTGAAACAGAGTTTGTTTAAATATCTTGATTAGTCATTTATTGAAGGAAATTTCTTTCTTTTATTTTGTATTTTTATTAGCAATATTCCTAGAGGTAAACAAATGTATTTTTGTGAAAACTAAAGTTTTAAAGTGATGGAGCTTGTTGAGGATCATTTTAGATTAGAGACACGTTAATCATGGAAGAGAAAATTTAAATACCATGAAAATAGGTCTTAATACGAAAAAGATTTCAATTGCTAAAAAACGTAGAGAATACTCACATTTTAAAAAGAAAGGGCTTACATATAAACCGGGATCTTTTCGATAAATAAAGAAATATTTTATAATTCTGTCAAAGTACATGAGTGGCATTTTTTTCATAAATAAAAATTGTAACGTAAAATTTTCTTATTTTTAATTTTTCGATTTTTTTTTTTCTTTTGAGAAAAGGAAAAATATTAATCTTTGGTGTTTAAGTAATACATATATATATACACTGAAATGACAAAAGTCATGGGATAGCAATATGCAAATTTTCAGATGGCAGTAGCATCGCGTAGAACAGGTATACATGTGCAGTGCTATCGCAGAGCTTTCATTTCTGTTCAAGTTATTCATGTGAAGAGGTTTTGACGTGATGATGACTGCACGACGGGAATTAACAGACTTTGAACGCGGAATGTTAGTTGGAGCTAGACGCATGAAATCGTTAGGAATTCAACATTCCCAGATCCACTGTGTCAAGAGTGTGCCGAGAGTATGAAATTTCAGTCATAACATCCCACCATGGACAGCGCAGTGGTCGACCGCCTGCACTTAACGACCGAGACCGGCGACGTCTGCAAAGAGTCGTAAATTTCAAATAACCGCAGAAATCAATGTGGGACGTACAAGGGACTTGTCTGTTAGAACTGTGCGGAGAAATTTGGCTTTCTTGGGCTATTCCAGCAGAAGAACTCGAGTGCCTTTACTGACAGAACGACATTGCAGCGACTCTCGTGGGCACGTGAGCATATCGGTTGGTCCCTAAATGAATGGAAAACCGTGGCCTGGTCCGATGAGTCACGATTTCATTTGGTAAGAGCTGATGGTAGGGTTCGAGTGTGGCGCAGACCCCACGAAGCCATGGACCCAAACTGTCAGCAAGCCACTGTTCAAGCTGGTGGTGGCTCCGTAATGGTGTGGGCTGTTTTTTCATGGCATGGACTTGGTCCTCTGGTGCGACTGGACCGAACATTGATTGGAAATGCTTATGTTCAGCTACTTGGAGATCACTTGCAGCTTTTCATGGACTTCATGTACCCAAACAACGATGGGATTTTTATGGATGACAATGCGCCATGTCACCGGGCTACAACTGTTCGCGATTGGTTTGAAGAACATTCTGGACAATTCCAACGAATGATCTGGCCACCTAGATCGCCCGACATGAATCCCATCGAGCATTTATGGGACATCATCGAGAGGTCTGTTCGTGCCCAAAATCTTGCGGCATCAACGCTTTCACAATTATGGACGTCTATCGAGACAGCATAGCTCAATATTCCTGCAGAAGACTTCCAACGACTTGTTGAGTCCATGCCACGTCGAGTTGCTGCACTTCGCCGGGCGAAAGGAGGGCCGACACGATATTAAGAGGTATCCCATGACTTTTGTCACTTCAGTGTATATATATATATATACAAGAATGACGTATTTTATGCTTTAATAAATATGATAAGATTTATTTTCAATACTTTTATAGTCAAAGGTAAATTTTATATCGGATTTTGTTGCCTCAATCATTTTTTTTTTTTTCGTTTGCTGACTTGTGCTTAAAACAACTAAAAATACTTTACATTAAAAACATGTACGTGAAATGTTTCGTATATGTTTAAATGTATACAATTCTTATTACTACATGTGTAGTATGTATAGGATTGCAGTTTAAGGAACCTGTTTCGCAAATGAAAACTTAAAATTTTTTTTTCCTTGTCTTTTCTTTTTCTTCACTTACACCTTTATATAATGCTATGGCCTTTTTTTGTATCTGACGTAAAGGTTTACAATTTTTGTATACATGTTCTTTATCATTTATGGAATTAGCATTGAGGTTTTTAGTATTTTTATCATAAATAAATTTGTATGAAGAAGTATTAATTTCATCATTTTTCATTATATATCCCATTAAAAAATGTATGACAACTAAAAATTGATGAAAATTTATTCATGAATAAATTTTCTATACCGATTTTATAAATTGGCTTTTCAGGGTATTTGTTGCACATAATTTATTGGATTTTCATTCAAATACAGTTTATGATTTTCTTTTGTTTATTTGTTTCTAATGTTTATTTGAAAAATATTTTGTATTTCTACACTTGATTTACCTTTGTTGTATGAAATCTGTTGTCCTTTCTGTATGTAACTGATTACAGAAAAATATTCTTTTATTGTCAGTACCTCTGTTAAACATACGCAACTGCATTCAAAATTAATAATCAGTATAAGTCCAAGAGGTAAGTGCATAAAAGCATTAAGATTTCTCACTTGTGACATAACATACTCTAGTTATACAACACTTCTCTCTTCTGATACAACATACTCTAGTTAAACAAAACTTCACACTTGTGATACAACATACTGTAATTTTACTACACTCCTCTCTTCTGATACAATATACTCTAGTTTTACAACACTTCTCTCTTGGAATATAACATACTCTAGTTGTACAACACTTGTTTCTTTTATATAACATACTCTAGTTGTACAACACTTGTTTCTTTTATATAACATACTCTTTTCTTCTGGTATAACATATTCTAGTTCTACAACACTTCTCACTTGTGATACAACATACTCTAGTTATACAACACTTCTCACTTGTGATACAACATACTCTAATTTTACCACACTCCTTTCTTTTGATACAACATACTATAGTTTTAGCAACACTTCTCTCTTGGAATCTAACATACTCTAGTTGTACAACACTTGTTTCTTTTATATAACATACTCTAGTTGTACAACACTTCTCTCTTCTGGTATAACATATTCTAGTTCTACAACACTTCTCACTTGTGATACAACATACTCTAGTTATACAACACTTCTCACTTGTGATACAACATACCCTAGTTTTACAACACTTCTCTCTTGGGATATAACATACTGTAGTTGTACAACACTTCTTTCTTTTGATATAACACACTCTAGTTATACAGCACTTTTTTTTACATTGTAAATCATAACATTCGTCATATTAATTATTCTATAAGAACACTATCAACACATGAAATATATGAACTTTTAAAGACACCACTTTTAATCAAAGAAAGAACAATTAGGATGATAAAAATTAGTCTACCAAATAGTAAATATCATCAAATATTGCCTTGTAGCCCTGAGCTTATAAGAAAAATAATTTCAAATTGCTCTAATAATATATCAAGTCAATTTTTACTCTTCACACACAAAAAAGGCATCTTTAAAAATATACACTGAAGTGACAAAAGTCATGGGATAGCAATATGCAAATTTTCAGATGGCAGTAGCATCGCGTAGAACAGGTATAAATGCGCAGTGCTTTCGCAGAGCTTTCATTTCTGTTCAAGTTATTCATGTGAAGAGGTTTTGACGTGATGATGACCGCACGACGGGAATTAACAGACTTTGAACGCGGAATGTTAGTTGGAGCTAGACGCATGGGTCATGCCATTTTGGAAATCGTTAGGGAATTCAACATTCCCAGATCCACTGTGTCAAGAGTGTGCCGAGAGTATGAAATTTCAGGCATAACATCCCGCCATGGACAGCGCAGTGGTCGACCGCCTGCACTTAACGACCGAGACCGGCGACGTCTGCAAAGAGTCGTAAATTCTAACAGACAAGCAACACTGCGTCAAATAACCGCAGAAATCAATGTGGGACGTACAAGGGACTTGTCTGTTAGAACTGTGCGGAGAAATTTGGCTTTCTTGGGCTATTCCAGCAGAAGATCGACTCGAGTGCCTTTACTGACAGAACGACATCGCTTGCAGCGACTCTTGTGGGCACGTGAGCATATCGGTTGGTCCCTAGATGAATGGAAAACCGTGGCCTGGTCCGATGAGTCACTATTTCAGTTGGTAAGAGCTGATGGTAGGGTTCGAGTGTGGCGCAGACCCCACGAAGTCATGGACCCAAACTGTCAGCATGGCACTGTTCAAGCTAGTGGTGGCTCCGTAATGGTGTGGGCTGTTTTTTCATGGCATGGACATGGTCCTCTGGTGCGACTGGACCGAACATTGACTGGAAATGCTTATGTTCAGCTACTTGGAGATCACTTGCAGCCATTCATGGACTTCATGTACCCAAACAACGATGGGATTTTTAAGGATGACAATGCGCCATGTCACCGGGCCACAACTGTTCGCGATTGGTTTGAAGAACATTCTGGACAATTCCAACGAATGATCTGGCCACCTAGATCGCCCGACATGAATCCCATCGAGCATTTATGGGACATCATCGAGAGGTCTGTTCATGCCGAAAATCCTGCACCATCAACGCTTTCACAATTATGGACGTCTATCGAGACAGCATGGCTCAATATTCCTGCAGAAGACTTCCAACGACTTGTTGAGTCCATGGCATGTCGAGTTGCTGCACTTCGCCGGGCGAAAGGAGGACCGACACGAATATTAAGAGGTATCCCATGACTTTTGTCACTTCAGTGTATTCTTCCTGTATTGAAAGCGTTCTAATAAAATGGGTAAATATATATGACATAATCACGAGTTATATTTCCCAGACAGTCCTGTTTTTAAAATATTGCAAAATATAAAGTTATCTTTTTTTAGATTTTCCCATTATGCTCATAGTTAGGAAAATGAGTGACTCAATATTTAAAATAGCAATCAAGTATAACAAATGAAAATCGTCTTGTTGGTACGGCAATTTTCTTAGCTATTACTTACTGAAATACACTTTAAATTTTTAATTCCTGCTTTTTAAGTCAGTGTTCATAAAATATAAAGAATAAAGACTTTAACTGAAAAGTTTAACTGCAAACTTTAACTGCATTTTAAATTTATTCAATAATCAAATGAGTAAATGTTTCCAAAAGAAGTACAGAATATTTTTTATCATTTGAAGAAATAAGTAATCTGTTACTTATTGGAGCAAGGAAACTAATGCATCATAGAATAAGTATGTATGACAATGAAATAGATACTTAAAATATGTCTGTAGCATTTATAAGTAATTAGAACGTGCATTAAAATTTCCATTTGTTTTTGTCTGGTCCATGATAGAAAACGTTGTATTCATCTATTAAAATATTTAAAAATAGCCACTATAAATGTTTTTAAAGAAACCTAATACATATGTAAGCATTTTGAAAGGAAAACTTTTTGCAACAAAGATAAATTATGCAAATAAATAATTTTAAGATATAAACTATTTTAAAACATAAGATGTAAACATTTTATGTTAACCCTTTGCACTCGAGGGCTCCGGAGAGGAGCCATTTAAAATTTGTCTTCAAGCTCGAGGGCTTCCGCTACGGACACATTGCAAATAACAAAATAAATAATGCGTTTCTTTTAATGCGTATATCAAACTTACATGTGATCATGATCTTAGGAAAATAATAAATAATTTAATAATGAAATAATTTAATTGGCTCCGCTCCGGAGCCCTCGAGTGCAAAGGGTTAAAATTTGGAATTTGGAAATAAATATACAAAAAAAATAGTTTAATAAGAGGAATAAATAAATAAATAACTGGGAAAATAGTATTAAGCAAAACAATGGAGAAATATAACAACATTTAACTTATAATAAGACTATTCACGCATTTTTTCTTATCACAATAGCACTTATACTACTGTGCCCGAACAGTAAGACCGTTTACTTTTTTTTTTCAAAAACTCTTTATTTATTCTTCAAATTTATTTCATCACCTTCGAAATAATCCCCTCCGGACACACTGCACTTATGCCAACTTTTTTTTCCAATCCGTAACGCATGCTAAACAGTCATCGCCAGGTATGGCCTTCAAAGCGCGAGCCGATTCACGTTGAATCTCTTCAATCGACTCAAAAACGATGTCCCCGGAGTGGTCTTTTGAGCTTAGGGAATAGCCAAAAGTCGCACGGTGTAAATACGGTGAATGTGGAACGATATGGTTTTCAATTTTGGCGAAAAAGTCAAGCAGAATCAATGCAGTGTGATTGGGCGCATTCAGTGTTTTCGGTACCAATCGAGATTTGACGCATTTGAGGCCCAAAATGGAATTGACCAATCATTTTGGAATTCCAACATCAGCACCAAGGTCTCTAATTGTAAATCGACGATTTGTAATCACCAAATCTTTAATTTTTTGGACGTGAGCTTCGTAGGTTGAGGTTGATTGTCGACCAGATTATCGATTGTATTTCCTTCAAAATATAATTTTGTCGTAAATATTTTTGCCCAATATACTTACTTTTCTGAGCTTATGAAACCGTAAATTTGAATGGAAACACTTAAGCTGTGATAATATTATTCCTATGGAGAGAGAATATTGTTTTCCAAAAAGTCTAAGAAATAAATGCCAAAACATTTCATTTTGGGAGAAAATAATCCATGAAAAAGAAATTTGAATAAGATAAAAAAAATCTGAAAGGTTATCATCTGTCGACTTGAGTTTATGCAAATTATTGTCACAAACTGAAATGAGTTTATTTATTTTGGAAGCAATAAGCTGCAAATTTGATTTAGGCAACTGAGAATATCACCACTAGGCTATTATGATTTGGGAATATCAAAAATTTTTAACTTATTTTATAACTTTCTCCGAATATAGCATTTTCAGTATAAAATTTATTATTATTATAATTTTATTTTAAGAATAAGTTATTTTATTTGCATTATAATTAGTTATAATAGTTCTTAACTTCTCAAGAAATTTATGAAATTATTGCAACTGACTATGGTTTAGATGATATCTTTCAATATCTGTTGTATTGTAATTACATCTAAATCTGGCAGGAGAAAAATTAAAAAAATCTCTCGTATTTTTTTTTAATTCTATCTCACATAATATTTGTTTTACTTCTGTGTCCAAAAAGTAAGAATAATTTTCAATTTAAATTTCTAGGCCATATGGTATTTCAATTTTCTTTTCTTTTTTCGGTTATTGGCACTGTTCTTGAAATCTGTGGGAAATTTTACGTCAAAATATTCATTAGTGTCTGAGTTACGCTTGGTTTTGTAAGATGCTAAAACTGATTCCGGCGATTTTTGAAATGTCTGAATTAATTGAGCAAGAACTTGCGTTAAATTTTGTTTGCGGAAACGTATAAAATGTTGCAGAAGGCATTCGGTGAACATTCCTATATCGGAAAGAAATGTTTAGAAATGGTAAAAACAGTTAAAAAAAGGCAGAGAACGTGTTAAACACGAAGAGCTCACTGGTCGACTATCAACCTCAACCGACAAAGCTCACGTCCAAAAAATGAAATATTTGATGCTTGTAAACCATCGATTTACAATCAGAGACCTTGCTGATGATGTTGGAATTTCAAAATTCCATTTAAAAAGATGTTTTGGGCCTCAAACACGTCAAATCTTGATTGGTACCGAAAACACAGAATGCGCCAGCTCCCACTGCATTGATTCTTCATGACTTTTTCGCCAAAAATGAAACCCATATCGTTCCACAACCGCCGTATTCACCTAATTTAGCTTCATGATACTTCTGGCTATTCCCTAAATTCAAAAGACCGCACCGTGGACAACGTTTTGAGTCGATTGAAGAGACATTTCAAAAATCGCCGGAATCAGTTTTAGCATTTCACAAAACCAAACTCAAGCACTAATGAATATTTTGACGTAAAATTTCCCACAGATGTCAAGGACAGTGCCACACAACCTAAAAAAGAAAAGAAAAGTGAAATATTATATGACCGGGAAATTTAAATTGAAAACTGGCCTTACTTTTTGAACACAGTAGTACTTTCATATATCAGTTGCATTAGAAGTTAGTGTAGGTAATGTAAGGAGTAATGCATAAGGCTACAAATAAGAGAATTTTATTAATTATTATATTTTCAATGAAAGAATATTATTAATTGAAGAACAAAAATTTGAAGGTTAAAAAAACTGAAAATCCTCAATTATTATATGGGAATTTAAATGTTCATTCTCTCTTAGATACCGCAATATTTTGTTAAAGATTAATGTTTACACTGAGTTGAATTATTTTCTGCTAAACTGCCACGAGCCATATCTAATTTTACTCTCTGATGTTTAAGACAAATTATCGAGAATATCCAGTAAAGTTTCATTAGTAAGTTAAAACATTAATTTCCAAGTTTAGGATTTGAAAACTAACTGCTATTCAGCATCGATTAACGTTACAGCTGAATTCAGCATGCTTATGTATTAATAATGGCTTGTTGGAACTAAACAGAATAATTCATTAATATAACATACTAGCCTGTTTATTATTAGCTTATTTTTTAAATAATGTAAAAATAATAAATAAACCTTTTTTCAATTACAAAATTAAACAAACATTACTGAGCTGGTTAATTGCGATTTCCCAGTTTTTCGCAAGAAATTGTAATTATTTAATAATTAATATTTACAAATAAGGATAAAAATCTCATTTAAAAGATTTATGTATTAGTAATATTGTAGATTACTTTCTATTAGATTTTTTTCTTATAATATGAAAATTGTTATTTATGGCACTAAAAGATAATCTACTAAAAAGTGTAAACATTAAAAATTATATATACATTGAAGTCATTATTTTACAAGTTAGGCAAATTAATAATATAATTTATTTAGCAATTAAATATGTTTTATTTATTTTTCATATAAAGCAAATGGGGATAAAAGTGCAGGATTCCAAAAGTAAAAGACAATTTGACTATTCAGTTTTCTTTAATTACAGAAAATGAGATTTCTTCGTAATTTATGAATGGTTTTGGTTATGGTTTTCACTATAAAAAAATAGTAGGTTCTTAAACTATTCAACTTCTGGGTGTTATATATACATTTAATTTACTTGTTTAATAATATATAGAGATAGAAGTATATAAAAAAAATGAAATACTTCTTTATATGAAAATAATGAGCATTAACAGAAAATGTGGCATAAATAAGTACATATTCATGTTTTATATTTGAATTTTGTTACTACCATTTATTAACCAAGCTCTTTTAACTGTTTCTTAATAACACCAGTTAATGTTTTTTTTTTTTTTTTTAATTTATATGATTTTTAATTAAAAAGTTAAATTGAAACCACTATATTTTGTAAATATTTTTCAATTATATGGAATTTATGATTACTATTAACATTTACAATAGTAATAATAAATTCAATTAAATTTTTATCAATGTTTAAATATTATATTAATAGTAAACACAAATTATTGAAAATACACCTCTTTTTTAAGAAATATTATTATAAAAAATATAAACAATAAATAATATCTTGAAAAATTGTGGTTCTCTATAAAATATTATTTAAAAATGGTTTTTGTTTCAATATTTATTTTGAAAAGTTGAACGAAATTACAATTTTATGGATATTCATGGAAACACCATGTAAGGATTTAAAAAATACTGAATTTGGAAAATTCTTAATGATTCTTATAAAACTATAAAATTAATAAAATTCTTCTTTCTTTATTGATATTAAGAAGTACAAATTTTTAATTTTACATTATGAAATAAATCAAATTCAATTTCAGTGTGTTTAGGATGAAAGCATGTTAATAATTCAATTTGATTCTTTTTCAGGACGGTGCCTCACTCCACTACCATTTTTTTTTTTTTTTTTTCATAAATTAAAAAAATACTGTTTTTACAAAAAAGTAGTTCAAAGGATTTTTTATTATTTTCAAGATACACGAGGCATGTCTTTATCATTTGATGTAGTGTGGTAATATAATTATTGATTATTTACAATTCCCAAGTAATTACTATTAATGAGTTTCTGAAAGCTTTTTCTCTTTCGGTCTCATAACATTGTACTTAACGGAAAGTGGATGTTCAAAAAAAAACTCCTAAAAAACTCTTTTCCTGCCTGTAAAAAAGGTAATCAAATTTTCATGTGATAATGGAACTTGCATTTTATTAATTGAAAAAAAGGATGATTAATTTAAAGATGCATTTTAATGATGTTAGACAACTGTAAGTTTTGAAAACTTACTGAGTATATTAAAAGTTTGAAATTAAAAAATGAATTGAAACCTTATAGGAATTCCAGCAATTTTTTTTTTTTTTTTTTTTTTTTTTTTTTTTTTTTGAGTCGAATTAAAACGATAAAATTTCTTCTTTACGAAATAATAGAGAGTTTTTTTTTAGCTTTTTTTTTTTTGAGTCGAATTAAAACAATAAAATTTCTTCTTTACGAAATAATATTTCCAAATAACACATACACACACATATATGTTATATACATATATATATACTTTTAAACATGTATGAATTTAAATTAATTTTAAGTATTTCATCTCTTATGACATCATACTTAAATAGTACAATATTTTTAAAGATTCTTTTCAAAAAATCATAAAAACCATTTCATTAAATACTTTTATAGACTCTTTATTTTCAATTATCAGTAAGTGTAATTCTATTGATATTAAGAGTTAAATTTCTTTTTTATTTTTCATAATCACAAAAAGAAAATATAATATTGAGGATCTAGTTCTAACGAGAACCAATAGATCATAAGATATTTAAACTGTAAATAAATAGCTTTTCTGTTTCTTGGGTGACTTTTTAATATGTCTCACATTTCTAATCGTAAAACTGTGAATTAGAAGCGATAATCCGACTAATTAAATAATAAAATTTCAGAAAAATTTACCACATTAAACTTTTTTCCATGCTGGCTAAAATATAAAAATTTTCCATCCCCAAAAGCAATCTTCTACTCTATCTACATGAGAACAAACCCCATTTTCCCATAATTACTGACTTGACTAATTTATACGTCATTTAATTTGTAACCTGATAAAGCAAAAATAAATAAAAAATAATTATTTATTTTAAAAAATATGAAGATACATTTTTACGAAGATATCCCAGAATTAAATTATGAGCACTTAACATTTTAAAATGAGCACTTAACTTTAAAACAGTAGGTAACATACACAAACAGTTTAAATAATCTTACATGAATTTTTTTACAATTATATACAGGTGCATGGGGCCTGAATGGCTGAGTGGCTAGCGCTCTGGCGCTCGGTACCACAGGTTTCGGGTTCGAGTCCTGGCGGTGCCATGGTTGTTTGTAATGGTTCGGAATCCACTTTAAAAAGTAGGTCCCGGTCTGATAGGATAGTAGAGCTCCGATTTTACTCCGCGTCCGTGGCTTATCTTCAAGTTACACGCGCCCCTGGATAATGCAAAGTGAGTACGTCTGTGCAGTGCTTGCCTTAAGGCATCCAAGACCAAGCTGTCTAAGTGTTTGCCAGCTGCATTAGAAAGAAAAAAAATTATACAGGTGCATACAACTAAATTACATTGAGAAATTTGAAATTATTGTGAAAACATTTATTGAATGAAAAAGTTGTGCTTGTGCAAAATGTGACGGAAATTTCATGACGCAAATACGATGAAATATTATTTTCTACGGAGTCTTCCCAAAACAAAATATGTGAACGAGCTCAACTGTGAAAGAGCTCAAAGTTGATAGATCCCCCTGTCCAGGATGGATTGGGCCTTACGTTAGTCTTTGGACCGATGGACTTTGCACGTTTGTTTCCGCAAGTTAGACTTTGGACGACCGATAATGGGAGAGGGATGAAGAGAAAAGTGGGTGTACAGAGTGTCGAATGAAAGGTTCTAAGCCAGGAGTGGCCAACCCGCGGACCGCCTAGAATATTTTTCGGATCCGTAAGATTTATCACACTACTACAAAATATATTTATTTTATAATGGCCAAAGCTGTGGAAAAATTATGTTTGTATCCATATATTCAAAATTATAAGAAAAAAATTTTAAAAATGCCAAAATTATAAGAAAAAATTAACTTTGATTTTAAAATAATATTCTTGTGAATATATGACAGATATTGCTTGTTTAATTTATGATTTTACAGAATAATTAAATTATATTCTGCGAACTGCGAATATGATGCGTGCGCATCTTGGAACATATAATATAACAGGTTCTATGTTTCCCTTTAAGTGACCTCAGTGACCGTCCCTAGAAACGCACAGTTGATTGTTGATAACAGAGCAAACCAGACTCTTTGCGGAAGTTGTTAGCGCTTTTGGTTCAACTTACACCAACCTGTGAATCATTTTTTTTCTAAAATGAAATCGACCAAACACGAAACACACTCAAACTTAACTGACGCAACACCCATTAAGATGTGCAAATACCCAAACTGAGATCGATTTGCAAAGCTAAGTGAAAAAGTGGAGAAACAAATATCGCACTAGTAAAACAAATATTTTTTAATGATTTCATTTATTATTACTATTTTTTTTATATTTCATTTTTAGTGTTATATATTTCTTTACAATGTGCGTTTTGTATCAATATTATTAGATTATCTACACTGAAGTGACAAAAGTCATGGGATAGCAATATGCAAATTTTCAGATGGCAGTAGCATCGCGTAGAACAGGTATAAATGCGCAGTGCTTTCGCAGAGCTTTCATTTCTGTTCAAGTTATTCATGTGAAGAGGTTTTGACGTGATGATGACCGCACGACGGGAATTAACAGACTTTGAACGCGGAATGTGAGTTGGAGCTAGACGCATGGGTCATGCCATTTCGGAAATCGTTAGGGAATTCAACATTCCCAGATCCACTGTGTCAGAGTGTGCCGAGTATGAAATTTCAGGCATAACATCCCACCATGGACAGCGCAGTGGTCGACCGCCTGCACTTAACGACCGAGACCGGCGAAGTCTGCAAAGATTCGTAAATTCTAACAGACAAGCAACACTGCGTCAAATAACCGCAGAAATCAATGTGGCACGTACAAGGGACTTGTCTGTTAGAACTGTGCGGAGAAATTTGACTTTCTTGGGCTATTCCAGCAGAAGACCGACTCGAGTGCCTTTACTGACAGAACGACATCGCTTGCAGCGACTCTCGTGGGCACGTGAGCATATCGGTTGGTCTCTAGATGAATGGAAAACCGTGGCCTGGTCCGATGAGTCACGATTTCAGTTGGTAAGAGCTGATGGTAGGGTTCGAGTGTGGCGCAGACCCCACGAAGCCATGGACCCAAACTGTCAGCAAGGCACTGTTCAAGCTGGTGGTGGCTCCGTAATGGTGTGGGCTGTTTTTTCATGGCATGGACTTGGTCCTCTGGTGCGACTGGACCGAACATTGACTGGAAATGCTTATGTTCAGCTACTTGGAGATCACTTGCAGCCATTCATGGACTTCATGTACCCAAACAACGATGGGATTTTTATGGATGACAATGCGCCACGTCACCGGGCCACAACTGTTCGCGATTGGTTTGAAGAACATTCTGGACAATTCCAACGAATGATCTGGCCACCTAGATCGCCCGAGATGAATCCCATCGAGCATTTATGGGACATCATCGAGAGGTCTGTTCGTGCCCAAAAATCCTGCACCATCAACGCTTTCACAATTATGGACGTCTATCGAGACAGCATGGCTCAATATTCCTGCAGAAGGCTTCCAACGACTTGTTGAGTCCATGCCACGTCGAGTTGCTGCACTTCGCCGGGCGAAAGGAGGGCCGACACGATATGAAGAGGTATCCCATGACTTTTGTCACTTCAGTGTATGTTTGCATGTAAGAATAATAGTAAACACAAAAGTAATAATTAATTAAGTTTTAATTTTTCAAAAAAAAAAAAAAAAAAAACGTCTACAGTGGGCCTAAATATAATTTTATATGCGGCGGTTATATAATTTAATTAATGGGGTTATATAATTTTATATGCGGCGCGCGGAGTTATGATGCATTTCCAACGTTTTTGGGTTGGCCACCCCTCGGCTAGGCAGTAAGGAGAGTACAACGGCCGAGAAAAGAGTTGTCAAGCAGTACGGAGGGTACAGAGAACGAACTGGCTTGATTGAAATACTTTTAAGATGAGTGTGTAAATAGTTTGTTATATAATTATGTGTTGCAGTTATGCAGTGCTGTCGTAGCAAATTTTAATAAATAAGACAGCTAGACGTAGCATTATTATTTTGAGAAATAATTTAATTCATATTCATGCAAAACACTGAATCAAGACCACACACATATTTGGTCCAAACATGTATTAATAGTCTGCCATCTGTATGGCTCATAATAAAATTTTTCCATCTGTCATCTCCAAGATTAAATAATTTTAGATCCATCTTATAAACAAAATGCTCCATTTAATAAGATTTTTTTTCAAAATGTTTTTATTACTACGTTCAAAAAGTAACACCCATTTTCAATTTAAAATTCCCGGGGCTTATGGAATTTAATTTTTTTTTTCTTCTTTTTTTATGTTATTGGCACTATCCTTGATATCTGTGTGAAATTTAACATCAAAATATTCATTAGCGTTTCAGTTACGCTTGGCTTTGTGAAACGCTAAAATTGATTGCGGCGATTTTTGAAATATCTGATTTAATTGAACAGACAACTTGCATTAAATTTTATTTGCGGAAACGTGGAATGTTGCAGAAGGCCTTCTGTGAGCATTCCTATATCGGAAAGAAAGGTTTAGAAGTGGTATAAACAGTTCAAAGTAGGCAGAGAACTCGTTGAAGAAGAAGAGCCTTCTGGTCGACCATCAACCTCAACCGACGATGCTCACGTCCAAAAAATTAAAGTTTTGGTGCTTGCAAACCGTCGATCGGTTAAAAGAGCTGTCAGTTCCATTTTGGGCCGAAAACACTGAATACGCCAGCTCACACTGCATAGATTCGTGACTTTTTCGCACAAAAATGAAACTATCATTTCACAACCACCGTATTCACACCGTCCGACTTCTGACTATTCCCTAAACCCGAAAGTCCACTCCGGGGACACCGTTTTAAGTAGATTGAAGTGATTCAACGTGAATAGGCGCTCGTTTTGAAGGCTGTCCCTGCCGATGACTTTTTAACATGAACGAGGAATGGAAAAAAACGTTGGCATAAGTGCATTGTGTCCGGAGGGGATTACTTCGAAGGCGATGAAATAAATTTGGAAGAATAAATAAAGAGTTTTTTAATAAAAATTAATTGGTCTTACTTTTTGGCTACAGTAGTATGTGTATAAGAGCGAAAGAAAGAAAAAAGTAAAAATATGATAAAAAAATTAATATTTTTTTTAATATATATAACGAAGACAAAGAAATCTATGAAAATATTTAAGAGAAGAAAATTTGATGCACTTTTATTGAAATAATTTGACAAGTCCAGAAGGATTCGAATAATTTTGAATTAAATTTTCGTTCTCAAACTAATGTTTCCGTTAATCCGATGTTCTGTAAAAAGACTTGGACACTTACAGAAAAAAAAACTTTTCAATGCAGGATATAAAATGGATTAATTGAGTTTGGCGTATTTTCTTTTTTTGTTTTTTCTCAAACTTTCGCTTCACTGTCAGACCTTTCAATTATACATTAGAAATTCGATTAAGTTGTTCAAAATTGCTACGGGGTTTTCTTTGTTTTATGTGCTTCATAAAAAAACCGTTCTATAAAACAAATCCGAGTAATAATATACCAAATATTAAATTGGAAAACGAATGATACCGTGATGTTCGCCTATTTCCAACATATTTTAGAAAAAACCATTCATTAAAATTTATTTACATCCAAAAATTTGTTTTTAATTTAAATATTTATAATTCGTAATAGTTTTATTAAAATTGAAGTTAATTTCTTGCATCATTTGGTTTAGATTATGTTGAAAATTCTTTTGTGAAGAAAATATTTCTTATTTTCTTTTAAATCCATTTACTTCTTTTATTTTGAATATTTTCGATAAAAATATTTTATATTGTTAGCTGTATCATTAAAATCTCGAAATAAAAATATCTACAACTCTTTTTATAATACTTTTCCTGCACATGTTTTTTTTCCAAGAACTTGCAATTTTTTTCTTGCCTTTCTTTATAACTTTCTTTTTCATTTTAAATTCAAATGTATAATTTTATTTAATAACAAAAGTGTTGAATCATATAAATTTCCAGAATATGTGAAGAAAATATTTTTACTGATGCTTCCAACATATACATTTTTTTTTAAGTATGAACATGAAGTTTCCCTGGTTAAAAGTATACTTTACAGTAAACGCTAACCAGGAAAACTACGTTATATCAGGAACCAACGTTATATACTTTACTTCCTTACAGTATAAGTTATTAAGAAGGTTAGAGGGAAAAAATAAACTATGACGTTTTCAAACAATGCTTAGGAAAAAAAATAAATCATACCGTTATTATGTGAGAAAATAAAATTCCATGCCATGCATAAACAAAAAATTATCAAATATCATCAGTATATGGCCAAATATTTATCAACAGTGTAAATCAAAGTATAGAGAATTGCCAGAAACCATGAACAAGAAACGTCATCGTACACAGTAGACAATGCTCACAAGAACGCTGGAGGAGAAATATCTGCTTTTTCACAGTCATTAGAATAGTAATCACCTTGAGAAAAGCATGTAACATTTTATGGATATAGGACTAGCAAACATTTACTTCGTGTACTGATTAGCTGATGGCAATGCGTGAGCCGCACAAGGATTCTTTGGAGAGCACTTAAAGTTGTTTTGTATGCAAAACCTCTCTAGTCCTAAATGGATTTGGTTACAGACTTTAAGCAATTGGATACAAGTTTTCAGCAATTTGACTGAAACTTGCTACAAACAACTAATCTTACTATGCATTAAGAAATAAAAATAAATGCAGCATGTGGTACTAGGAAGACAGCTGAAATTGAAGTAAGAATATATGATGAATTGTATGCATTAAATTCTTCAAAGCCTATTCAGGTAATCGAAGGTTTGCAATTGAATTTATTCTTGACAATCGAGAATTCATAAAAGAGAAAAATTATGTGATTATTAAATCTTCATCTTAGTGTTTCATTTGAAAAGACCAATTACATTCTATTTGGAAAAAAAATCTGGTCCTAAGATTCACTACAATAATAAATCAATACGAAGAAAGAAGATCTTTAAATATTTAAGCGTCATATTAGATGAAAAACTTAACTGGATTACTCATCCTAAAAAACAATCAACCAAAGCACTGAAAAATTTCAATTGTCTCAATAGAATTGCTGACAAGTGTGCAATCAATAAAGAACACAAAAAATAGACTACAAAACAGTTGTTGAGCTAATGCTTTAACATGGAGAAACAATAAGGGCAATCAATCTTAAAACAAAACAATCAAAAATGATTACATCAATCCAAAGATTTTTATTATGTAATTGCAAGGTTTTTTTCCCCCAGACTCATATTTTAATTGGCATGCTGCTGCTCAAAAACATGCTTGTTTAGTTCTACTTTTTATCTAAACTACTGTTTATTTCACTTATAAATATTAATCTCATATATTTAAGATACAAACTTCTACAGACAAATGTTTTCAAGTCTTAGAAATAGCCAAAATATTTATCTTCACCTGTTTCTTAGACTAATTTGATTATTTATAATGGAAAAACAAACTAAATTTAAATTTTCGTTACCTGTTTGATTGTTTTTAAATTTTATCTATGTAAATTAATACTGATATAGCTAAAAATTATAGCATATGCGTTTTGATACAAGATTCAACTATATATTCCAAACATGTTCCTCCCAAAATGTTTATTTATCTTGAGTTAATCTTTACTAATTCTTTTTTCAGTTTTTTGAATAGAATAATAATAAATTTCATCTTTCATTGTAGATGATGAATTAATCGAGAAATAAATTGTGAGCTGTTTGGAGCCTTCACACATTGCTCTCTCAAATGGAAACACCCTATCGCGCCCACAGATATCATTAAATATCAACGTAAGAAAAATTTCACCAATAGGCTTTGTACCAGTATACAATCTCGTTTCTACAAAATTTATTCAACATCTATATCAACATCCGCCTACACATAATTGCTCCGAAATCAATTCCAAACCTTTTGTACACAACATAATTAGCACGGCAGTTATACCTAGAAATATTCCATCTGCCAAAACTCAACTTAAAATCATCGTCAAATAGTTTGATAAATCTAAAATGGCTCTAAAATCAATTTTAAAATCCCGTTCATTGAAATCAACAAACAAAAAGAATTCTCTGTCATGGGTGACTCAGTAAAAACTGATCAACTATCGTCTCGTTCCAAAGAGAGTGCGTCCTCGCATAGCTCTAAATAATACATACACCTTTGAAGAAACGGGGTGCATTCCCCTCAGTGAATATGTCATTGTTACTTACAGTCCAGAAAGAACTTATCATTTCAGTCTATACAAGATACCTGGGCTTCCGAAAACGAGCTCATCACTTACTACGGAGCCTGAATGGTCGAGTGGCTAGCGCTCGGTACCTCAGGCTTCGGGTTCGAATCCCGACGGTGCCATGGATGTTTGTAGTGGTTCAGAATCCACTTTAAGCTGTAGGTCCCGGTCTATTTAGCCCTCGTGCGCAAAAGATGACCGTAGAGCGACAAACCAAACCAAACATCACTTACTGCTCATATTAACAGCCGTCCCTTGAAAAACGGTAAGAATCATTTCTATGTAATTAATTAGCTTTTGCAATAAATAAATCTTAAATTTTACAAGTGACATTCTATTCGACTAAGACAACATAGTGATCAGTATAGACTAATCCTTAAATAGATTGTGTTTGTTGCTACATATTAGTCTCTAAAAGGAAGTTCAATATTGATTCTTCAATTTTACATAATTGATCTGGATAGTTAAGCATAAATATTGTCGCGTCAATCTTGATCGGACCGGATTGCTTGATGTACAGTGTATTTAGATCTAAAAGTGACTGAAGACAACACAAATTCCAACAAGCGATGCCGAACCGAAATCTTCCATATTTATACTGAGGATGGAAGATAAATATGATGTTCGGAATGTCCTTTCATTGGAATCCAAGGAAGAAAAGACATAAAATATCCGTATACCATCCTAAGAGTTCTATGTAAAAAATGTAGTGTCATGGTGAAAGTACAGTGTAGCAGGCATTGCGTTGTTAATCCTCCCTCACCCCTCACAATTAGTTAATGCTGAATCTGCTGAATATGCGCCACTATACACACGAATGTTCCCAGACCGAACAGTATTTCATTTATAAGCCACAAATGCATCATATCTATCAAAACAAATCTTTAATTTGAAGCATGTTAATATAAAAATGTCCAGAATATTTTTAATGACAAAAGGTATATTTAAAGAAAGAGAAACTTCATAATATAATCGACATTTAAAATAGATTTTAACGCTGTCTGACGAAAATTTAGAATTTCTTCGTTTCTAAATAATTTCCCTTTTTTGAGTAATTTTAAATATACCGAAACTTATCTTGTTAATGTCATTTCTTTTTAATACATTTTTAAATTTGTATTTTATTTCTCGAATGTTAAGCTGGTTTTCCTGATACTTTTTAACTAGCAGTCTCTGCAAAGTATATATATGCAGGGCCTTCTACTACCTCTACATGGTGATCAGTATTTCAACATGCAAATTTGAGGGGGAAAAGGGATTATTAATTAGAATCAGAATAATTTCAGTGCTAAATACCATATGTGTGAATAAAGCCAAGGTTTAATTCAGAATGTGGCGGTTCCTCATTAAAGCCGTTGACAGTGTGCACACACCGTTACATCAACATACAATATTTTACCAAAGATGAGATTACATTTATTAATTTTGCGTAAGGCTAAGTTAAACTTCCGCTGCATCGCAAAAAGTTTTAACCAGATGTGTAGTAAATCAGTAAACGCTCCTAATGTGCATTACACTTTTCGTTAACGTAGGAGTTTTAACGGTATCAATGCTAATTACTAAGCAGCTGCTATCAACACAGATATTTTACGTGGATGTATTGCATATTGTGAACAAAAACTAAAGCTTTTGTGCATGGCCAATTAGCGTTATAACAGGATTATCTTCAAAAACAATATGACACTTTCGGCGGGAATGAGAAGAGAATAATTTTTAAATTTATACAAATCCGAAAATTCCAATTACTACTGATTCTTGGTGTTAAATACCAGTCTAGGTTTTTTTTTTAATCTTAATGCTCTTACTTAATCTTTGTTTTTATTTAAATATTAAATATGATTTTTGAAATGTCTGAATTAATTGAGCAAAGAAGTGGAATTAAATTTTGTTTGCGGAAACATATAGAATGTTGCAGAAGGCAATCGGGGAGCATTCCTATATCAGAAAGAAATGTTTAAAGTGGTATAAATAGTTCAAAGAAGTCAGAGAATGCGTTCAAGACGAAGAGCCCTCTGGTCGACCATCAACCACAACCGACGAAGCTCACGTCCAAAAAAATTAAAGATTTGGTGCTTGCAAACCATCGATTTACAATTAGAGACCTTGTTGCTGATGTTGGAATTTCAAAAGGATCGGTCAATTCCAGTTTGGACCTCAAACTCGTCAAATCTCGATTGGTACCGAAAACACGAAATGCGCCAGCTCACACTGCATTGATTCTTCGTGACATTTTCGCCAAAAATGAAATCCATATTGCTCCACAACAACCGTATTCCCACCGTGCGACTTCTGGCTGTTCCCTAAACTCAATAGACCACTCCCGGAACAGCGTTTTGGTTGATTGAAAAGATTCAACGTGAATCGCCCCGTGCTTTGAAGGCCATTCCTGCCGATGACATTTAGCATGCATTGAGGATTGGAAAAAAAGTTGGCATAATTGCATTGTGTCCAGTGGGGATTACTTTGAAGGCGATGAAATAAATTTGGAAGAATAAATAAAGAGTTTTTTTAAGAAAAATTAATTTGTCTTACTTTTTGGCTACAGTAGTATGTGTATAAGAGCGAAAGAAAGAAAAAAAATAAAAATATGATAAAAAATTAACATTTTTTTTTTTTTTTAAATATATATATAAAGAAGACAAAGAAATCTATAAAAATATTTAAGAGGAGAAAATTTGATGCATTTTTATTGAAATAATTTGACGAGTCCAGAAGGATTCGAATAAATTCGAATTAAATTTTCATTCTCAAACTAATGTTTCCGTTAATCCGATGTTCCGTAAAAAGACTTCGACACTTACAGAAAAAAACCTTTCCAATGCAGGATATAAAATAGATTAATTGAGTTTGGCATATTTTCTTTTTTGTCATTTCTCAAACATTCGCTTCACTGTCAGGTCTTTCAATTATATATTAGAAATTCGATTAAGTTGTTCAAAATTGCTACGGGGTTTTTTTCTTTGTTTTATGCTCTTTATCAGAAATTGTTCTATAAAACAAATCCGAGTAATGATATCTCACACATTAAATTGGAAAACTAATTATATAGTGGTGTTTACATAAATTTTAAGCACTAAAAAAAGTAGTATCCCACAATAAATTAAATAAAAAAAATTGTTAATCCCAAATAAATTTCATGAAATCTGCTGAGGAATTCAACAATCATTAAAATGAAATTGCAATCAATTATTTAGCACATTATTATTCTACCAATTATTTAGTGGAATGGAAAACATCCGATTTAAAAGAGGAAAATGAAAAAAAATACATAAATATTAGGTCATTAGATAAATATTAAGGTCTATTAGTCATACAAATGAGGTGCGATGCAATTTTGAAAGAAAATAGAGTAATTACAGTAAGATTTATTACAAATCTTTTACCAGGATATATAATGTAAAATAAAAATTAATACGTCTTCATAAAATTTTATTTATAAAAAATACTGCAAACCTCAATGTTAATTCCATACATTGTTTTTTCAGATAAATAATAAAAGGCATTTTCAAAAGAATTGTAAACCTCTATATCAAATAAAAAAAATATTTGGCATTTTAAAACATGCAACTGAATTAAAAATGAACACAGAGAAAGGCTCTTTAAAGCTATCATTAGAAAAAAAACCTTAAACTGCAATCCTCCTGTACATATTATACATAAAGTAATGGGAAATTTATACATTTAAGCACAAATTAATGAATTTAACACATATCTTTAATAACAAATATCTTGGGATGTTTTAAATGCAAGTCAATAAATTAAAAAAAATATGGGGGAATAAATCTTGGTTTAAAACATATCTCTGACTATAAATGTAATAAAAATTAAATTAAATACTTCATCTGTCACATTATGAAAGGCATAAAATACTTCATACATGTGTAGATTTACTTAAATGCCAACAAATAATATTTTTTATTCTCTGTAAACAGTATCGAAAAATAGAAAAAGGAGAAAAATCTACGTTACACTTTTTATTTGTGAAATAATTGCAACTCATATATTTTGACAGAATCTTAAAATATGTCCTTATTTATCAAAAGACACAATAATTTTTAAAGCAATAATTACAATTACAATAATTTTTAAGTAATTTTTAAAAAGGACAGACACATGTCTGTCCTTTTTAAAAATTACAGTGTTCTCAACGTTTTTGTTTTCGTGGTAACGCATACACAATAGAATTTTTCCTCTTCATTTGAAAAACGCACCAATAATCTTTCCACATATCTAAATAATTATATTGCCTATTAAAAAGAATGCTATTTCCAGAATGTACTTTTTGTAATGATTTAAATGTCCCTAGATGGAATTCTGAAGCTGCATTACTCACTGAAATTTTTACACCGTGGCGATGTGCAGAAATCTCTTCTTAATATTTGTATCATACCACTCTAAGGAGACTCTCAATTGAATTCTGTGTCAGATATCTCCCACAATGTTCAAAAAGTGCATTTGACAATAGTCTCTCATAAATTGGCAAAATATTTAGTAAATAAGTTGCATTGATGGGTGTTTTTATATGAGTTCTATGTGGGACAGGTATTTCATCACTTGCTAATGTTGCTTAAAAAAATACCATTAATCTTTTACAGAAGGGCACTTGTTATTTTCTGATTCAGTATCCCTCGAACTGTTAGGCCCCAGTGATCAACAAATGGCAGTTTTCATGGAATTTATACGCGCCATATTTTTAAGAATAGAATTCCGATATACATTTTACAGGATTGCATTTCCACATCTACAATTATATAATTTAGGCTTCCACTCACATCTTTTGTTTTCTGAGATACATAAATTAATACGAATTTCTTGTGTAGAACGTCTGAAAGATTTATCTTTCAACATATTATTTGCATTAGATGAAAGACTTATGAAAAAAAAGTTTTAATTTAATTTTGCATTAGTGTCCTGTTTATCATATGCCAATATTCAACCTTTTACTCTCGTCTCGTCAAGCTTTACGTGTATAAATAAGGACTATTGCAAGTGATTTGTATTAGTACTGGTAAGAGTTGATCCAGACAACTGTAGTAGTAGTGGACTATTAAAAGAATTTATACAGTCCACGAGAGACTTATTTGAGCGTCAACATAGACCCAGTGTCTGAATCAGAATTCGAGAATGGCATTGAGGCAGAATAAGTCGCGATTTGTACCAGAGTGAGTCTGAGAGCTATTAAAGTGTCAGTCTGTATTAACAAATTGAGAAAGAACGAATTAATTAAGTTAGCTCTGGAGTTGGGCTTAACTGTGAAAAGCGATAATAAGACGATAGAAATCAGAAATTTAATTCAGTTAAGTGAGGTTTTTTAAGAATAAAACGGATCTCGTGAATAGAATAATTGATCTCCAAGGGAATCAATGTAAGTGGATAAGTGGAAGAAAGCAAAAAGATTATTGTTATAACAAAGTAAATAAAGTAAATTAAAGTGTGAGAAAATGAAAGCTATAAAAGCTATTGCAAATACAAGGGTTGAGCAGCTTAAATTAAAACAACTAGAAAAAGGATTACAGTTAGAAAACCTGTGGAAGGAAGGGTTTATACTTCAAAACTGAACCTGTAGAGTATTTATAAATCTTAATTAAAAGCGTAAGGACTTGGGTATGAGTGTACATCTTAGAGCGGAATCATTCAACATGTCTTTTCTGATCCTAGAGAAGGCGTTTAAAGTTTAAAATATATACAATGACTAAAAATCCGAAATCCTTAATATTTAGAGAGAAAAAGCTAACAATTTAATAATTTATATATTGGAAAAGGGTTTGAAAAATTATGTTGTAGTCCATTCAAAAATTGACATTAAACATTCTCTTATTAATCAGAGTTCAAAATTTTAAAATATATGTGGTAGAAAAGGATTTAAAAAAAACATATATTTACCAAAAAAAAAAAAAGCTTACTTATTTGACGTATAAATTTTAATGAACAATATAAACTGTTTGCTTAGAGACTTTATGCAAATTCAAAGCATGGTCAATATGACGACAAGTCCCGACAATATGACAAAAATTAACTTCATTCTGTAGTAATGTAGCTTCTTAATATTTTTTTAAAAAGCGATATTTAAACATTTGGTATGTATATTTTAATTAATGTATTTAATAAACACCAGATTAGGAATTAATCCATTAGATTAGATCAACACCAGATTACGAATTAATTATGTTAAAATAATAATTATACTAAAATCTTTCGTTCCAGAACTTCACTTAGTTCTCCATTTCGAAAATTAAATGTTTTTTTTTTCAATTTATCTTATTATTGTTAGTTAACCCCTTGTAGCAGGAAAACTTACCAACAGACCCTGCTGCAGCTACGAATCGCAAACATCATCCTGCTAAATCGACAGCTGAATCAGAGAGACGCCATTACAATCATTACGAGCGGGAGATTCAGGAATAGAACAAGGAAAAGGAGAAAAATTCTTCACCCCTGTATGAATTTCATACATTGAAGATGTCCTCTTCTAAATCTGGCCCTGATCATCAGCAGAAATTTAGCTCTTTTATCTGGAGATAGTTCTGGATATTTAGCGGCTTACCAATGGTTAGCAAAAGAGATTCTCTAAGACTAATTCATTTTAATTTTAATTTTGCAAAAGGAAAGGATTTCTGAAGGGCATAAATCGATGGATTTGGGGCAAGGATATCACAACTTTTCCTTGCAAGGTCAGCAGCAGTTTTATTACCATGCTCACCGAAAACGTATTGTGTCTATTGAAGATACAAGAAGACATGCTAACCAAGCTCAAAAATTTGGATATAATATTCTAACTGTTCTTATCTGTGAATTTTTTCCACTAATTTTTAAGATATTAATGGAGTTTCTATTGTCTGTCAGCATCTACACTCAAGAGCCAAAACATTATGACCACCCCTACATTTTGCAATGAACTCGCCCGCATGATGTGGAAGGCACGTGATCAGGTGGAAGTGGTATTTAACTGCTGCTGAGTCTGAAGAATCATTCTTTCACTTACTTCTGTGTGTGATGGGAAAGGCTGCGGATCTAAGCGACTTTGATAGAGGGCAGATTGTAATGGCTCGAAGGCTCCGAACAAGTATTTCCGAAATTGCACGACTCGTGGGTTGTTCGCGGTCTACAGTTGTTAGTATTTATGCAAAGTGGATGAATGACGGTGAAACAAGCAGTAGACGACATGGTGTTGGACATCCACAGGTTATCAAAGAAAAAGGTCGTCGGAGACTGTCTCGCATGGTGAAGCAAAACCTGAGCCAGACAGGGGCTCAGCTGACAGCCCAATACAATGCAGGGCCAAGTAGAATAGTATCGGAGCACACTGTTCAGCGGACACTGTTGGATATGGGGCTACGCAGCAAACGTCCTATTCGTGTGCCTTTGCTGACCAATCGTCATCGCCAACTGCGCCTGCGCTGGGCCCGGGAACATCGTGACTGGTCCATGGATCAGTGGGAGAGATTTGCCTGATCAGATGAATTACGGTTTGTCATTCATCACGCCAATGGCCGTGTCAGGATACGCCGTCTTCCAGGCGAACAGTTGCTCCCTCAATGTACAGTAGGTCATACACAGGCCGGTGGTGGCAGTATTATGCTTTAGGGGACGTTCTCTTGGGCGTCTCTGGGACCCGTAGTTGTGGGAGCAGACCATGAATGCTACAGGGTATCTGAATATTATTGCAGACCAGTTGCACCCTTACATGGCCTCTGTTTTTCCAGCTGTTCCAACAGGACAACGTCCCTTGTCACAAGGCTAAAATTGTGTTGGAGTGGTTCCAGGGACATGACCGTTGCTTAAACATCTCGTACACTTTGTCTCCGGCCATCTACCAAGGACTTGTGGCATCCATGCCGAGGCGGGTTGAAGCTGTGTTGCGTGTCAAAGGTGGGCCAACTCGTTATTGACAGGTGGTCATAATGTTTTGGTTTTTGAGTGTATATACTATCTCTAACTTAACGAGAGCTAATCGTGAGCTTTGCTGATTGCGATACGTTTTAATCTAAAGACTGACCAATGATCAAGATTTCTGTTGCTGCATCTAGTAATATCTCCAATGGAGACATTAATGTTACCACTCCCTGCTCTACTCGTATCTGACTTACTTCCAACTGTATAGATTACGAAGGTGTCTGCGAAATTATTTTTAATGACTTCAAAAGCCATTTGCCTAAAAATCTCTGGATGCTGATCATTCTTGGCATTCTATTAAACCATTCCTCACAAAAATTAACATGATTAAATGAAATATTAGGAGTACAATAACTAAAAGGTATAGATGAAATATATTTTCATTTTTTAATATTGTTCTCTAATCAGTCAAAATGGTAAATATTTCATTGAATTTATAAAAAAAATTACCTTTTTTTCGTGATTATCTTCAAAGTATAATTCAATTTCCAGTTATCATTAAAAGATAAAAAAATTAGAAATGTAAATATTGAATCGAATTTTCTCGTTACACAATTAGCTTTTTTGTATTGCAGTTTGAAAAAATCATCGAAATAGCAATTAAATTGGAGTTTTCGGAAGTTTACTGACAAAAATATATTTGTATGGATGCAATATTTAGACAAAAGGAAATTCTTTGTGATATAAAATTACGTTCATGCACAACACAAAAAAAAACACATCTTAAAAAGGATAAAGTATAGAAATATTTCTACCGATAAAATATATTTGCCTGCGAAATAGAAATAATTTCTTATAGCTCAGAAACAAGTTTTTTTAATTGGGAGGTCCATAATAAGATTATTTATAAATCAATAAAATCTGTTGGATGGAATTTTAAGCAGCTTCTTCAATTAAGTCGTAAATAACTGGCCGTAAAGCTTTTTATTTTTATTCTTCCCAACTTCTTTTACTCGACAACAATGCTCTTGTATCTACATCTTTTTCATCATTAAATATTAAAAAGATTGTAGCAGTTTATCTGTAATGTATATATATATATATATCTATCTGTAATATATATATTATAATATATATAATATATACCCATAAAAAATTTTAAGTCAAAAACTAAGTATTCAAAGTATAATTATTTATAATTGCATTTTTTTTTCATTATAATAAGTAATTCAAGTAATCATATTTTATTTCTTGCTGCAAATCTATCAAGTAAAATCAAGTGAAAAATAAACTTATCAAAGATCATCAATGAATTTGCTGAATTAAAGCCTGTTTATTGATCTGCTTTAGAATTAAATGATCTGTTTTTGAGTTTGGTTTTTGGCTTGCTATTAGCCGCCTTAAACATCCCGTACTTGTATAAATTCAATGAAAGTAACAATTCAAATGAAAGGAACAAAATATTTTTACAAATTATATTTAAAGTTGAAAATGTCTTGACGGTTAGAGAAAAAATATAATTTTGTGATTCTTAAAATTTATATTCTTCCACACTTCTTTTAGTTAATTTTTTATCGATGATTATTTAATGTTTATTATATTATTCTATTAGTTATTATCGATAATTATTTATTAAATAATACTTTTAGTCCTGTCCTTTCTCCCCATGGGCATATTCTCCATGAAAGTCGCTCCCCGCAATTTAATATCTCCAACCACTACTATCTAATTTTTTTCTTTGGCCGTCGACCTGTACATGCTATATTGTACTTTCTTTACTACTTTAAGAATTAATGGGCTATTTTCTGACGAAAAGTATATTAAGTCCTTAGCGTGTACAACAAAAATTATCTGTCTTGAGGGTTACGATTTTTCTATTTTTTCTCTCAACAATTTAGTATAAGTAGTTTTCGATTTTTCTGAAAATTTAATGAAGGATTTCTTCTTAAGACCATTTAAACTTTGCAGAAAAATGCAGCAAAAACAGCAGCAGAGTACCAAGTAACAGCAAAACACTATTTCCCGACAATGAAATAGTTTGAATTTTCTTTAATTTGTTGCTAATAATTCATTTATACTTTTTGTTGATTAATTCTATCAACATCAAGATAAGTATCTCTTATTCATTTGACATAGAAATAGGGAATTCGGCATTAGGTAATGTTATCTGGAGATTTATCATAGCAATTTAAATCGCAACTCGCATTTTTCAATTTAATGGCTTATTTATAAAACACTTTCCCCACATTAGTAGTATATACCCGATGCACTCTGCATAAAATAAAGCCCAGCTCCATAGGGATAATTTTAATTCCTCTCGAAGTACAGCGATAAGCTACTTTGGCAAGGAGAGGCTCAAGACAGTCCGTTTGTACCTTCTTACTCTGAAAACTCCATGCCTTTCGTATATTCTTTAGCAGCGCCATCTATTAATGAAATTTATAAATATTCCAATTTTACAGAAATCTAACTAGTTTTTGCTCCCCCCCTGGAGTGATCTTTTTAGTTTAGGGAATAGGCAGAAGTCGCACGTTGTGAATACGGTGGTTGTGTTACGATATGGGTTTCATTTTTGGAGAAAAAGTCACGAAGAATCAATGTAGTATGAGCTAGAGCATTCAGTGTTTTCGGTACCAATTGACGTTTGACGCGTTTGAGGCCCAAAGTGGAATTGACCGATCCTTTTGAAATTCCAATAATAGCAGTAAGGTCTCTAATTGTAAATTAATCTAATTTTTTTGACGTGAGCTTCGTCGGTTGAGGTTGAGGGTCGACCAGAGGGCTCTTCATATTCAATGCGTTCTCTGCCTTCTTTGAACTGTTTATACCACTTCTAAACATTTCTTTCCGATATAGGAATGCTCACCGAATGCCTTCTGCAACATTCTATGCTTTTCCGCAAACAAAATTGAAGGCAAGTTCTTTGCTCAATTAATTCAGACATTTCAAAAATCGCTGAAATCACTTTTAACGTCTCTCAAAGTCAAGCGTAACTCAAATAGTAATGAATATTTTGAGGTCAAATTTCACACAGATGTCAATGGCAGTGCCAACAACCTAAAAAAAATCAAATTCCATATGCCCGGAGAATTTAAGTTGAAAATTGGTTTTACTTTGTGGACACAGTAGTATCCTCTTGCACCAACTGTAAAAAATTGCCGAAAACCACAGATTCGATAGGGGGAAAAAAGTGCAAACAGTCTTTCTTGTGCTCTTCTTTGGCTCCCTTCTGACGAGTTGAAACAATTTTTTCCATCTAGCTAATACTGAGTACTTGCCCAGAAAAAGTGGGGAACGGAAACTGACCCAGTGGAAACGTTAAACTGGGTCAGTATTGAAAAGAGAAGGGTCGAATCGATACGAGAGAGAATTTTCCTTAGCGATGATAGCATGGGAACCCCTGTCGGAAAAACGTTAAAAACTCAATCGTTTTTTTTTTAACCAGGCCCGCCAAGACTCCACAAAAGCCTTACTCCTAATTCTCTGGTATAGTTCTCCAATCTTCTGCCGGTAAACCTTGTGAAAAAATTATTGGACACGTGTAAAAAAGATTTTGAGCAGTACGAAAAAAAAAATTATTTTACACCCGCATGAAAAAAGAGTTATTTTGGGCTTCGAAAAAAAAAGTTATTTTGTTATTGACACCTGAAGAATTTCCTATCAGTTAGCCACCCTGAAAGCAGGCTGCGCATTTTCAAATTAGTTTACTCAATTCAATATCCGAATATGTGCAAGGGATTAAATTTCATTTATTATTTAATTTTATTATTATTGTTTTTATTATTATTAACTGCGAAAACTAACCTAAATATATTCCAAACATGCAAAGTTTGTACTGTTTAGCCTCAAGATTGGAACCTCTCGTCTGTTGAAATGAAGTCCAGCTCCTCTAATGCCTTCATTTTGTACTTGAGTACCTTCAGTATATACTACTTATATTCAAGAAAAAAATCTGCTTTTATCCACTAAATTTTGCTGAAGCTTTGTAAAATTATGACTTCAAAATTATCAAATGAATTTTTAATAAATTTATCACAAGCCAACCCCTCATCTCTTAGATAATTTATTTCAAACAAGAAAATTAGAATATACTAATTCACGCTCGATTAAAATACAGCTTTCCTTGAAGATATGGGAATACACAGAAGTTTTTATTCTACATATTTTTGTTAATTTTTTTGGTAGTACCATATTTTGAAATTCAAACGCTGTCTTAATTCTTCGGCAAGGACGCAACGAGTTAGGTCACTTAAAACTTTCTAAAAATCAAGACATTTCATTAATGTCAGAAATTAACTTAGTTCTCCAGGCTATTTAGGAATTCTACTAGAATACTGATAAAATTATGTCCTACGCTTTCACTGTGCTAACATCAAAATAATAATAATACCAAAGTGCCGATTTCTTTTTTAATGAAACCAGGTCATATTCTAGATATTATAAAGACATTTAATTTTAAAAAAGTCAGATGATTATTGAAACTTGCATTTTAAGCTAAACTCGTTTATACTGCTTAAAAATTAATCACGCCTTGAATATATAATAAAATTTTTCTTATCATTTGATTATTTTTAAATGTTGATATTTAGATCAAAATTATTTACAATTTCATGATATTTTAATTAATCTAAATTAAAACAAAATTGAACAACTTATGAATCAGTTATGACCAAAATTTGTTCATGGTATGTCGAATTCTTGTAAAAAAAAAGCCATAAAAATCAACAATTAGACCCTAATTTAATAATATGCTTTATAATTCTACGGTGGTGTGTCATATTATTAGAACCACATATTATGTTAAAAATCACCTAATCGTAATAAAAGACGACAATAACTACATTGTGTCATTAAATTTAGAGATAATAGTCGTCTTCAAATTGGGCAAGATACCATGAAACAAACTTTGATTTATCAGTTATGATTTGCGAAACGGATTGGTCTGAAAAGCAATCCTGCAGAAAAAAAATCTTTCATGACTTATGTACGTAAATTTTCAAGATACTAATAGAGAATAATAAGTATCACATTTTTGTATTTACCCTTTTCTAATCTTCTACAGAAAAGTTGTCCTACTTGCGGGCCAATTCTAACCATTTTTTAATCATTGCCGGAGTTAGCTTCTGCTTGCGATATGGTTTTCTTGCCATCAACCCAAATTCTGAAAGTAGTCGCTGCAGGATAAGCTGGCAAACTTGAATACCTTCGATTTTCTAGGCATTTTTTTCCCGCAATTTCCTTTACGTTTTCTTTGTGAACTGTCTCCATATTCCATTTCCATTTCCATTTCCATTACCTCCATATTCCATTTTCTTTTTAACGTTTTTTACCGAACTTCTTGACACTCGTACAATACTAGTTAATTTAAACTGGGACAGTCAATTTGCCCTCAGAAAACCAGATATTTCCCCAATTTTCTTTGGTGACAGATCTCAAACCTTTCCCTTTCAAAAAAAAAAAAAAAAAAATTGGAAAAATTTTATGAATTAGCATGATTTTATTTCATAAAAAAAATATTAATCAATGGATTTAACATATTAGTATTTCAACAATAAATTATAAAATAAAAACAATTCATATCTGAATGAAAGATTAGTCAGAAAAACTCAATTCGAAAAATTACATGTTACTTATGCCCGTGAACATGTGTTATTTATTAATTCATTGTAGCCAGTTCTAAAACAATATTTATACAGGTTTTATCAGCACATGCCACACATAAATTTCATGAAAAAATGTAGTTATTTCGTCTTTTATTACAAATAAGGCAATTACTGATATGGATCTAATAATATGACACACAACTGCAGTTACTTTATATGTGTATACAGCAAAGAAAGGGAGTTTATATGCTTTTAGTATAGGTACTATACTTATTTAGATCCTATACTCTTTAGAAGTGTTATTATTATATTCTACCCTTTTATGTTTTTTAAATGCCGACTCTTTAACCTTGGGGTATTTGCTTTTGGTAATATAATTTCGTGTTGCCATATAACAAAAAATGATGCGCGTGTTTTAGGGTAAAATTATTATGAATACATATTTCATATGCTATAGTTATATTTAATATATATTCTTGAATGGTTTCTGTGTGAAGGCCTCTAGTCCCCTTCAGAATGCTGGCGACTCTGATCAAAGAATAACCTTTTCCTGAGGAAACAGGTCCAATCACCATGGCTTCGAAATATTTGCTTTGCATCCAAAATGGAGAACATATTACTAATCCCTTTTGATCCTTTTTAATTGGCAGTTTTCACGAAACACCAAAGATTGCATTACTGCCAGAAAGGATGTTTATGAAGATGGACTCCAGATATTTGACGGCGAGGGAGAGGATGACATGTGAAGATTTGTGGCTGCTTATTTATTGATGGGAGGGATTTGCCGAAAAGAAATTGAGCGGTTTGGCGGAAGACTGAGTTAGTGAACCATGTTTACGAGATGTTTTGGTGGATATCGCTTGACCACAAGAGAAGTTCCCCTGCACGACGTGGTCTATTAAATGACTAAGCTGCCTAAAACCAATCTCAGAGTGGTTTCTGCATGCTTATTCTATCCAATGAGGAGATGTGGATAGAGATCTAAAATGGTGCACTTAGAGAAAAAAGTAACATGAAGAGCGAATTGGATACAGTGAAGAGGAGAAGAATGACGTCTTGTGAATAAATAATATACAAAAAGAAATTTTTTTTAAGTCAATTCCTACTTACTTTTTTTCACTATATTGAAGAAAGTCCTTTATAAATAGTTTCTATTCATTTTTTTAAGTTTATCTGGAGCCATCTATTGTTAGATATATGCAAGTACGTAGATTTTTTTATGAACATCATTTATTAAATTTCCAAACAAAATAAATCAGCTATAAATACTTTAAAATGAAGTGAAATAAATAATTTACAAAATAAAACTTTAATTTGATAAGATATATATATATATCCCTATAATCTTTAAATTTGAACAAGATGTATATATATAGGGAGAGTATGAGCTAATAGAAGGAATTGAAAAAAATGGAGAGTGGAGAATTAAGTAGTGAGAGACCAGCGCCTGGTGTGAAGAGTTGACGCCGAGATGGACCTCTTGGAGTGAAGAAAGAATTTGCCTGCAATGATGATGCAGACAGTAAAGGAAAGGCCCCTTGCGGTTGGTCCCCAAATATCTCGTCATTCAACGAGGAGCGAAAGCGAAACCCCAACTGGCCAAGCCAAACAACGAATGAACTGAAGATACTCTAGCAAGCCGATTTTCCAGAAAAAATAGACCTGCGATTGATTTCATTTGACTCTTTTTCGAAGGACCATTAGTACAGCTGTTTTAGACATTTTTACTAGGTATGGGTGAGCTGTTTTTGAATGAACATAAATCTTTGATTTTTATTTCAAGGACTTTTGAGGTTTTATAGTCGCAGTTTTCATGGAAGAAGAATAGTGGCGTAGAAGGAGTTTTATATATTTATATTATGTGCTAATTTGTATTATGGCTTCTGGCGTAAATTATCTACTATATCTATTTGTTTATATTATATTATATAGAGATATACTTTCATAGTTGAAAACATGCTCTTTGTTAATATTATTCTTATTTAAAAAAGTTCATTTGAAATCCCATATTTAATATAGTCACGTGATAACAGTTTGTCGTGTTCGTAAGGCATATCTTTTTTCAATTCCTTCTATTAGCTCACACTCTCCCTATATATATCTTGCTCAAATTTTCAATCGTTCATAAAATACTTTTTATTCATCCACTCAAGTTCAATTACATTTTTTTGAACTTGTAGTGGATGACACTGTATATTAATACAGTTTTTTCAAATATTAATTCAATAATTTAATTTAATTAATTAATTTTAGTTTTTTTTTAGATTTAAGTTGCATATATCTACCAATAGATGGCGCCAGATAAACTTAAAAAAAATGAATGAAAATTATTTATAAAGGGCTTTCTGCAATAGAGTGGAAAAAAGTAGGAATTGACTTTAAAAAAAATATTTTATATTACTTGTTAATCAGCATGTTTAACAAGTAATATACGATTGCATATTTGACTATCGAATAGTATATTCGATCATAAGTATTACGATTGCACATTTGACTATCGAATAATATTATATGGAAATGATGATATTAATTGCGGATATTCACTATGATTAAAATAATTGTTATCCCTAAAATATACTCATTTGCATAAATTATAAAATTTAAAAAAAATATTTAGATAAATCGCTTTGTTTTGTTTCATGTATATATGTTCCTTCTCCATCTAATATAAATCTTTGACAGCATTAGAACCTCTTAGTTTAATTGTGGTAATGATTATTATGGAATGGTTTACTGCGATATATGGTTATTGCTGTGTATTCAGTATATTTTAAAATTTTGGGAGCCAGTTAATCATTTTCTGTCTTTCTTTCTTCTGGTAGATATTATTGATTAATAAAAAAATAACACCAAATTAAAAATGTAGCTGATTAGACATTAACTAATGTACTCAATGCTGAAACTGCTCAATTATATATCAAAGACCGAAAGGAGCAGATTAATAAATTTTTCAAACATAAATTACCTCGTAGTTGAATTATGAATTGAATAAAATTCAGACAACTCCAACCAGTCTGATTTATTTCACTCACCACCAAATAAACTGTTTATTTAAAACTATAAGTATAGTGCATGCCACCGTGTAAATTGAATTTACACACTATTTAGCATCCTCATATAAGTATAAAATAAAATATAAATTTTTACACAAGATGATTAGAAAATCAAATTATTGTATGTAAAAAGATGGTTATTCTATTTTCTAAATTATGGAGTTGAATGTTTGAGTGAAATAAAATATTCATAAGCAACATTCACATTTTAAAAATTAATAGCTTATTTTTAAATAATTTTTATGTGTGATCAGTAACGTTAAATGAAAAGCAAACCAAATAAGAAACTTATTTATAAGAAAAATAAGTATACTTGCAATTATAAAAACCGAATTTTTTTTTTCATTCATTCTAATGAAAGAGAATTTTTTTCCTACATGAATGTGTTATCACATTTGGTAGATAAAATCAGAAAACCTTGCCTTCTAAAAAATCAAGGTTTTAGAAAAAAAATATACAACAAAATAAAATATATATTACAATAAATATACTTGAAAAGTAATTTCAAATAATAATTAAGAAAATAGCTAAACTAATTAAATAAATAGCTAAATAATTAAGAAATGGCTAAAATATCCATTTACCATTATTAATCTTTTACATTTGTTTTACATAAAAACTAATAATTAAAAAGACCAAAACTCTTAATGATTTTCTATTATTTTATTATTCTTTAATGTTTTGTTCATAAAGAAAATATAGTAAAGAAGTAGAAATAAAAAGCTGTTTAATTAGTTTATGGTTTTTGATTTTCTGAATATGTTTGACAAAATAGCTCATCATTTCTTCCTAATTTAAATTTTACATTAAAATTATTAAAAAAATTCCAAATTATTTTTAAACAATGACAATTTTATAACAAAAAATTCTGCATTTGTTTTTATTTTCAATTTAATATTAATCATACGTAAACATTTCTGAAAAATATAATTATTTTAAACACTAAAAGGATGAATTACAGACATTTAACACTAAATGAAGAGATAAATTAAGTTCAGCAGCAAACGTTTACCAAACATATATTACACTACTGGCCATTAAAATTGCTACATCAGGAAGAAATGCAGATAACAAAAATATTAATATATTGGAAAAATATATTATACTGGAAATAACAAGTGATTACATTTTCAAGAAATTTGGGTGCACAGATCCTGAGAAATCCGTATCACGCATTCTGCTTCTTACACGAGGCATCACAACAACTTTTCACCAGACAACAACGTTTAAATGCAATTTGTGTATGAGAAACCGGCCGAACAATTTCCTCACTTGGACACATTGTAGGTGTCGCTACCGGCGCCTGCTTTGTCTGAATGCGCTGAAAAGCTAATCATTTGCATATCACAGCAACCTTCTTCCTATCGTTTCAATTTCATATCTGTAGAATGTCGCCTTCTTAGTGTAGAAATTATATTGGCCAATAGTGTATATAATTAATAAAAAAAATTCTTTTATTGGCTATTTGTAGAAATATTTTAATTAAAAATATTGGAAAAGATAGAAAAAAAAATTTATGGAACATGATTTTTTTTTTTTTTTTTTTTTTTGTCTCCTTATAAGACACAGGTAATATTATTTTTCAAAATTTCATAAAATACTTCAAAATAGAATTTAATATAGCGTTTCCACGAAAATCAAAAGAAATTATGCAAAATAATAAATAGATATGAATGTAGTTTAGTGCAACCTCAAAGTACAAATGCACATGCATAACATACGAGCAATATGTAGTAAAATTTCATGTAGAAAAATTAATGAAAAGGCATTTAATAGATTTTCTCGATTACAAGATGTTTTCATAAGTACATTCCTTCTTCAAAGAGTTGCAATGTTTTATTTCAAAGCACTGACACTAAAATTTCTACAAATTATCACTAAAAACTGAAATATTTCTTCTAGCACACAGTATTCTTCTAGCAGAAATATGATTATATTTTTATACTCAACAAAAAAATTGATCTGAGCAAACTTTTAGATATTTATTTGGACTAATATGAAGTTGTGTTAAATTAAGGAAGAGCAACTTTCAAAAATTTGTTTTGCAGTAATAGCAAAGAAGTGAAGGCAATTTCTGACTTTATTATGACATCAAAGGCAAAATCTTGTCTTATCTTCTATTTGAGAAAAGCAATAAAATTTATTTCGAAATAGTTTTATATAAAATACAATATATGTTTGCAATTTATTGGGCTTAAAGTAAACATTAATACTGAGAGTAATATTAAATTATTATCAATTCGAAATATTAAAATCACTTTTATTGAAATCAAAATGTTTTTCATAAATACCTACATATGAATAACATTACAAAATGTAATTTCAAAATATATTAATGATAAAAGCTTTTCAATAACTTACTAATATAAACTGAAACTTTCGCTATCATGTAGAAATTTTATTTTACTTTTTTTTTTTGTAATTAGTAAAAAACTATTTTAATTTATTTCAAACATTCGTTTTTTGTAGAGTGAAACGGTGTTAAGTTGAAGAGGACAAAATTTTAGAAATTTAATAGATTGCGATTGTTTGAGAAGTGAAAGTAATTTCTGATTTTATTATCATGACATCAGAGATAAATAATTATCTCATTTTTTTTATTTGAGAAAAAAAAAGTATCTTGAAATACTTTAAAAAAATATTTCATTAAAAATGTTGAACTAACAATTAATAACGACGAATGATGTTAAATTATTAAAATTTTTGATATTAAATATTAATGGATAAATTTTGTATTTCATTAATAATATGAAACTATTAAATCTATTTCTTTGTAATTATTCAAATTACATGTATAAGTATTTTGAAGCAATTTCTATATTTAGAATACCTGTTAATTTTTTAACAACAGGTATAATTATTTTTGTATCATTTACAAATATAATTATACGTAATTATAACATTTTATAATTATATTGTATCATTACAAATATAATTATAAAATGTTTATAAATGTTTATTATTTTTGAAATAATAAATGTAATTATTTTTGCTTCTTAGATAAATAATACCTATTGTGTTTACATAACTCAGCAACTTAATACTGATTCATAATAAGCTCTTTGTATAATTTATGGCAGAATCATTAAGAAAATTTGTAAATTAATATAATTCTGTCAGTAAAATGATATTTATAATACAAATTGATTAGAATTTTAATATTATTCTATTTAGTTATCTGTTATTTTATTTTCTGTATTCCATATAAGTTATTTCCTAATGTAATTACATAATCTGAATCATAATCTGTTAATTCACTTTTATACATAAATTTCTTTTTGAATCAAAGGATAATAAATATTACTGGTGTTATTAATAAGTTAAGTATTTGACAGAAGTAAATATATAATATATTTATATTGTTATTAAAAACACATGTACATTTTAATATTTAAAATAGTTTATTTAATAAACAAAAATTAGGTTGAAATTTTTCTGGCAGATAATTATAATTTTCTTTCAAAATATAAAATATCGAAAAGTACTTTCCGAATTAAATAATTTAATAATTAATAATTTATAAATAAATAATTTAATAATTAATAATTTATAAATAAATAATTTAATAATTAATAATTTATAAATAAATAATTTAATTATTTATCATAAAACTAAATAGTCATTAATTATTTATATAAAATACTATTCAATGCGTGTAAATAATTATACCTATATTACCAATACACCAATTTATCACATTTCTTGTAGCATCATATTCTTATTTTATTCAAAATTCAAATGAAACTAAATCCCATGCATACATATTATACATTTAAAGAAAAGCATGAAATATTAAAGGCAGTATGATATTTATGCAAGATTCCTTTTTATAATTTGTTATGCAAAGAACATTTTTAATAATAAAACTCTGTATTTAACAAAGTGCAGATAAAATAAGGAAATACTCGAAACCAAAACTAACCGAAGATAAATTGGTTCCTTTAGAATAATAACGAAAGGACTGCTTGAAAACAAATGGATTTGTGGATGGATCACAACAGAGAAAGAAAAGAAAATGAAAAGAAATGATAGATGAACATTTCTTAGAAAGTAAGACGAAAAGAAGATTCAGAACGGTCTAATTAATCAGACAAAATCGGGAATAATCAGGCTTATCAGGAAAAAGGTTACTTAAACAAAATATACGTACTTAAATTTTAACACTGCTGATCATACAGAAAAATATTTAAGATACAGTTTTTAATTTTTTAAATAGGAATGTAGCTTAGAAAAGGGGCCTGATAATCGAGTGACTAGCTCTCTGTCACTTGATGCCATGGATATTTGTAGTGGTTCAGAGTCCACTTTCAACAGTAGGTCCCGGGTCTAATATGACTGTAGAACGTTGGGCGTAGGGCTGACAACCCTTTTCCGTAAAAAGAATTCTCGTAATTTCCTATCTCGAAAGTCTTTGCCTGTCATGGGGCTGTTGAACCAATGAAGAAGGAGAGGAAGCTTAGAAATATTTCTCTCACGCAAAGCATTCAACTTCATAATTTAAAAAATAAAGTAGCCATCTTTTTACAAGCAATAAATTGAAATTCCTAATTATATTGTGTAAAAATGTGCTTTCTATTACATATATATGAGTGAGGATGCTAAATAGTATACAAAGAAGGTGTAAAGAAGTTGTAATGTTGGTGGCATGCACCATCTTATTAAGGCTCGTTCTCACCGAGGCGAGAGGCGGCGATGCGACATGCGGCAGGAAAGAAAATTTTTCGACCCGTTCACAGCGAAACGTCAGAAATTGCATTACGCCTAGTGAAGTTTATTATGAAGTTCCGCTTCGAGTTGAGAGTTGGTCAACTCGAAGCGGTGCATTTCAAACCGGTTTCAGGCTAACGGGGTGAGGCCAGTGATTGGTCAACGCTTCACGCTTAAACGCCTCACTCCTCGGTGGGAACGAGCCTTTAAAGTTTTAAATAAACCAGGTGGTGAGTGAAACAAATGAGTTATCTGAAGAAGTTGGAGTTATCTGAATTGTTATCTGTTATTGTTGGAGTTATCTGAATTTTATTCAATTCCAAATTCAACTACGAGGTAATTATGTTTCAAAAATGTATCACTTTGAAGATCCCAAAATGAAAATTGGAATATACAAATATTGTATTTGGGAGTATAATGTCTCTATTGAATAGTTAATTATGACCATTTATAGTCTTTTTGAAAATATTTTCTTGTGAATATTTTTATCACAAAACTTTTTGCCCAATTTACTTACCTTTTAAGTGTATAAAACCGTCTGGAGTTATGAGAAGTTTGAATTAAACTGCGATAATATTAATCCAACAAAGAGATAATAATGTTAATTATTTACTTATTTTACAATAATATAAAAATAGTCCTAATAGTCCGATTTCCTACTTTTTTGTAGGAAAACTAATTTTTTTAAGTAATTGATATAAAGGCACAAATCTCATTTAAAACACTTATTCTTTAGTAATATTTTAGTTTATTTTTTGTTCACACTATTTTTATATAAAAGTGTTTCAAAGGAATTTTTTATTATTGTTTTTAAGAACGGTGAAATTGATGAGAATTCATTTGATTTTATGTTAACAAAAAATAAACTAAATAAATTAAATAAACTCAAAAGTTTATTTACAATTCCTTAGTAATGAGTTTCTGAAAGCTTTTTCTCGTTTTCATAATATTGTACTAAACGGAAAATGAAAGTTAAAAAAAAAATTCCTAAAATACTCTTTTCTGTATGTAAAAATAATGTAATCAAATTTTCATGTGATAATGGAAAATGCTTTTTATCGATTTAACTATTAATGAGTGAGTGAGTTTTGAAACCCTACGGAGTATAATATACTTTTGAAAATCATTTTTTAGTTACAGGAAAGATGTTTATATAATTTTTTTCTTGTACAGAAGTTTCTGTATTGCTTGTACAGTCATCCTCTTCTCCCTTCCCACCTTAAAAAATGGGGCAAATTTAATGAATTTGTTATTATTAAGGTTATAACTTCACAAAGTAGTGTACCAAAAATATCTCATAAAGAACTAACTTATCAAGCAAATTAATTGAGTAATAATTATAATTAACATGGTTAATTAATTGCTAATTTGAAATTTTTCTATTACGGACACTGAGATTTTTAGATCAATCGATTCAATGTACAGTGAGTTCTATACAGAAATTTGTATTACAAAATTATGATTAGTTTAGGAGTTACAGGTAAGGGCACATATCGAAAATTATAACCGTTCGATTTATTAATTGAATATTTTGTTTCTGTCTTTTTGTTATGGTTACTAAAGAAAAAACAAAAACCTGTTTCCGTTATTTTATTTTATTATGTTTGTAAATGATTAGAATACTTAAAGTTGTTTATTTAAATAATAATAGTTACATATTTTTATAATTTCATCTCAATTATACCATTTAAAGTCGATATAGAGTGTAAAATTTAATAAAAATATTTTAGACAAACTTAGGTTTTTAATAAGCGTTGTTAGTTTTCTACACCAATAGCAAGCAAGTAGAAACAAATATTCAAAACAAACATTTACTTATGGTTAAAACAAGTTATGAACTACTTGTATATAGCATGGCTTTTTTTTTTAAAAATATTTTTATATATGTCTATAGGGAATGGGTTCAAGGAAGTGTTTGAGCAGCCTTTTATTGCTAATTGATGAAAGTGAAAAAAAGTTAAGTTCATGTTCAATTAAAGTTTGTTTTAGCTAAAACGAAATTCCAGCAAATGATTTCAGAGTTATATTAAAACGAAAAAATTTGATTATTACGAAGTAATATTTTCAACTAACATGGATATGATAAACCTCCAAAAGCGAAATTTTCTATCGTGTGTCCATTCAACTTCACCCACATCATTTCCAAACTGTTTAGGGGCAAATCAGCTCTAGGCACAGTAATGTCGGTGATGTGTGGTGTGGCATAGTTGTATTCGAGTAAGTCAACATAGTGATCAATATAGACAAATAATTAAATTGACAGTATTTGTTAGTCTCTAAAATAAAGTTCAATATTCCTCATTTGATTTTAAAAAACTATTTTGATTAATTAATATAAATGATCAATTATAAATAATCAATCAAATAATCAATTAATATAAATTATCATTAATGTAAGGCCACGTCAAACTTTTCCGGACCAGATTGTCTGGTGGATAGTGTGGTTAGTTGTATATTTAAAGAAACTGTCACGAAATTTTCTATATTTATACCGAGGATGGGAAAATAAATGTGTTGTTCAGAATGTCTTTTTATTGATTCAGCAAAGTAGAGTAGAAAGGTAAAAGCATCCATACATCATCCTAAAAGGTTCTGTTTAAAAAATGCAATGATATTGGAGAAGTGCAGTGTAGCAGGCTGTTATCCCCTTCTTTCCCGTTCCAACCGCTTAATCGTGAATATGCTAAATATGCGGCCTTATAGACGATACGAAGGATCCCAGATCAAAGAGTTTGTCATTCATAAGAAAAATCAAACATACCTTCAAAAAAATCCTTCATTTTAAATGTCAAGAAGGCTCTGAATATTTTTAATGTCAAAAATGTTTCTTAAAGGAATTAAAAGCTTCATAATCTGATCGATTATATATATATATATAAACCACAGAAAGTTTGTGATTTTTAATTAAAAATAAAATATAATCATATATTATCAGAGCATCCTGGAAGGAAGAAATGTTCTGATTTATTATCTGTTCACATTAAATATTTGGGGCTTGATGGTCGAGGGGCTAGCGCTCTGGTATGGGTATCCCAGGCTTCGGGGTCGAGTTCCGGCGGTGTCATGGATGTCTGTAGTGGTTCGAAATCCACTTTAAACCGTAGGCCCCGGTCTAGCAGGATCGTAAAGCGTTTCGGGGGTATTGTTACTCCGCGTCCGCAGCTTATCTTCAAGCTGCACGCACCTTCTGGGTAGTACTATGTGAGTAACGTCGGTGCAGCGCTTGCCTTAAGGCATCAAAGGCAATTAGTCTGTGTTTGCCAGCTGCATTAGAGAAAAAAAATTAATACTTTGATACTCACATTTCCATATTTGAATTTCAATTCGCGAATGCTAAGTTTGTTTCCTGCTAATTATTAATTAAACATCTTTGCAAAATATATACGAAGATTATTCTATTTATTCTGCAGTGAGTTTAGTATCCTACATACAAACCTGGGAGGGGAGAGAGATTATCAATCGGAATCAGAAATAAAAATAACAAAATTGATGAATATCGCCATGATTTAGGTCAGTATGAGCGGGTTCCTCATTAAAGAGTTCACGGTGGGCAATCAATACACACCGTTTATCAAAACTGAAATGAATTTTATTCATTTTGCGCATGACCAATTAGCGTTATTTAAAAAATTTAATTTATAAAATTTTTAGAAATGTTTCCATTAATGTTAAAGGACTCAAATCTCAGAGTGGAATTGCAATGGGAAAAAAATTGGAAAAAAGGAAGAATTTTTTAAACTTTTTAAACAATATAATTGAAAAAAAGGCTTTTTTTAAAATGGCAGAATTTTGTTAATTATCATTTGTCATTTTCGAAAAATTAAATTTGAAACTGAATTTCAAAAACTTACTCGGGACACCTTTGTAGAAACTTTGTGATATGTAAATTCAGATTCGTTTAAATTTCTTTAATAAATTCAAGATGTTCTTTTATTATTTTATTAATATTACTATTATAATTATCATTATTATTTTGGTATAAAGACGTATCAACCTTCTAGAAAAATAGTTTACACTTATTACAATAAATGAGGTAGATAATTTCATAATTAAAAATCACAAAACAAAATCTACTTTTATTTAAGTTTTATCTCAGCTATAGTCAGTAAAAGAAGTAATAAAATGTTTAAATGAATTAAATGAGAAGATGGTTATTAATTACAAAATAACTTTTCTACACTCTTTAAATGGACACGTACAACCAATTAAGCAACACATTACTGTTTTACTAGCTCAGGGGTGGCCAACCCAAATGATCTTGCTGGCCACTTTGGAAATATAACATAATTTCGCGGGCCGCATATAAACTTATATATCCCCATATTAGATTTAGACCCACTATAGAAATTTTTTGGAGTGAAAAATTGAAACATAATGAGTTATTATTATTGTGTTTATTATTATTTTTACATGTAAACATAGATAATATAATAATAGTGATACTAAACGCACATTGTAAAGAAATATATAACACTCAAAATGAAATATAAAAAATATATAAATATAAAAGAAACAAAAAAAATGAAATTAAAAAATATTTATTTTAGTAGTACGATATTTGTTTCTCCATTCTTTTGCTTAGATTTTGCAAATCGATCTCAATGTGGATATTTGCACATCGTAATTGTTGTTGCGTCCGCTATGTTTGAGTGTGTTTTATGTTTGGTCAATTTCATTTTCGAAAAAACGATTCACAGGTGTAAGTTGAACAAAAAACGCTAACAGCTTCAACTAAGAGTCTGGTTTGCTCTGCTATCAGCAAACCAACAATCAATTGTGAGTATCTAGGGATGTTCTCAGCATCGCTGAGATTACTTAAGTGAAACATAGAACCTGTAATATTAGATGTTCCAATATGCGCAAGCATCATGAGTTCGCAGAATATAATTTAATTATTCTGCGAACTGTAAACTCATAAATAAAACAGGCAATATTTGTCACATATTCTCAAGAATATTATTTTAAAATCAAAGTTAATTTTTTTCTCATAATTTCAGCAGTTTATTTTTGAATATATATGATGCACGCATAATGTATTTTTCTAATACATTGGTTTTCCCCCCTGTGCTAGCTATTCCTTTTAAAGGAAAACATCCGGCTTAAAGCGGAAACAGACGAATCGATTATTTGACGGGGATGTTAATCAGACGTACACAGCATAATACTATTTTGTAAGATAAAGATTTAATAGTTATCTTGGAATTCTATTAAAATTTCAATTATTATATAAAATTATCTTTATTTTAATTGAAACCATTGTTACCACTACTACCTTCCCCCGCCCCCTCCCTCTTTCTATTACACTGTTATACGTGAATCTGTTTGGTTTAGTCGCCTGCGTTTAGTTTCACGCGATAGCTGGTCATACTTGAATTTAACCGCTTCGTAGTAAATATTAATATTTTGAAAATTCTGGGAGTAATTTAAAATGCAAAACAAAGGCACCCCAGGCTTACTTGCCATTGCTGAATCTTCTATGAATTTGCCTAAGGTTGAATATTCATATAGATTGGAAACCTTTATTAAAATGTTTATAACAAATGCACTGATTTTATACAAAATAAATTTGTTAACTTATTCGTTATATTTAATGCAGATCTTCGGTTTATTTTGAGGTTATTCTATATAAATACTTCTTCATTCTGTCGGATGCAAATGATCATTTAAAAAAATAAACTTAATGCAGAATTTTCTGTTCTGTGTTCTATCCATTTTTAGAACTTTGCAAGTTAGCAGGGATAATTTTTTGTAATATATGTCAAAATAATTTTATAATTATTTTTCGAAAATAATGATGTCGTTGTTTCATTTGACCAAATAATTATTGAGGAATTCATATTGAACAAAATAATTATTAAATACAACATCAAAAATATTTCTGTTTTATAAGCGGATCTGAAGTATTATTTATAGTAAAATTTCAGTTTTTTACTAAATAATTATATTTAATGTATTTATTTCCGTAAATTCTAAGGGGAAAAGTTTTTATCAATAACTATTTTTTTATATTAAAAAAAGGGAAAGATAAGTGTATGCATAATTTATTTCAAAATCTTATTATGAAATTTTTTTTATTAAATGACAATAAAACTTTTTATGATCCTTCAGATTCAATTAAGGGAAGAGTTTCCTTAGAAATTTTTAAAATAACAGAGATTTTGTTATTTGTAATATATATTACAAATATATATTTGTAATATAATTCAAATATTATATATTCGTTATTTGTATAATATATTAAATCTCCTTCATAATAACAAACACAATTTATTAATAAACAAAAATAACAAAACTTAAAAAAGTAAATGGAATAAAATTTTGTCATTATAACAGTTACTTAAAAGACTACGTTTATTTATTAAAATTCAGTGGCAATTTTGATAGAGAGCTTTCATCAGCTAGGACAGAATATTGCTATTAATTGAGTTTTTCTTCTATGAGACTCAAATGTAAGGCATTTACACCTTTAAGTGATTTCATCAGATAGCATTGACGTGCTTTATTGTTATCCTGATAAAGTAATCAAACAGGTGTATTTTCAATGTTGAAATGAAACAATCTCATTTGGAAAAAAAAAAGGCAAAAGATATAATAACATTAAAAAATAATTCGTTTTTGGAAGAAAAAAAATTATTTCTTTAAAAAAATTATTTCCACAAACAAAATACAGATTAATTTACTTCAAGACGATCTATGCATTAATGAAATAAAAACACAATTATTTATTTCATTCTCAATTCGTTCACCTTCTAAATGCTCAATGTTTTGCTGTAGCATTGCTGTCTTAGCAGGTTAATAAATTAGGCCTTAATTATGACTGATTAGTCCAGAGGACGTGGGCTTTTCTAAATCCTTTGTTCTTACTTTCTTTGGAATGCTTCCATGCCAGTGTTCATTGATTGCTCTCCTATTGTGATCCTTTCCTTCACCCAATCCATTTGCTTCCTGTAGGTCATTGCTGATGCAATAGATTCCCAAGAAATAAAGTTTTCAGACTATCTTTTTTTATGGAATTACTACTACTGAATTTTCTATCAGATCTGCTTCAATTTGTAAATTGTGTGAATTTATTGCTTAAAAGATATTTATTTTATAAGAAATCCAAATCGTACAGAATACGTATTGAAATTAAAGATAATTACTGTAATAAAGTTGCGTTCATCTATTCTTTTTTTATAAAATGGTATGAAGTCCTCTAATCTTGTACGTATGAATCTAGTATTGTTATTACATGCGTTACAAGAATATTTAAATTTGCATTTGTTTGAATGCTATGTTATATCACGTAATAATTTAATGCACATTGGAAAATATTTGAAAGACTTTATAATCTTAAAAGAAAAATATTGAAAATAATTTGAGCATCAGAAAATCAATGTCAGAAAAAAAAGATACAAATTTTGTTTCATGCAATGTATGAGCTCTATTTGTTGAAGACCATAAAGAGGTTTCATGAGGGGTCAAAATTCATACAAGTTCAAATGATGATATAGCCCCCATATGGACATACTTACATTTCTTTCTTTACTAAGAAAACATAAGCATTACAAACACCATGTGTTTTGCCTCAGTATGCAATTATCAAAAGCAAGTTGTTGCAGTCAGTATGCAGTTGTCAAAAGGAAGATTATCCCCCAGATGACGTGAGATCATGTAAAACACATGCTGTCAGGGCACGACTTCAGTAATAACAAGTAATATATAAGAAAAAAATTAAGTCAATTCCTACTTTTTTTTCACTATATTGCAGAAAAGTCCTTTACAAATAAAGTTGAAATTTTAATCTTACATCTGGCGCCATCTATTATTAGATACACGCAACTTAAATCTAAAAAAAACTAAAATCAATTAATTAAATTTAATTACTGAATTAATATTTGAAAAAACTGCATTAACATCCAGTGTCTTTCACTAAAAGTTCAAAAAAATGTATTTGAACTTGAGTGGATGAATAAAAAGTATTTTATGAACGATTGAAAATTTGAACAAGATATATATAGGGTGAGTGTGAGCTAATAGAAGGAATTGGAAAAGGATAAAGGACACCATTAATCACTTTCTCAACAATTTTAAGTAGCTTCATACCTACAAATATGGCTAGAAGAAACTATTTGGACGACTTTATATATAATAAAATTATCGGCAAGCAACAAATGGGACTTAATGAGGCAAGCGCAGACCAAGAGTTTTGAATCGACAAAAATGTCGTTTGACACCCCCGTGAAAACCCTTCCAAACCACAGATACAACAGTATGAATGGAAGGGCGAGGTAAGCCAAAATAAATGCAAGATAACAATAAGATGGCCAATAAATCGCCTAAAAAAGAAAAGCAGATCGATACCAGATAACGTGCTACATTAGTCAGCAGCTGCCCAAAGCAATCTCTTAACAAGTATCGTTCTTTAATGGGGCTATAACTTTCTTCATATAGGTGGCCAATAAGTTCTTTATCTTGAACATTGAATCTATTGATGAAAACCTTTAGGCTGGTGTATGGAGCACAAATGCTGGATATCTCATCAATGGAAGCATGTGTTAGTTATTGATGAGTCATTTGAGCGTCACAAGTGATTCTGAACTCCATTTGATATATAGAGAGAAGTAGGAACATGATTTTATTTCAATAATGTCTGGGAATGAGACCGTTATGGTGATCCTGGTGGGAACAACAGGGGAGGTATGATAAACGGGCAAACTAAGATCTAAATTTGCAATGGTGGTATTGTTACTGGAGTTTTCTATGATCAGCGAATTGTCCTTCCTCACGAGCGTCTGTTTCGAGGTGGTATCAATTGCGAACTTGTATACTTATTTTATAGACAATAACGCCAGGCTATATTAAAGTTGGGAAGAAAGAGTTATAAAAAATGAAGATAGCATTATAACCGAAATGATAGGAACTTTATCAATTTAAATCCTATACAGCATGGGCGAGATATTTTGGATGGACACTTTTTGGCATTATTATATCCTCTTGAGAACACTCAACAACTGAAACAGATTCGTATTGAGGAATGAGAATCTAACCTCAATAACTTTTGAAACATCTGGTTTAATTTTTCCCGCATTTTATTTATCATCAGGGAAGTAGTGAAAAATACTCCATATTTTTCTATTATAAAGCTTAAAATAAATACTTATAGATAAAGAAAGTTAAAACCTTTCTCTGACTGCATAAAAAACACAATTTCTTATGAAATACATATAACCTTTTTTTCCAGAGTTTACACATTACCTGCATATCGGGAACAAATATCAGTAGTTAAAATAATGATTAAATACTGATTTTTAAAATTATAATAAATTACTATAAAATTTTCTTTTTCTTTTGATATTCTCAATTTCAATAATCCAAACTACTGGCCGTGGCCAACACTGGCCAGTGAGCACAATCAGGCTGGCCCGCGACAGTTTATTTTGATTACATTGTAAAATTTGCAATGCGTTTAATAATTAAGATTTGGCATGACTGACTTCAAGATTTTTGACATATCCAAGCATTTTCTGCTCAAAGACTGTTGATAAATGATGCAATAATGGTTAATTATTAATGGTTTATTATTTGAATTATATTATATTAATTATATTAATGGATGAATTATTATATTAATGGTTTTGAACCACTGTTGTCTACTATGGCCTTTGGTACTAAACCAATGGCACCTTTATTTTTTCTATACATGTTTTTGACTTCAGTAGTGTTTTGACATATTAGATAAACTTTAATTTTCCCACTGTAGATTGTTTTTCTAATTATCATTTTCAACTCCTTTAAAAGTATCTTACACCGCCTGTAGTGTCTTCATGACACTACAAGGCGGCGTAGATACTTTTAACTATTAGAAACTAGACACTTTAGATACTAGAAACGTCGAGAAGCGGCATAGAAAACGTTCACAATTTCATTCATTTCTTCATTTATTCTTGGAACGAAAATAATACCAGAGCAGCATCTAAAACAAAATAAATCAAAGTGTTAATTTTTTTCAGACAATTGAGTTAATATATTTTTTGAAGTCATCTTTAATATCATTAATTTGAGCTACAGGGTTTGGTGACAAACTGTTATTTTTAAATAGATCAGTTTTTCTGAACGCATGTCTTCTGTGGCTGCAATCTTGCAATCCTTGATTGATTCACCTTATCAGTAAAGGGTTTACCATATTTCTCTATTGTATAAGCCAGGCTGAAACTAGCTCGAGTTGCTGTTTCTTGTTTAGCGTTTACTTTCTTAAACAACAATTGCTAGTTTGGTTTGTCGCTCTAGGGTCATCTTGTGCACACGAGGGCTAAACAGACCGGGAACCACAGTTTAAAGTGAACTCCAAACCACTAACAAACATCCATGCCATCGCCAAGATTTGAACCTGAAGCCAGTCATAGCAAAGGACAGAGCGCTAGCCAATTGGCCACCAGGCCGCCATCAATTGCTGAGATTTTAACCCGCAATTCAAAGATTCATATTATTACTTTCCGGGTAGTTTCGAAACGAAAATTTGACCTTAATTCAAAACTACGATATGCTGGTATGATAGCTAGTTTATTCTTGACTCTTTCTACTTAGTGGAGAAGTCAGTCTGGCTATTAGTCTACAAAGTCTAGAGTTCCCTCCTCCATTCTATAATTATTAAATTATTTAGTTAAAATCAGTAATTTAATAATTAAATTATTTAGTCTAAATTCAAATGTATCTATCTTATTTAGACTAAATTAAAATGCCTAAAAAACAAGTAATATAAAAAAAAAATTGTAAAGTCAATTCCTTCTTTTTTTTTCACTATATTGCAGAAAGTCCTTCATAAATAATTTTCATTTATTTTTTTAAGTTTATCTGGCGCCATCTATTGGTAGATATATGCAACTTAAATCTAAAAAAAACTATAATTAATTAATTAAATTTAATTACTGAATTAATAAGCTAAATTAAAATCAGACGATTTTTTATATTATTGCCAATTTGTACTTACATTATTTTAAAAATTGAATAATATATATTAAATGTATAATAAAAATATTTGATAATAAAATAATAATAATTAATAATTGAATGAATAAAATAATTAATAATCATTAATTAATTAATAATTAGTAATGAAAAAAAGAGATTATTAACTAATTATTAATTAATTAATTATGAGCAAATGAGAAGAATGAGCAGCGCGAATATATGAATATTTCTCCCATATAAAACTAAAATTAATTAATTAAATTTAATTACTGAATTAATATTTGAAAAAAACTGTATTTACATCCAGTCTCACCCACTACAAGTTCAAAAAAAATGTATTTGAACTTGAGTGGATGAATAAAATGTATTTTATTAACGATTGAAAATTTGAACAAGATATATACATGGGGAGTGTCAGCTAATAGAAAGAATTTAACAACAGTAGTTTTTAATATATTGTAATGCTAAGAATAGTTAACACTTTCTCCTTTCAACAATGACTTGAAAGCCATTATAGCTGTTATTAATTTGTTAAATGCTTCGAATCATTGTTACTAGCCATTAGTAGATTATATTTAGCACGATTACCAATCCAAAAAATTTTTCAGTGTGAAAAACTCACATTTCGACATTTATCCAGCTACTTTTTATTTCAAAAGCTTTTTTCTATGGTAATATCAATAGGATTATATATAATGGGTCTAAAAGATTGGCTAAAGGAAAAATTGTGAGTAGCATTAGTTTTTTAATATGAAAATTATGATGTTAATGCTTCCGCAAATGATTTTCAGTTACACATTTTTTAATGTTGTAACTAGTCACTAGTTATTCTAGTTGTTTCTAGTCATTGGTAGTTTAGATTTTGAACTATTACCAATGCAAAAAATTTCTCAGTGTTAAAAACTCAAATTTTTGGCATTTATCCAGCTATTTTTTATTTCAAAAGCTTTTTTCAATGGTAATTCCAATAGGATTATAAATAATGGGTCTAAAAAAAATGGCTAAAGGAAAAATTGTGAGTAACATTTTTTTAATATGAAAATTATGATATCAATGCTTTGGCAAATGCTTTTCCACTACATATTTTTTAATGTTGCAACAATAATGATTTTAAATATACTTTTTTGTTATTAGATTTCAATAAATAGTTATAAAAAAGAATGACATTTAATCTAATTACCAATAGATATTAAAGCATATTACAAAATTTGAATGTCAATTTTGATGGATTTCGAAATTAATTATTTTAAAATAATTTAAGCATTTAATTATAATATTATTTATTAAGTACACGAGTATTCCTTACGACATAATTAAAAAAACGTTTAAGCAATATTTTAATTGAATTCAAAAGTAAATTTTAATGATTATCTAACGGAAATAATTTCTTGATACTTATTCAAATTTTAATTATTTAAATATCGAGAAATGCAAGACAGATTATTTACTAAATATTTCTAAAATATCTTTAAAAAAACTGACAATGATTCAGCTTAACTAAATATTTATGTCTTGAAAGTGTTAATAATTTTATTTCTATTTTTATTTAGCATTTATTTTTTTTTACTTCACCATTACTGCTTAATATGATATCAATTTAATTTTTAATGTTATACTAATTGATTTCAGCCAAATTATTTTATCCTTGTTTAACAAATAAATAAATATCTGATAAATCCCATGAAGATTTAGGAAAATATACATGACAAATTTAAGTTTTTTTTTTTAATTTAAAAATTAGAAATAATTAATGAATATATCTAAAGAAGAACTGAGACGTAATTGCAACCACAATTTTTTCGCCAAATAAAACTAACTAGGAAATTCTGGTCACTAAAATGCGCCAAACCAATGTGCGTATTTCACTAGTCAAAATATTCGTGAAAAACATTTAAAATACAAAACTTTGTCATTTAACTTCATTTGAAAGTTTGGAAGAAGTTGAATCCACATCCTAGGTGTAGGAAATTGATGTCATATTGAAAATTCTGAGATCCAAATATAACATTTCAAAATTATTTATATTCCGAAATAGAAATTGGACTTCATGCATAAATACGCCAAATTTGGCGATTTTTGAAATTTCACAGACGGTGTGCATTAAACTGCATTTTTTCACCATGATTTATTTTCTTTCTTTAAAGTAGTTCACAATGAAAATATATAGAGAGAACTTGCAAAGTTTTTTTTTCCTACTTTTTTTATACATTCTACTATTTATTTAATTTTGTTAATAATTAAATGAAATGAAATAAATCGTTTTTCGATTTATTTTATTATATAAAACGATTTATTTCATTAGTTTTATTAATTGTTTTCAATTTTCAATTAATTATTGAGGTACTTACGTATTAATGCCACCGCAGCAGAAGTTGCGCTAATGCGCCAATAAAGAGCTGCCAATGCGCCAAAACAGAGTGTTTTGAATCAATGTTAAACTCTATATCGGCCCATTTTCCACCGAAATCCGATTGACTACTTTGTTTTTAAATAAATTGTTTTGATTTTAAATAAAGGGTTTTATATATTTTATGATTTGTCGCAAAAATTTTAGGTGTAGATTGGCGGCCGCCAAAAAAAACCCGCCAAATCTGTAGCCGCGGTGGCATTAATACGTAAGTACCATTATTAATAATTAATTGAAAATTGAAAACTGAAAAACAATAATTAATTGAAAATTGAAAAAAAATTAACTGCTTTCAGTTTTCAATTTTCAATTAAATGTTTTCAATTTTCTATTAAATGTTTTCAATTTTCTATTAAATGTTTTTAATTTTCATTTTTCAATTCATTGTTTTCAGTTAAATAATTTCATTTGTTTTAGTTTCCTTAGTTTTATACTATTACTTTATATTTGCGATTGTATTTTGAGAACTGTTATTTTATTTTTTGAAGTAATTAAACATTTTGAAAACCTCAATTTCAAAATTAGGTTAAAATCTAGGATACTGTACCCCTGAGGTAGTCGCCAATCTTGCAACCCTGAATATTTCGCCAATTTTCCGCCAATTTCTTTAGGGTTGCAATACTATAATTAGAGGAATTCGTAGCTTCATTTTCCAAACAATATAATGACTATTTATTGTTATTGTGATTATATTATTATTTGCAGTAAATAAGAACAGAAATATATATTCTTTTAAATTAGTATTCCAATAAATTACTGATTATTCCGAACTTATTCTTACAACGTACGTCGGTCACTGATTCAGAACATAAACAATATTTATGAAGTTGCCACTCAGGAGAGTAAGAAACAAACAAGAAAACGATTTTTTTATTTATTAAAAACTTATATTTTATTCTGAAATAATTAATTTCCTTTTTAAAGATGTTTGTTTAGTTAGGATTTTCTGACAACCGTAATTAGAATTCGCTCGGAATATTTGAAGCTTTAGCTTTTTAGAACGTTAGTTAACGTTACAATTTAAATTTTTAATAATTAAAATAAATTAATATTAATAAAATAATGTGTCCGGAACATTTGATAACTATCTGGCAGAGTGCATGTGGCGGCGCCAGCACAAATGTGACATCCGCAAAATAATTTATGATTTCACCGATGGAATAAAATGTTTGTTTCCACCACAATAAAAGGTAAATTATTCTCTAGTTTTTTCTTCTTTTTTATCTTTTGTTAATATTAATTTATCATTCGAATTCGGCTTCGTAAAGAACATGAGTTATTTTTTGTTCATGAAAAGTGTGGTGGCGAATAACTTCAGCGAAATTTTATCGTAACGAAATTGTATCAATTAACAGCGATTATTATGTTTGTTTAAACGATACTTTTTTGTGACTCAGCAAAATAAAATTCCACGTAATAATTTGGCGATAAAGCGATTTAATTTGGTGTGAAAGCAATTTATGAATAAAATGTTGACAAATTAATGATATATTTTGGCGTTAAAGCGGCAATATGTGGCGTAAAAAGAAAACATTAAAAAGTTGACATAATAGTGGTAAAAATGTGGCGATAAAGCGATATAAATTGGCATAAAGGCATTTTAGATATAATTTTCTTGGCATAAAAGCGCTAAATTTCGGCGTAAAAGCGGTTTCATTTGGCGCAAAAGTATTCCAGAGATAAAAAATATTAGTGATAAAAAAAGCATCAACTTTTGGTGTAAAAGTACCTCAAAAAAAAAGATTTACTTAGTGAAAAAATGTGGCTGTAAAGTGATAAATATTGGCGATAAAGCATCAACTTTTGGCGTAAAAGCGCCTCAAAAAACAAGTTTCACTTAGTGAAAAAATTTGGCTATAAAGCGATAAATATTGGCGATAAAGCATTTTTTGGCTTAAAAGAAGTTATATAACAAAATTTGCTTAGTGAAAAATGGCTATAAAGCGATAAACTTTGGCTGCAAAGCCTTTTCAGGAATAAACTTTGACGTAATAGCTATTTGGCTGCTAATGGTGGCGTAAAAGCACTGTTTGGCTATAAATTTTGGCGAAATAGCACTTGACAATGACACCGAACTTAGGCAACCTTTTTGTCTGTTTACTTGGCGATTTGGCAACACAGTAAAAGATTTTGGCGTAATATCATTTTATCGCGCAAACTACCTGGCCCATTCATTTCTATGCTTACTTACCGACTTGGCAAATTGGCGATGTGTTTGGCACAAAGGGTACAGGATCCTAGATTTTAACCCAATAATTAATTGAAAATTGAAAAAAAATTAACTGCTTTCAGTTTTCAATTTTCAATTAAATGTTTTCTATTAAATGTTTTCAATTTTCTATTAAATGTTTTCAATTTTCTATTAAATGTTTTCAATTTTCTATTAAATGTTTTCAATTTTCTATTAAATGTTTTCAATTTTCAATTAAATGTTTTCAATTTTCTATTAAATGTTTTCAATTTTCTATTAAATGTTTTCAATTTTCTATTAAATGTTTTCAATTTTCTATTAAATGTTTTCAATTTTCTATTAAATGTTTTCAATTTTCTATTAAATGTTTTCAATTTTCTATTAAATGTTTTCGATTTTTTATTAAATGTTTTCAATTTTCTATTAAATGTTTTTAATTTTAATTTTTCAATTCATTGTTTTCAGTTAAATAATTTCATTTGTTTTAGTTTCCTTAGTTTTATACTATTACTTTATATTTGCGATTGTATTTTGAGAACTGTTATTTTATTTTTTGAAGTAATTAAACATTTTGAAAACCTCAATTTCAAAATTAATTGTTAGCTTAATAAATCGATGTAGCTTAATAAATTTTGAGAATTTTTAGTCAAGGAAAAAAAAAATTCTAATTATAGACAAAAAAAATAACTCATTTTCTCTAAAAGTATTAGAATAATCAGTCCATAAATATTTATGATTTATTTAAAATACGTTAATAAAAACTGCATTGAAAAGTCAAATTTTTTTTTAAAAAATGTAAAGAAAAAATTTCTAGTCATAAATTTATTATACATTTTTTATTACTAGTTTAAAGTTTACTAAATGTTTTTTTAGTTCCTGCTTGGATTGTTGCAGTAAAAAGCAAGAGATTCTGAGATATTCTTCTGAGAAAAAAACCAAAGTATGGTCTAATGCACATACTTTCATTAAATATTATTATTTAGAAAACTTTTGAATGCATATTTGTTCCGATTTATTTATTCTCCTTATTAATAATTATTTTTTTTTAATAATTTAATTTGATCGAGTCAAATTCCTTTAACTAATTAAATTTCTTTTCTTTTATTATTTCTTAATAACAAAATCTCATGTTCTTTCAATTTAAGAAGTTAAATTCCAAAACCCAAATCTAAATTCCAAACTTTTAAAAAACTCCCAAAAGAAGATAGAAAAAAAAACACATCGATAAGCAAGAATTATGTTACTCAAAATATATTAATATAATACTGAAATATAATAAAATATAAAACCAAAAATATTTTAAAATGTAGTTACATAATGCTATGTGAATTTTAAATGCAATAATAACGACAGATTTTTTAAACCTGAAAAAAATTCATGTATTCCAAATGATATATACCAGAGATGGCAAACCTTGCCGGTCGCGGGCCAAAAATCAAAAAAAGAAGTTTGGAGGGCCAAGATAAATTTTTCTAAAATTTTAAAAACAATATACAAGTATTACAATTTAAATATGTTCATGAGATGAAAGAAATTGCGATTTCATTTTTAAAAGTTACTTATATTGAGGTTCGAAGTGAAATGTACTGATTCTCAGGAACAAGGCTAAATGCTTCAGATGTCAGTCTACATCTGAAATAATTCTTTCTAAGGTTCATTGTTGAAAACACTTGGTCACGTATATAAGATGAAGCAAACATAGCACTGATTTTCTGGGCGTGAGATATTAAATTTGGGAAACTTACTGTAAAACTGTTAAAAACAAATGATTTGTAAAACTCTAACTTCGGCATATTTAGAAACAACTGCTTGAGACGATTGTTAGATTGCAACTCAATTAATTCAACCTACAAATCTGACCTCACTGCTTCACAATTTACGTCGAAAGGCATGACAAAAATATCCAATTCTGTTTGAATGACATTGAAATCTTGAAATCTGCGTTCGAACTCAAAATGCAGTTTTTTCAAGATATCTTCATATTTCTTAAGCTTCTCTTCATTTACTGAGAGTATTGAATCTATCCTCAGGAAATGAGATAAAAATAATAATTTTTTTTAATAAAAAAAAATATTATTTAATCAAAGTAAAAAAGGAAATGTATGTATAAATTAAAATTCTATCCGTGGGCCAGAATAAAATCCGTGGAAGTCCGTGGGCCAGAAAATTCTATCCGGCAAATTAAAGTTCTATCCGTGGGCCAGATAGAACCTTCCGGCGGGCCGGAGTTGACCCGCGGGCCGTAGTTTGCCCATCCCTGCTATATACTATTTAAATTTTTTGGAATAATTTTTCTGTTTTACCACTTTTCCCAGTGATTTTTTTTTAAATTAAGAACAAAAAATTGAATAGCTAACAAAAGATATGAAATTTACATATATTCTTAACATAATGCATTAAAAACAAAAACTTTAATAATTAGAAAAAAAAATTAAAATTTTAAAATTTATATATTTATAATACATTTAAAGGATCATTATAAGTAAGATACACACCAATTAACACGAATTAAACGACCTTATCATTTATTTTAAATGGGTTATATATTTCTGCATTTTTTGTCATAGTGTAGTTAATTTCAGTATATTTTAGAAATTTAAATTATCCTTTTAGTAAATATGTGGCTTATAAAGAATTTATCTGAATTTTGCTGTCTAAGTTAATAATATTTACATTTTTACATAGATACATAATTTTTACATAATAATACATTTTTAAACAAGTAATATATAATTTAAAGTCAATTCCTACTTTTTTTCCTTCATAAATAATTTTCAATCATTTTCTTAAATTTATCTGGCGCCATCTATTGATAGATATATGCAACTTAAATCTAAAAGAAAACTAAAATGAATTAATTAAATGAAATTAATAAATTAATATTTGAAAAAACTCTATTAACATCAATTGTCATCCACTACGAGTTCAAAAAAAATGTATTTGAACTTGAGTGGGTGAATAAAAAGTATTTTATTAACGATCGAAAATTTGATCAAGATATATATAGGGAGAGTGTGAGCCAATAGAAGGAATTGAATAAGTCCTTTTCGAAAATTTTAAAAAGATGTAAATGTTTTTAATTAACAGTCGTACAAGTGGGTGTTTTCTAAACAGTTAATAATTACTATTCTAAAACATAATATAATAATTAAAATGGAGAAATTTATTAATACTAATATTATAAAAGTTAAATTTGCTTTATTAAATTCCTTCTATTAGCTCACACTCTCCCTATATATATCTTGTTCAAATATTCAATCGTTAATAAAACACTTCTTATTCCTCCACTCAAGTTCAAATACATTTTTTAAAACTTGTAGTGGATGACACTTGATGTTAACGAAATTTTTTCAAATATTAATTTATTAATTAAATTTAATTAATTAATTTTAGTTTTTTTTAGATTTAAGTTGCAAACATCTACCAATAGATGGCGCCGGATAAACTTAAAAAATGAACGAAAATTATTTATTAAGGACTTCCTGCAATATTGTGGGGAAAAAAAGAAGGAATTGATTTTAAAAAAAAAATTTATATAACTTGTTTTACGTATGTAATAATTTTGAATTATTTAAAAATAATTAACAAACTCCTTTTTTTTCAGCTGTCAGGCAGTGAAACAGAAAAAAGAACAGAATATGTTCCATCTCCTCCACCTCCACGTATCAAAAGATACAATAGATCTATGTAATATAATAAAAATAAAAACTTTATTTTAGTAAGATAAAGACATTAATAAACTTAAAGATATATCACGAGCTAAAATAGTTAAAAGAAAACTTTAGGTGGAAAAAACCACTTTTGAAAAATGGTAAACTTCAATTTGTAGTGGATTATAATATTTAACCAGAAAGAACTTTTTAACTACAAATTAATAAGTTATTATGAAAACATGCATATACTTAAAATTAAGAAACCAAAGTGATGTATAAGTTTTTGCTATATAATAAATATATAATGTTCAAATCGGGCCTGAATGGCCGAGTGTCTAGCGCTCTGGCGCTCGATGCCACAGGTTTCGGATTCGAGTCCCGGCGGTGCAATGGATGTTTGTAGTGGTTCGGAATCCACTTTACGCCGTAGGTCCCGGTCTCTTATGACTGTAAGAGAGTCACGGAGCCAAAGTCAGACTTCTACCTACGGGGGCTCCATCAGAACAGAAACTGCACCCCTCTTCCATGAGGGACACGACAACAACAACATAATGTTCAAATTCAAAAAAATTTCAGTTTGATATATATATTTCAAAACCATGAAAAGAAAACTCTATTGTTAAGTAATGAATTTAGTCTTCCAAAACTACATTCAAATAGCATGTTTGTATAAAAATAAGGTAATAATTCAAATATCTTACTTCATAGGTTATTTATGGTTACCAACCATAAATTTATGTAACAGGCTGGTATAATAATAAGGTAATAATTCAAGTACCTTACTTCAAATGTTATTTATGGTTACCAACTATAAATTTATGTAACATGCTTGTATAATAATAAGGTAATAATTCAACTATCTTACTTCAAATATTATTTATGGTTACCAACCATAAATTTACGTAACATGCTTGTATAATAATAAGGTAATAATTCATGTATCTCACTTCAAAAGTTATTTATGGTTACCAACCATAAATTATGTAACAGGCTTGTATAATAATAAGGTAATAATTCAAGTATCTCACTTCAAATGTTATTTATGGTTATCAACCATAAATTATGTAACATCCTTGTATAATAATAAGGTAATAATTCAAGTATCTCACTTCAAATGTTACTTATGGTTACCAACCATAAATTTATGTAACATGCTTGTATAATAATAAGGTAGTAATTCAAGTATCTTACTTCAAATGTTACTTATGGTTACTAACCATAAATTTATGCAACATTGTATAATAATAAGTGTATAATAATTTGTATAATATATGTATGCTTCTATAATAATAAGGTAATATTTCAAGTATCTTATTTCAAATGTTATTTATGGTTACCAACCATAATCTCTCATACCAACAGTTGGCCAGAAAAATTTTCAGGTTTTTAGAAATACCAAAATATTTATCTGCACATTTTATCTTTTTTTAAAATACTCAGATGATAACAATTTTAATAAGAAATTATTTTTTTTTGTTACCTGTGAGTTTATTTTTATTTTATCGTACATTAATGCGGCTATATAATAAAAATTATATATACAGTATATATTTATGTATATAAAGTATGTTATATTTATCGTATTAAATTTGTATACATAAAATATAATTAGTATATATTTATACAAAATACAGCTTTTGGCTACTACATATATATTCCGGAAAACATACACTACATATATACATATTCCGGAAAAATAACTCCATGCATATATATACTCCAATACCCCATATTGCACCAAAAATATTTATGCATATACAGCAGAACCTCTGTAAGTCAAACTTCAAGGGAGACACTAAATAATTCGAGTTGTAGAGGTTTAGATTCTTTTGGACTTATTTTGAGTTAGGTTAAATAAATAAAAAATTAAGTTACAGAGGTAATAAACATGTTTATTTGCAACTTAAAAGTTATATTGTGTACTACAATAAAAAATCAAAATAGTTCCGAAACAACTTTAAAATTAAAAATATTATGTATTAAAAAAGTCAATTATTTATTTATTTGCTTTAGACCATTCGATCGTTCTCTATCTATCGGAGTTCAAACGAAATCAATAGCAATAATAAGAATTATAATAAAAATATTTCATAGAATTTGTTATTCTATTTACTGTATACTCATACATTGTTTTCTGAGACACAATGACGTGCATTGTCGGCAAATCCTTAAAGTCGGTAACTTATTTTTCTTCGAGCTATAGAGGTAGTTAGTTTCAAATGATCGAGTTGTAAAGGTTGTAAAAATGGTTGTAAAATCGAACATTGCTAATGCTCGAGATACAGAGGATTTTTTTTTCGTGTTACGGAGGGAAAATATATACCAAAATGGCTTGCGGGGATTGACTAATTATTTCGCCATATAGAGGGTTGAAATTTCTAGTAATGGAGGTTTTGGGGCTTGAAGGGAAGGGAAGGGAACAACAATTTTTTTCGAGTTGGAGGTTCTCGACTTAACGAGGATCTACTGTATGTGTACATAAGAATATTCGGTAAATTTATATTTAAATTAATTTTTCTCCAATTTTAATGAATTAATAATAAATATAATTTTTCATTGTAGAGAATTAATTAATCCTAAAACAAATTATTGCATCCTTCACATATTGCTATCTCAAATGGAAGCACTCACAGATATTGGTAAATATCAAAGTTAGAAAAATTTCTCCAATAGGCCTCATTAAATTTACTCAGCATCAATGTCAACTTCTAATCCACTCATAAATGCTCCCAAATTAATTCCAAAATTTTTGTAAACAATGTAATTACAACAGCCAAAGCTTCTTCTTCCAATCTGTTAGCTTCAGAGGTTCATTCCATGACTTTAGCCAGAGTGAATACCGCTTGGAGGTCGCCATCAATTCATGCATGGTACGCCGCTAAATATCCTGGTATGTCCTTGCAGTGCTCCTGTCCTAGACTTGCTCAAACGGCTTTAGCTAGACTAAGGACTGGCCACACTAAGAGTTTGACCTTCAATGGAGACGAGAAGACATATACCCTTTGTCATTGTTCGGCCATCGCGTCTCCCTCTCATATCATCGACTGTATTGGTGCCTCTCTGAGGCAACTGTTGAATGAGGGGAGGACCGTTTACGATCTATTGATGCAGCATGATCTACTGGACTTGGTTTAGGATTCTAAATCAAGGGGATAAGCAACAACAACAGCCTTTATACCTAGAAATATTACACCAACAAATCGATAACTTGTTAAAGGCTCGTTCCCACCGAGGCGAGAGGCGTTTAAGCGTGAAGAGCTGACCAATCACTAGCCTCACCCCGTTCGCCTGAAACCGGTTTGGCATCCACCGATTCGAGTTGACCAACTTTCAACTCGAAACGGAACTTCACTAGGCGTAATGCTATTTCTAACGTTTCGCTGCGAAAATGTTCTAGCCTGCAGCGTGAATCTTCAACACTTTACGCCTCGATGGAAACGAGACTTAAGGGTTCTAATTAGGCTCAGATGTGCAAATAAAAAAAAATCAAAGAAGTTCAATAGTTATTGTGAAATGGCGGTATTCTTTGACTCACCGAATGTCTTCAACAACATTCTATACGTAGAGGCCTGATGGCCGAATGGCTAGCGCTCTGGCGTTCGGTACCACAGGTATCGGGTTCAAATCCCGCCATTTGCCCATGGGTGTTGTAGTGGTTCGGAATCCACTTTAAGCCTTAGGTCCCGGTCTTAATAGGATCGTAGAGCGCTGCGGGGGCATTGTTACTCCGCGTCCGTTGCTTACCATCAAGTTACACGCGCCCCCTGGGTAATGCAAAGTGAGTAACATCGGTGCAGCCCTTATAGGCATCCAAAGACGTCCATGTCTGTTTGCCAGCTGCATTGGGAAAAAAAACATTCTATACGTTTCCGCAAACAAAATTTAATGCAAGTTCTTTGCTCAGTTAATTCAGACATTTCCAAAATCGCCGAAATCACTTTTAGCGTCTCACAAAGCCAAGCGTAATTCAAACACTAATGAATATTTTGATGTCTAATTTCACACAAATGACAAGGACACTGCCAGCAACCTAAAAAAAAAAGGAAATTTCATAAGCCCCTGGAATTTTAAATTGAAAATTGGTCTTACTTCTTGGACACAGTAGTAGTTTAGCTGTGATATTCTGTGTTTTAATGTTTTATATATGTTTTGAAGAGCTTATAATTTTTAGTCTGTGATATTCTATATTTATTTTACTTTATCTGTGATATTCCGTGCTTACGATTTTCAAACTGTGATAATCTGTGTTTGATATTTTGTCTGTAATAATTTTCTTTTGATATTTAAGTTACAAAATCTTATAATACAAGCATACTTGATGATTACGCCTCCAAAAGACAAAAAAAAATGTATGTATAATGCAAAATTTGAAGAGAAAATTATTTTATTCTGATAATTATTGTCAAGTTACATTGTTAGTTATCATTTGCATGTCTGTGTCTTTATATTTTATTATCTTTAAATACCTCATTGTAAATATCTTTAAAATGTTATAAAAACTATTAAAATCTTGTATATATTAAAAAATATACATAAAATACATGTAAAATGTATAAAAAAACATTAATGTATTAAAAATACCTAAAAACGTAAAAAAAATTATTAAAATATATTTAAAAAATCACACAGATTCAAATATCTGTATTGATTTTTTAAATATATTTTAATAATTTTTTATTAGTTTATTGACTAGTTTATTGACTTAGTAATAATTTATAATTATATTATGTCTTCTATAATTACTTATTGAGATTCCTATGTATAATAGTGACGTTGATTCATTTTAAATGAACCTTCCAACTGAATTAACACCATATTTGTATACAAAGAGATCTATTCTGAAAATATACTGACAAGTAGTTTTTTAAAGCTCTTTAATTTTAATTTTTAAGAACTTTTTCAAAAATATCAAAAATTAATTTACATTATCGTCAAGTCATTCAGAAAGTTTCAAAGTAGAATAGGAATGTAAAATAACTGAAAAATTAGAGGTTTTTTTATCCCAGATTTAATTGATCTTCCGTTGAAAAAAGGCTTATAAAAAGAAGTACGTCATTATAGAGATAATATTTAATACCGCATTCCCAATTGTAAATTATAATAAATGAAATGTAAATTTGGATTTCGAAATTTTTGAAATTTTGAGCAGGAAACTTTTATAATTTTTCTTCTTTAGGAAATTTTGAGTTATGCAAATTCAGATTCCTTCAAAACTTCTTTTATTTCATAATGAGGTTTAGACTTTTCGCAATCTAGCCGTGTCAATATTCTAAAAAATAATTTACATTAATAATAATGAATGAATCATGTAATTTTATATTTAAAAAGTTGCACACTTTTAAAGCGTTACCCAATTTATAAACACTAAAAGAAGTAATATTTCACAATAAATTAATGAGAAACAAATTTTAATCCTAAAGTATTTTCATAAAATCTGCTAATGATTTCTACAGTCATTAAAATGAAATTGCAATCAAATATTTAACGCATTATTTTTCTACCAACTATTTAGTGCAGAGGGAAATATTCATTTTAAAGGTGGAAAAAGGAAAAATTGCATACATATTAAAAGTTCTAGTCATATATAAGCGACGCAATTAAACTTTGAAATAAAATATTTTAATACATATATTGAGAGTTTTTTTCTTTTGATTTTTCTTATAACATTTTATAATTTAAAATTTTGTCAATTTCTGACGCAGTAGCTGGTCTTGTAGCATTAATTATACCGCTTCATTGCAAATTCCTAATTATATTGGAAAAAGATTGGTTGCAGTCCAAAAACAAAAATGCAGAGCAAAAGTAAACGCGGGGTTAGAGGCCAATTGCTTGTCTAATCTTGCAAAGATACACCATTTGATAATGATTAAAATCTTTTATGAAAATATCTACATAAAGTATGTTTTTTCAAAAAATTTAACTTCTCATTTAATCTTTATCCCGTTGTTTAACGCAATGCTACATAAATATATTGTATATCTACCAAACTCAAATGATCAGCTTAATTAAGATTCGTCATTACATTAAGCTATCTCCTCATTTACAGAAAAAATTCTGCAACTCTTCTTTGGAAATTTACTTTCTTTAAGCGAACAGACATAAAGATATATAGTAAAAAATTTGTCAAAGTATCTATATACCAGCTTGCAGCTTAAAATATAGTAAAAATAGATGCCGGAATAAGAGACCTTTATACTTAAATTTACAAAAACATTTATAAAATATTTACAATAATATCATTCGAGTTACACGCAGAAAATTAAGATAGTGATAGACAATATGAAGATAAAAATTATGATTCGCCTAAAAAGGGTCTTAATCAGAATTATATATCTAGTATGTTGCTATCAATAGATTAATCCTTGGCGCAGAACTCTTAAATTACCACAATTAAAAACCACCATTTCCAAATTGGAAATCCATATTAGGTCAGTTAGCAAATTAAAAAAATTGAGTTGGTTCTAATCAATTTGGTTTGGTTATAATTAAATTTTCTAATAATAAGTCATAGCTGTGCGTAATTTCTGTCATTGCAGTTGTCAAATTCTGATAAAAAATTATTTATTTATATTCTAAGCAGCTTTTAACGGATAATGATTAATCTATACCAGCATTGAATTCACTTCTTATATTTACTGAGGCTCAGTACCAGTAAATTTACAAATTGTAATTTATGCGCCAGCTTACTAATGGACCTAATACTGTGCAATTCTTCATCAATTGGCTGATTAAACTTTTTTTATAAATCAGAGTGTAAAATTTGATAAAATACGCATTAGAAAAGGATTAAGCATTAAAGAACGTATATCTTTGCCAGAAAGGTTCTCTATCCAGCGGCCATACCATGCTGAATATACCGGTTCTCGTTAGATCACCGAAGTCAAGCATCATTGGGAGCGGTCAGTACTTGGGTGGGTGACCACCTGGGAACACCGCTTGCCGTTGGCATTCACACATTTGGGACCTGCATGGCCGAGTGTCTAAGCGCTCTGGCGCTCGGTGTCACAGGTTTCGGGTTCGAATCCCGGCGGTGCCATGGATGTTTGTAGTGGTTTGGAATCCACTTTAAACCGTAGGTCCCGGTCTCCCATGACTGTAAGAGCGTCACGGAACCAAAGTCAGACTTCTACCTACGAGTGCTCCATTACAACAGAAACTGCTTCCTTCCCCTTCAATCATGAGTACATATGGGCTCGTGGGCTTGGCCAGCCAAGTGGGATAAAAAAAAAAAAACAGAAAGGTTCTCACTCATAGCATATATATATTTGATGAACTATATAAACTGTATATTTAGAGATTTTATACAAGTTCAGAAAATATTTAAGTTTCAGATGTCAAATTTCAAGTTCAAATGTTCACGTCTTTGAACAAGGGGCAGATATAAATTTCATGTTAGTGTATTCATACAATTTCCTATTTTTGCTTCTTCTTAATTCAAATACTATTATATTTGATCAATATTGGGCTATAACAATGCCTAATTGGGTTACTACCTCAAGCCCCTGTTACATCTAATTCGTTCTGACGAAGAAGGCTTTTCTAAATCCACTGTTTGTTTACTTTGTTAGGGGTATTTCCATGTCAGTATTCATTTGTTACTCTCATGTAATGATTCTATCACTAATCCATTTTCTTCCGATAGGTCATTGAACTGATTGATTCTCAAGAATATCTCTTAAAGAAATTCAAATAACATTTAAGACAGCATTGGGGTTGAAAATAAACACCTGATTTTTTTAGAGGGGTAGTTTAATTGTACGTAATCATCTTTTTTTTTTTAATTTACTAGTACTACTTAAGTTCTAAATTCCAGAAAATCGGCAATCTAAAATATATGATAAATGTATTATGCCTGCATGTCATTTTTGTGATATTAAATAATAATTTTATTGAAAAGAAGAAAATATTTAAAAGACTTTGTTAATTTCGGGTATAACAGGTGATAAGATCTGAATACTATGAATAAATTTGTCAAAAAAAAAACCCAGCTTCATACATTTTTTTGCAGCAATTTATTTGCCCTACTTGTAGGGAAACGGTAATGGTCCAGTCGATGAATGGCCATAATTAATACATGGTCAAACGGTGAAATATCTAGCCAATGATTAACACTTAGAAGATGTTGTATCTTCTGCGTTGAACATAAGAGTTCGGTATTCCGGTTAACATGAAATATTTCATCAGAAGAATACTATTGAAAGAAGATTAATACCTCAGAATCTACTACTTACTACCAGCAGTTTTTCCCATTGAACTTTTTATACATTTCAATCATAAGCCATAATAGTTATTAGTGTCCCTCCCATACTATCAAACTTGTATTTTTAGTAGTACGATACTTTAAAAGATTTTAACTTAAATTTATCAAATATATCCATTTAAAATAAGATCAGAATGTTATGATATAGTATATATAATGCATAGTAGACACTTAACGTGCAAAAATTACATATTTTTAAATATTATATATATATATATATATATATATTTATCTTATATTTAGCTTCACCGAAGTGAAGCATCATTGGGCGCGGTCAGTACTTGGGTGGGTGACCACCTGGGAACACTGCGTGCCGTTGGCAAATTTGGGACCTGAATGGCCGAGTGTCTAGCGCTCTGGCGCTCGGTGCCACAGGTTTCGGGTTCGAATCCCGGCGGTGCCATGGTTGTTTGTAGTGGTTCGGAATCCACTTTAAGCCGTAGGTCCCGGTCTTCTATGACTGTAAGAGCGTCACGGAGCAAAAGTCAGGCTTCTACCTACGGGTGCTCCATCACAACAGAAGCTGCTTCCTTCCCCTTCAATCATGAGTCCATATGGGTTTGTGGGCTTGGCCAGCCAAGTGGGATAAGAAACAACAACAACAACAACAACAACAACAACATATTTAGCTTAATTAAGCTTAAATTATATTTTTATTTATTATATTTTAAATATTTTAGCTTATATTTATATTATTTGCTTTTTGATAAATTATAATAAAAAAGAGCTAAAGATATAATTTTTTAAGACTTTAAAAATTATCAAATAATAATGTTCTAAAGAGAAAGTACATTTTTTTCACTCATTTAAAGTTTCAAACTACCATTTTTTTATGTTTAAAGGCAATCTTTGGAATTAATTACTTAAAATGCTCAAGCTTTAAAAATTGAAAAAACAAGTATAGTAAATCTTTATAAATAATTTAATTAAATAAATTATGTTAAATTATGTTTAGTTAAATATAAATGAACAAAAGTATTTTACCAATTAATTTCAAAACTACGAATGTTTGAAGGCAAATAAATAAAAAAAAGAAGTTAAACTAAAACAGAAGCTTTTATTCTTAATGGAAACAAATTGTGAACTTTTATCTTACTAACAGAGATTCTGGAAAAGTATCCGAATTCAAAGATTTTAATTTCAAATAAATTGTTTGTAGCTGTGAATCAGTATTTTCATGTTTTTAATGAGAAAAAAAGTGAAGTTAATTAAAACTGAAGTTGAATTATCTGCTTCGTTGGTTCTGAAACTTTTTCAGAAATAAACGAGATTTAAGATGAGAACACTAGTCTTGACTTAATTTCTTTTTCTTTTTACCATTGCATATCTGCTATTCACTTTATAATAATTAAAAGTTTTCATTTTTTTGAAATAAAAATCAATATGATATATTTATTAAAATTTTATTCATTTATTCTTTTTTTTTTCAATAATCCTTTTATTTATGACAGAAAAGTTTGAGTCTTTACTGAATTATATTTTAAAACTTGACTAGTTGCTTAAAATTTCCAATTCAAATAAATCTGATAAACAATTAGTCATGGTCCAACATGGACTGCAATGCCGGGCAGTTAGATAATTAGATTAAACATGACCACAAATTAGAAGTTATATATTTCATAATCTCCAAAAATCATTTACACAATGGATTATAGATTGTTAAGATAGTTTGATGAAGTTAAATGATTCAAAAATATTTTATGAAATATTATTTAAAAATAATATCGAATCTTTAAATTTGAGTCAATGAATAAACGCTTTTTGAGCTTGAATTAGCTAGCAATATATGAAAAACAATAATTGAACCTCCTTCAGTTCTGTAAAATAATTATAATTCGAGTTTATTTTATCACCTAAATACATTAAATAACTATAAAGATTCTTCGTATTTAACACAATACCTTTTAGAGAAAAAAACACCAAAGCTCCCACGCTACTTTAAGTTTACAGTCTACTTTACAGTGCTAAGCTATAAAATAACAGAACTTAACTTTACAGGCAATACAAATTTTATCTGGAGAAACTGCACTCACATAAACAACGAACCGTAAAAACTAAACCTGAAATAAAAATAAGGTTGATAGAGTAGAAAAATCTTCAAAGACATTCCGTTTTAAACCCAAAGTATATTAAGAAGCAAATTTGAAAAGTACATAAATTTTTGTTCATGCAGACAGTGAACGAATCCCACTTAAATGGCAAAGAAATAAACCAAAGCTACTGCGGATTATCCGCGTATAAATTACAGAAACGTAAATAGCGAAAATTCACAAAGAAGCCCTAAAGCTCTTTTCAAAAAGAAACATGGAAATAACAATAGTAGGACTTCATCAGAGGCAAATAGCTTAAATAAAATCATAAATTTTTCCACGCTTAAACGTAATAGGAAATCGTGTGTCCCTGAGTTCTAAAGGACGAAAATTCCAATCTTACTGAAGATGAATATCTTGGGGAGAATCCAAATGGTTTTTCTTCTTTTTATGTCCTTATCCCAGAAATAAGCTGAAAGTTGCATTTTATATTCTTTTTGCCCAACAATTTGGATGTTACGGAATATCATTTGGGTAAGGTATTTTTGAAAGGTTGTAACAAAGACAAATGATTGAGACCGAAAGATGTCTTCGTTAAGTCAGTTTTCCTATTCGCAGATTCATAATTTTTTTACTTGTTTCAATTATTTGGAGATAGATAAGGAAGTTATTTATTGCATTGTTTATTTATTTTTAAATATTAGAGATACTAATTCATTAGAGATAATAATTTCATTAATAATTATTAATTAAATATCAAAAAAAAAAAAAAATTAAAGCTTGCTTTTTTCTGAAGTAGAACAAAATAAAATTAAAGTATCGGAAGCTGTTTACAGTATTCTCAAAAGCATGAAAATTGTTATAAAACTCGTATTTTATACGAAAAAAAGTATAAACACTTTTTCGAAAATATTTTATATAATATATTCTTGAGAAATACTATCGAATCTTTAAATTTGAGTCAATCATCAAATGCTTTTAGAGCATCGTATAACCGGCATATTTATGAAAGATAATAGTTGTAAATTCAGTTTTGTAAAATAATTATAATTACAGGAATTTATTTTATTACATCCCTCCATTAAATATCTATAAACAATTTTTGTATTTGGCCAAGTGACTAGCTCTCTGGCTGTCGGTGCCACAGGGTAGGAGTTCCGGCGGTGACATGGACATTTATAGCGGTTCGGAATCCACTTTAAACCGTATATCCCGGTCTAATATGATTATAAAGCGTAGAGATGACAACCCTGCCCAGTAAAAAAAAACATCTCCTCTTTCGGAATCGGCCAATAAGCAGACGGTTATGGTCCAACATGGACTGTAGCGCTGGGGTGTTAGCTAATTACATTAGTCATGACCCCAAATGAAAAGTTATGCATTACATAATCGCCAAAGACCGTTTACACAATGGATTAGGTGTTATTAAGATAGTTTGATGAATTTAACTGATTCAAAATATTTTATCAAATGTTGTTAAGATATATTATCGAAACTTCAAATTTTATTCAATGATTAAATGCTGTCTCAACACGAATTAGCTTGCAATTTAACAAAAACAATTATTGTACCTTCAGTTTTCTAAAATAATTATAATTCCAGGAGTTTATTTTAATACTTAAATCCATTAAATATCTTTAAATAATCTTTGCATTTAACACAATAACCTTTAGAGAAACAAAACACCAAAAACTACCACGCTACTTCAATTTTACAGTCTAGTTTATAGTGCTAAGCTATAAAATAACAGAACTTTACAGGAAATACAAATTTTTTCTGGAGAGCTCACCTGAACAACGAACCGTATAAAATAGACCAGAAATAAAAATAAAGTTGATAGAGTAACAAAATCTTAAAAGACATTCCGTTTTAAACCCGAAGTATATCAAGAAGCAAATTTGAAAATACATAAATTTCTGTTCTTGCAGACAGTGAACGAATCCCACTTAAATGGCAAAGAAATAAACCAAAGCTACTGAGGATTATCTGCGAATAAATTACAGAAAACTTAAGAGCGAAAATTCGCAAAGAAGCCCTAAAGCTCTTCTAAAAAGAATCCTCGAAATAACGATAGTAGGAATTCATCAGTGGCAAATAGCTTAAATAAAATCATAAATTTTTCCACGGTTGAACGTAATAGGAAATTGTGTGTCCCTGACTTCTGAAAAAAAAAGAATTCCAATCCTGCTGAAGATGAAAATATTGGGGAGAATCCAAATGGCTTTTCCTCTTTTTATGTCCTAACCCGATAAATAAGCTGAAAGTTGCATTTTATATTCTTTTTGCCCAACAATTTGGGTGTTAAGGAGCATCATTTGGGTAAGGCATTTTTGAAAGGTTGTAACGGAATTAAATTATTGAAAGACAAAGATGCCAGTTCGTTTGAAAATCAGTTTATGTTCGCAATTTCATAATTTTTTGCCTTGTTTCAATTATTTGTAGATGGATAGGGAAGATATTTATTACATATTTTATTTGTTTTAAAATGTTATTTATATGACAAAAAATATATATTATAAATACGTTTTTAGTGTAGATGTTTTAAATTATTTTTTTCTAAAATATTCTCATTTGCTTCCAAAGTATTACAATAAAAAAATTAATGAAGGTATTTCGAAAAAATATTATCGAATCTTTAAATGTGATTCATAATCAAATGCCTTCAGAATATAACAGAAAACTATCAATTTATCAAAAACGATAATTGTACCTCCTTTAGATTTGTAAAATAATTATAATTCTTTGAGTTGGTTTCATTAACTAAATCCATTAAATACTTATAAATAATTTTTTTTTAACACAATAACTTTTAGAGAAGCAAAACACCAAAGCCTCACACTTTACTTCAAGTTTACAGTCTAGTTTATAGTGCAAAGCTATAAAATATCAGAACTTAACTTTACAGACAATACAAAGTTTTTCTGGAGAAATAGCACTTATCTAAACAACGTACAGTTAAAACTTAAACTGAAAAAAAAAAGTCGACAGAGTAGCTAAATTTTAAAAGGCATTCCGTTTTAAACCCAAAGTATATCAAGAAGCAAATTTGAAAGGTACATAAATTTCTGTCCTTGTAGACAGTGAACGAATCCCACTTAAATGGCAAAGGAATAAACCAAAGCTACCGCTGATTACCCGCGTATAAATTACAGAAATCTTAATAGCGAAAATTCACAAAGAAGCTCTGAACCTCTTTTCAACAAGAATCCTGGAAATAATGATGGTAGGACTTCATCAGTGACAAATAGCTTAAATAAAATCATAAATTTTTCCAACCTTGAACGTAATAGGAAATCGCGTGTCCATAAGTCCTAAAGGAAAAAGAATTCCAATCCTTCTGAAGATGAAAATGTTGGGGAGAATCCAAATGGCTTTTCATCTTTTTATATTTTTACTCGATAAATAATCTGGAAGATTCAAGAAGATGAAAATCTTGGGGAGAATCCAAATGGCTTTTCATCTTTTTATATTTTTACTCGATAAATAAGCTGGAAGTTTCAAGAAGATGAAAATCTTGGGGAGAATCCAAATGGCTTTTCCTCTTTTTATATTTTTACTCGATAAATAAGCTGGAAGTTTCAAGAAGATGAAAATCTTGGGGAGAATCCAAATGGCTTTTCATCTTTTTATATTTTTACTCGATAAATAAGCTGGAAGTTTCAAGAAGATGAAAATCTTGGGGAGAATCCAAATGGCTTTTCATCTTTTTATATTTTTACTCGATAAATAAGCTGGAAGTTTCAAGAAGATGAAAATCTTGGGGGGGAGAATCCAAATGGCTTTTCCTCTTTTTATATTTTTACTCGATAAATAAGCTGGAAGTTTCAAGAAGATGAAAATCATGGGGAGAATCCAAATGGCTTTTCATCTTTTTATATTTTTACTCGATAAATAAGCTGAAAGTTTCAAGAAGATGAAAATCTTGGGGAGAATCCAAATGGCTTTTCATCTTTTTATATTTTTACTCGATAAATAAGCTGGAAGTTTCATTTTATATTCTTTTTGTCAAGCAATTTGAGATTTACAGAACATCATTTGGGTAAGGTATTTTTGAAAGGTTGCAACAAAACCAAATGATTCACAGAGAAAGATATCTGTTGAAAGTCAGTTTTCGTTTGACGTTTTATAATTTTTTAACTTGTTTCAATTATTTCGACATAGATAGGGAAGATATTTATTACAATGTTGATTTTTTAAATATAGGGGATAAAAATTCAAATTATTAATTAGATTACAAAAAAAAAACTTGCTTTTTTCTTAAGTAGTACAAAGTAAAAAAATAAAGTATGAAAAGCTGTTTTCAGTATTCTCAAAAACATGAAAATGGATATAAAACAGTTATTTATTTCAAAAAATATATATTATAAACACTTTTTTAATGAAGATCTTTTAAAAAATCTTTTCTAAAATATTCTCGTTTTTTCCTCATCTGCTTCCAAAGTATTTACAATAAAAAAAAAAAGGAATGAAGGTATTATTTCGAAAAAATATTATCGAATCTTTAAATATGATGCATAATCAAATGCTTTCTGAACATGAATTAACTAGCAATTTCTCAAAAATCATAATTTTACCTCCTTCAGATTTGAAACCTACGCTTTGTATCATTTGGTTTTGTTGCAACCTTTCAAAAAATTGAACAATTAGTTTTTATTATTACCTAAATGATTTAAATATCTATAAAAAATCTTTGTATTTAACACAATAACTTTTTGAGAAACAAAACGCCAAAGGCTCCCACGCTACTTCATGTTTACAGTCTAGTTTATAGTTCTAAGCTATAAAATAACAAAACCTAACTTAACAGGCAATACAAATTTTTCTGACGAAACGGCACTCACTTTAACAACGAACAGTAAAAACTAAACCTGAAATAAAAATAAAGTCGATAGAGTAGCAAAATCTTAAAAGACATTCCGTATTAAACCCAAAGTATATCAAGAAGCAAATTTGAAAAGTACATAAATTTCTGTTCTTGTAGACAGTGAGCGAATTCCTTTTAAATGGCAAAGAAATAAACCAAAGCCACTGCGGATTATCCGCGTATAAATTACAGAAATCTTTAGAGCAAAAATTCTCAAAGAAGCCTTAAAGGTCTTTCAAAAAGAAACCTGGAAGTACCTATAGTAGGACTTCATCAGTGGCAAATATCTTAAATAAAATCGTAAATTTTTCCACGCTTGATCGTAATAGGAAATCGTGTGTCCCTGAGTTCTAAAGGAAAAAGAATTCCAATCCTGCTGAAGATGAAAATCTTGGGGAGAATCCAAATGGCTTTTCCTCTTTTTATGTTCTTATCCGATAAATAAGCTGAAAGTTGCATTTGATATTCTTTTTGCCAAATGAGTGAGAGAGAAAGATGTCTGTTCGTTTGAAAGTCAGTTTTTGTTCGCAGTTTTATAATTTTTTGGCCTGCATCAATTATTTGGAGATAGATAAGGAAGTTATTTATTACATTGTTGATTTGTTTTTAAATACACAGTCCTGCCACACTAATGTGACCACCTGTCAAAAGCCAGAATATACACTTTTGTATATTCTGGCTTTAAATGGAGTGTGGAATGTGGTATTAAGTGGAATTCTTTATATACACCTGCCTTTTGTGATTAGTTATTTCACGTTGGCGTCGAAGGTAGCCGGTAGTCACATTAATGTGACTGGACTGTGTATTAGAGATAATAATTCAATTGTATGGGGCCTGATGGCTAATTATCCAATGCTCTGGCGCTCGGTACCCCAGGTTTCGGGTTAGAATCCCGCCTGCGTCATGTATATTTGTCGTTCGGAACCCACTTTAAACCGTATTTCCGGGTCTAATAACACTTTAGAGTGTAGAGCTGATAGCCATGTCCCGTAAAAAGAAAACGTCTCATATTTTGGAATCTGCCACTAGGAAGACGGTCATGCTCCAGCATGGACTGTAATGCCACGGAGTTAGTTATATTAATAATGATTCCAAATGAAAAAGTGTACATTTCATAATATCCTAAGATCATGTACACAATAGATTATATAATATTAAGATAGTTTGATGAAGTTAAATGATTCAAAAATATTTTGGAAAATACTGTTAAGAAATATTAGCGAATCATTGAATTTAATTCAATAATCAAATGCTTTCCGTGTATGAATTAGTTAGCAATTTATCAATACTAATTATTTATCAAAAACAATAATTGTACCTCCTTCAGATTTGCAAAATAATAATTCACGTGTATTTCGTTACCTAAATCCATTTAATATCTATAAAGAATCTTTGTATTTATCACAATAAATTTTAGAGAAACAAAACGCCAAAGAATCTCACGCTACTTCAAGTTTACAGTCTAGTTTATAGTGCTAGGCTATAAAATAACAGAACTTAACTTTACAGGCAATACAAATTTTTTCTGCCAAAACTGCACTCACTTAAAAACGAACCATAAAAACTAAACCTGAAATAAAAATAAAGTCGATGAAGTAGCAAAATCTTAAAAGGCATTCCGTTTTAAACCCTAAGTATATCAAGAAGCAAATTTGAAAAATACATAAATTTCTGTTCTTGTAGACAGTGAACGAAGCCCACTTAAATGGCAAAGTAATAAACCAAAGCTACTGCGGATTGTCTGCGTATAAATTACAGAAACCTTAAGAGCGAAAATTTACAAAGAAGCCCTAAAGCTCTTTTCAAAAAGAATCCTAGAAATAACGATAGTAGGACTTCATCAGTGGCAAATAGCTGAAATAAAATCATAAATTTTTCCAAGCTTGAACGTAATAGCAAATTGTGTGTCCCCGAGTCCTAAAGGGAAAAAAAAAATTCCAATCCTGCTGAAGATGAAAATCTTGGGGAGAATCCAAATGTTTTTTCTTCTTTTTATGTCCTTACCCAACAAATATGCTGGAAGTTGTATTTTATATTCTTTTTCCCCAGTAATAATTTGAGTGTTACAGAACATGTTTTGGATAAGGTATTTTTGGAAGGTTTTAACAAAGTAATAATTGAGAGAGAAAGATGTCTGTTCGTTTCAAAGTCAGTTTTCCTGTCAGCAGTTTCGTAATTTTTTTATTTTTCTCAATTATTTGGATATAGATAGGAACGTTATTTATTACTTTTTTTTTATCTGTTTTTATATGTTAGAGATTCACTTGAGTTAATAATTAGATACAAAAAAATTGTTTTTACCAACCTGTTTTAGCAAATAGAACAAAATAAAAAATAAATTATGAAAAGCTGTTTTCAGTATTCTCAAAAGCATGAAACCTGATATAAAACGGTTACTTATATGACAAATATATATATATATATATTATGAATACTTTTTGGATGGACATATTTTTAAAAAAAATTTCTAAAATATTCTCGTCTTTTTTCTCCTTTGCTCACAAAGTATTACAATAAAAAAAAAGTAAACAAGTTATTATTTCGAAAAAATATTATTAAATCTTTAAATTTTATTCATAATCAAATGTTTTCTGTGCTTGAATTAGAGAAACAAAGCACGAAAGCCTCGCACGCTATTTCAAGTTTACAGTTTAGTTTATAGTGGTAGGCTATAAAATAACAGAACAGAACTTTCCAGGCATTACAAGTTTTTGTCTGGAGAAATTGCACTCACCTTAACAACAACACGTAAAAATTAAACCTGAAATAAAAAGAAAGTCATGTAGTTGAGTAGCAAAATCTTTAAATACTTTCCGCTTTAAACTCAAAGTATATCCAAGAAGCAAATTTGAAAAGTGCATAAATTTCTGTTCTTGTAGACAGTGAACGAATCCCACTTAAATGGCAAAGAAATAAACCAAAGCCACTGCGGATTATCAGCGTATAAATTACAGAAACCTTAATAGCGAAAATTCGCAAAGAAGCCCTAAAGCTCTTTCAAAAAGAAACCGGATCAGGACCGGATTAGGACTTCATCAGGAGCAAATAGCTCAAATAAAATCATAAATTCTTCCGCGCTTGAACGTAATAGGAAATCGTGTGTCCTAGAGTCCTAAAGGAAAAAGAATTCCAATCCTGCTGAAGATGAAATTCTTGGGGAGAATCCAAATGGTTTTTCTCCTTATTCGATAAATAACCTGGAAGTTGTATTTTATATTCTCTTTGCCCAGCAATTTGTGTCTTACGGAAAATCAAATGATTGAGAAAGAAAGATGCCAGTTCTTTTGAAAGTCAGTTTTACTATTATTCCCAGTTTCATAATTTTTTGGCGTGTTTTAATTATTTGGACATGGATGGGGAAGTTATTTATTACATTGTTGATTTGTTTTTAAATATCGGATATAATAGTTCAGTAGTGGTATTAATTATATTACAAAAAACTTGTTTTTCCCGAAGTAGAACAAAATTAAAAAAAGTATGAGAAAGTTTCAGTATTTTCAAAAGCATGGAAATTGTTATAAAACTCTTAAGTGTATACGAAAGACAGTATAAAAACTTTTTGCTAAAGATATTTTAAAATGTTTTCTAAAATATCTTCGATTTTTTTTCGCTCCTTGGATTCCAAAGTATTACAATAAAAGAAAGTAATGAAGGTATTATTTTGAAAATATTTACATCTCATCTAGTTACTTATTAGCGCGTGATTAATTAAGCATTATGATTATCTATATTATTTCGAAACAATATTCAAATGAAGATTTTTTTTTTGTCGAAGTAAAACAAAATTACAATTTATTTAGTTAGATTAACCATGACTCCATATGAAAAGTTATATATTTCATAATCTCCAAAGATCATTTACACAATGGATTATGTCCTATAAAAATAGTTTAATGGTGTTAAATGATTCAGAAATATTTTATGATATATTCTTAAAAATATCATTACCAAAACTTTAAATTTGATTAAATGATCAAATGGTTTCTGAACATGAATTAGCCAGCAATTTATCAGAAATAAAAATTGTACGTCCTTCAGATTCGTAAAATAATTCCATGAGTTTGTTTTATTATCTAAATCAATTAAATACCTATAAAGAATCTTTGTATTTAACACAATAACTTTTAGAGAAAGCAAACACCAAAGCCATCTACGCTAATTCAAGTTTACAGTCTAGTTTATAGTGTTAAGCTATAGAATAACAGAACTTAACTTTACAGGCAATACAAATTTTTTCTGGAAAAACTGCGCTCACCTAAACATCGAACCGTAAAAACTAAACCTGAAATAAAAATCAAGTCGATAGAGCAGCAAAATTTTAAGACACCCCGTTTTAAACTTGAAACATATCAAGAAGCAAATTTGAAAAGCACATAAATTTCTGTTCTTGCAGACAGTGAACGAATCCCACTTAAATGGCAAAGAAATAAACCAAAGCTACTGAGGATTATCCACGTATAAATTACAGAAACCTTAATAGAGAAAATTCACAAATAAGTCCTAAAGCTCTTTTCAGAAAAGAGTCCTGGAAATAACCACAGTAGGACTTCATCAGTGGTAAATAGCTTAAATAAAATCATAAATCTTTCCACGATTGAACGTAATAGGAAATCGTGTGTCCCTGACTTCTGAAAGAAAAAGAATTCTAATCCTGCTAAAGATGAAAATCTTGGGGAGAATCCAAATGGGTGTTCTTTTTATGTCCTTACTCGATAAATAAGCTGGAAGGTGATTTTTATATTCTTTTTGGCCAGCAATTTGGGTGTTACGGAAACATCATTTGGGTAAGGTATTTTTGAAATTTTGTAACAAAACCAAATGATTGAGAGAGAACGATGTCTGTTCGTTTGAAAGTCATTTTTTGCTCGCAGTTTCATAATTTTTCGCTTGTTTAAATTATTTGGAGATAGATAGGAAAGTTATTTATTGCATGGTTGATATATTTTTTTAATATTACAGATAATAATTTAGTTGTATTATTAATTATATTACAAAAAAAAACTTGCTTTATCCTGAAGTAGAACAAAATAAAAAAAAGTATGAAAAGTTTTCTGTATTTTTAAAAGCCTGAAAATTTTTTAAAAATCTTCAGTGTATACGAAAAACAGTATAAACACTTTTTTAACGAAGATATTTTAAAATTTTCTAAAATATCCTGGGTTTTTTTTTCTCTTTTGCTTCCAAATTATTACAATAAAAAAAAAAAAGTAATGAAGGTATTATTTCGAAAAAATTGACATCTCATCTAGGTTTGTTTTAAGCGTGTCATGAAATAAGCATTATGTAAATATCTGTATTATTTCGAAACAATATTCAAATTAAATTTTTTTCGCCTAAATATTTTCGAATTAAAATTCATATATTCTATATACACTCAGAAGCCAAAACATTATGACCATCCCTACATTTTGCAATGAACTCGCCTGGATAACGTGGAAGGCGCGTGATCAGTTGGAAATGGTATTTAACTGCTGCTGGAGAGTCTGAAGAATTATTCTTTCACTTACTTCTGTGTGTGATGGGAAAGGCTGCAGATCTAAGCGACTTTATAGAGGGCAGATTGTAATAGCTCGAAAGCTCGGAACAAGTATTTCCGAAACTGCACGACTCGTGGGTTGTTCGCGATCTACAGTTGTTAGTGTTTATGCAAAGAGGATGTATGACGGTGAAACCAGCAGTAGACGACATGGTATTGGACGTCCACACGCTATCAAAGAACAGGATCGTTGGAGACTGTCTCGCATGGTGAAGCAAAACCGGAGCCAGACAGTGGCTCAGCTGACAGCCCAATACAATGCAGGGCCAAGTAGAATAGTATCGGAGCACACTGTTCAGCGGACACTGTTGGATATGGGGCTACGCAGCAAATGTCCCACTCGTGTGCCTTTGCTGACCAAGCGTCATCGCCAACTGCGGCTGCGCTGGGCCCGGGAACATCGTGACTGGTCCATGGATCAGTGGCAGAGAGTTGCCTGGTCAGATGAATCTTGGTTTGTCATTCATCACGCCGATGGCCGTGTCAGGATACGCCGTCTTCCAGGCGAGCAGTTGCTCTCTCAATGTACAGTAGGTCATACACAGGCCGGTGGTGGCGGTATTATGCTTTGGGGGACGTTCTCTTGGGCGTCTCTGGGACCCGTGGTTGTGGTAGAGCAGACCATGAATGCTACTGGGTATCTGAACATCATTGCGGACCAGTTGCACCCTTACATGGCCTCTGTTTTTCCAGCTGGAAATGGAATGTTCCAACAGGACAACGCCCTTTGTCACAAGGCTAAAATTGTGTTGGAGTGGTTCCAGGAACATTATGCTGAATTCCAGTTAATGTCCTGGCCGCCTAACTCACCGGATATCAATCCGATAGAACACATTTGGGATGTCCTGGGACGGCAGCTCAGAGTTCAAAGACCATCAATTCACAATATCTCAGATTTGCGTGACCGTTGCTTAAACATCTGGTACAATCTGTCTCCGGCCATCTACCAAGGACTTGTGGCATGCATACCAAGGCGGGTTGAAGCTGTGTTGCGCGCCAAAGGTGGGCCAACTCGTTATTAACAGGTGGTCATAATGTTTTGGCTCTTGAGTGTATATTATCCAAAAAAATATTAATTTATTTAGTTAGATTAATCATGACCTCAAATGAAAAGTTATATATTTTATAATCTCCAAATAAGGGACCTGATGGTGGCCAGTGCTCTGGTACTCGGTATCACAGGTATCGGAGTCGTATCCCTGCGGTGCCCATGAGTGTTTGTAGTGGTTCGGAATCATTTTAAGCCGCAGGTCCCGGTTCTAACAGAATCGTAGAGCGTTGCGGCGGCATTGTTACTCCGCGTCCGTGGCTTATCTCCGCGTCCGTAGATCACGGTTCTCGCTTTTCAGGTGCATTAAAAAAAAATCTCCAAATATCATTTACACAATGGATTATGTGCTATTAAAATAGTTTAATGGGGTTAAATGATTCAAAAATATTTTACGAAATATTCTTAAAAAATATTATCGAAACTTTAAATTTCATTCAATGATCAAATGCTTTCTGAACATGAATTAGCTAACAATTTATCAAAAACAATAATTGTGCCTCCTTCGTATTTGTAAAATAATTATAATTCTATGAGTTTGTTTTATTACCTAAATCCATTAAATATCTCTAAAGAATGTTTGCATTTAATGCAATAACTTTTGGAGAAACAAAATACCACAGCCTCTCACAATACTTCAGTTTTACAGTTTAGTTCATTGTGCTAAGCTATAAAATAACAAAAGTTCACTTTACAAGCAATACAAATTTTTTTCCCGACGAAACTGTGCTCACCTAAACAACGAACCGTAAAAACTAACCCCGAAATAAAAATAAAATCGATAGAGTAGCAAAATCTTAAAACACATTCCGTTTTAAACCCAAAGCATATCAAGAAGCAAATTTGAAAAGTACATAAATTTCTGTTCTTGTAGACAGTGAATGAATCCCATTTCAATGGCAAACAAATAAACTAAAGCTACTGCTGATTATCCAAGTATAAATTACAGAAATCATAATAGCGAAAATTCACAAAGAAGCCCTAAAGAATCCTGGAAATAACGATAGTAGGACTTCATCTTATATTGAAGTAAATTTATGATTTAATCAAATAGCTTAATTAAATCATAAATTTTTCCACGCTTGAACATGATAGGAAATCGTGTATCCCCGAATCCTGAAGGAAAAGAATTCCAATCCTGCTAAAGATGAAAATCTTGAAGAGAATCCGAATGGCTTTTCCTCTTTTTATATCCTTATCCCATAAATAAGCTGGAAGTTGGATTTTATATTCTTTTTGTCCATCAATTTGAGTGTTACGGGAACATCATTTGGATAAGGTATTTTTGAAAGGTTATAACAAAGAAAAATGATTGAGAGAAAAAGATGTCTGTTCGTTTGAAAGTCAATTTTTCTATTCGCAGTTTCATAATTTTTTGTCTTGTTCCAATTATTTGGAGATAGATAAGGAAGTTATTACTTTGTCGATTTTTAAATATTACAAATAATAATTTTCCATTATTAATTAGATTGAAAACACTTTCGTTTTCCGGGCCTGAATGGCCGAATGGTTCGGAATCCTCTTTAAACCGTAGGTCCCGGTCCTAATAGGATCGTAGAGCGTTGCGGGTCATTGTTACTCCGCGTCCGTGACTTATCTTCAAGTTACAGGCGCCCCTGGGTAATGCAAAGTTAGTACGTCTGTGCAGCGCTTGCCTTAAGGCATCCAAGACCAAGCTGTCTAAGTGTCTGCCAGCTGCATTGGAACAAAAAAAAACCACTTTCGTTTTCCTGAAATAGTACAAAATAAAAAAAATTAAAGTATGAAAAGCTGTTTTCAGTATTCTCAAAAGCATGAAAATTGTTATAAAACAGTTATTTATATGACGATATATGATATATCTATAAATTGGATTCATAACCAAATGCTTTCTGAACTTGAATTAACTAGCAATTTATCAAAAACAATAATTGTAACTACCTTCTACAGTTTTGTAAAATAATTATAATTCCGTGAGCTTATTTTATTACCTAAATATATTAATAACTAAAGAATCGTTGTATCTAACACAAGAACTTTTAGAGAAACAAAACACCAAAACCTCTCACACTACTTCAAGTTTACAGTTCAGTTTATAGTGCTAAGCTATAAAATAACAGAACGTAACATTCAATACAAATTCTTTCTGACGAAACAGTACCCACCTACAGCAAGCCGTAAAAACTAAACGTTAAATAAAAATAAATTCGATAGAGTAGCAAAATGTTAAAAGACATTCCATTTTAAACCCAAAGTATTCGAAGAAACAAATTTGAAAAGTACATAAATTTCTCTTCTTGCAGACAGTGAACGAATCCCACTTAAATGGCAAAGGAATAAACCGAAGCTACAGCGGATTATCCGCGTATAAATTACAGAAACCTTAATAGAGAAAGTTCGCAAAGAAGCCTTAAGGCTCTTTTCCAAAAGAATCCAAGAAATAACGATAGTAGGACTTCATCAGTGGCAAATACTTAAATAAAATCATAAATTTTTTCCCGCTTGAACGTAATAGGAAATCGTGTGTCCCTGAGTCCTAAAGGAAAAAAATTCCAATCCTGCTAAAGATGAAAATCTTGGGGAGAATCCAAATGGCTTTTCCTCTTTTTATGCCCTTACCCCATAAATAAGCTAGAAGTTACATTTTATATTCTTTTTGCCCAGCAATTTGAGTGTTACGGAATATCATTTGGATAAGGTGTTTTTGAAATGTTGCAACAAAACCAAATGATTCAGAGAGAAAGATGTCTGTTCGTTTGAAAGTCAGTTTTCTTATTCGCAGTTTCATAATTTTTTGGCTTGCTTCTATTATTTGGCGATAGATAAGGAAGTTTTTTACTATATCAAAGTTACTATATCAAAACTATCAAAGATTTTACACCATAACAAACTTACTATATATCGCATTAACTAACCTTCAGTTGTGTATATATTAACTCTTCCTAGTTGTAAAGTGGAATTTTTGTAGTGGTTCGGAATCCTCTTTAAACAGTATGTTCGGTCAAATAGGATCGTAGAGCGTTGTGAGGGTAGTGTTACTCGAGTCCGTAACATATCTCAAGCTGCATGTGCCCCCAGCGGGGTGCTGAAGGAGTAACAAGCGGTGCAACCCTGACTTTTGGCATATAGATAATTGTCTAGTATTGCCAGCTGTATTAGCTCCAAAAATCATTTGCAGAATGTATTATAATCAAATTAGTTTTCTGAAGTTAAATAATATTTTATCAATTATTGTTAAGAAATATTATCGAAACTTTAAATTTCAGTCAATGATTGAATGCATTTTGAGCAGGAATTAGCTAGCATAAATAATAGCTATATATAAAGAATCTTTGTATTTAACACAATAACTTTTAGAGAAACAAAACACCAAAAACTCTCACACTACTTCCGGCTGACAGTTCAGTTTATAGTGCTAGGCTATAAAATAACAGAATTTAACTTTACAGGAAATACAAATTTTTTTTTGACGAAATTGCTCTCACCTAAACAACGAACCATAAAAACTAATCCCGAAATAAAAATAAAGTCGACAGAGTAGCAAAATCTTAAAAGGCATTTCGTTTTAAGCCCAAAGTGTATCAAGAAACAAATTTGAAAAGTACAAAAATTTCTGTTCTTGTAGACAGTGAACGAATCCCACTTAAATGGCAAAGGAATAAACCACAGCTACTGCGGATTATCCGCGTATAAATTACAGAAATCTTAATAGCGAAAATTCACAAAGAAGCCCTAAAGCTCTTTTCAAAAAGAATCCTGGAAATAACGATAGCAGGACTTCATCAGTGGCAAATAGCTTAAATAAAATCATACATTTTTCCACGCTTCAACGTAATAGGAAATCGTGTATCCCCGAGTCCTAAAGGCAAAAAAATTTTAATCCTGCTGAAGATGAAAATCTTGGGGAATATCCAGATGACTTTTCCTCTTTTTATATCCTTACTCGATAAATAAGCTGGAGGTTGGATTTTATATTCTTTTTGCCCAGCAATTTGAGTGTTACAGAACATCATTTGGGTAGGTATTTTTGAAAGGTTGTAACAAAACCAAATGATTGAGAGAGAACGATGTCTGTTCGTTTTTGAAAGTCATTTTTTGCTCGCAGTTTCATAATTTTTCTCTTGTTTCATTTATTTGGTGATAGATATGGTAGTCATATATATTATATTGTTGATTAATTATTAAATATAAGAGACAACAATTCAGTTGTATTATTAATTAAATTACAAAAAACTTGAGACTTGCTTTTTCTTGAAGTAGAACAAAATATGAAGTATAAGAAACTGCCCTTTATCACCTATCCTTTTATAAGAAAAAAAAAAGGATATTGTAAGCTTTTTTTTTTTTTTTTTTGCCAAAGATATAACAAATTTTTCTAAAATATTCTCATTTTTCTCCTTTGCTTCCAAAGTATTACAATAAAAAAGAAATTAAGATATTATTTCGAAAAAATTTAACCTTCTTAAGTGCATGTTTAAATAAACATTATGTAAATATCTGTACTATTTCGAAAACAATATTCAAATTAAGAATTTTTTTGTCTAAATAAAACAAAATTTCAGTTTCTAAAATCTTAATTTCAATTTCTCAACTTGATTTTTCTTTGGCACTTTCAACACTGAAAACAGTTTGCTAAAAAAATATCGTTATTTTATTCATATTAGAATAATTATTTTAGAAAGCTTACAAAAAGAAAAAAAACAGAACAACATTTTTTTTTGTGTATGTGTTTATTTGTTAATTTCTATAACATGTATAGAAATAGAAGAAATTTTCATGAGTGTTTTCTTCTTATGATTATTACTCTTTATAATTATTATGTAATAACGAATTGATTAAAATTTTTTGTTGTTGATGTGTGTAATCCTCAGTGTCCTGCAGTGCAGGATGGAGGGAAGTGGGCAGCTTCTGTTGTGATGGATCTCCCGTAGGTAGAAATCTGACTTCTGCTCCGAGTTTCTAAAGAAAGAGGGCTGTGCCTTTCGGAAATATTTTTAGGGGGAACCAGTTCGCATTTGTCTATCGTATGGGGATAAAATCCTGGAAAACTCCCACCGGGTGTTCCGGCAAAATAGACTAGATGCTGATCAAAAACGTTATGGAGTCACCTCGTTTTTTAAAACAGTGTCTACAATAAAGCCGCTAGCGGGTTGAACCTCGGCCCTAATGATCACATTGACATTGAGCCACGATTCCGGCCCTGATTTAAATCCATCATTGAGGTGGAATACTGTATTTAATTACAGGTCATTTGATTTGATTTCATACAACATGGCATGAATTCATGGCATAGCATTCGAATGGCATATGTGTATCCAATTCAGCGTTATCAGGGTACATCACGGACACAGAACGCACTAACATTGTGGCATTTTGAAAAATGCTAAACACCGTCTTAAAGATTCACCTGGAGGATCAGATTTCAAACGGATTCACCATGTTAATCTTTAATATAGACAAGAAAGCTCTCGGATCAATATCGCTTGCCCTGGTTTCGAACAAAACTCCCTTATACAGAGAATCCACCGGCTAACCACCAGGTCATTCCGACCGACAAAAAGCAAGTTGCTCCACGCATATAAATGAATTGTTCTCAAACATGTTATAAAAATAACGCTTTAATGATCTTATGTGATTTTAAAAGTTAATCGTTTTGGAAAAAAGACAATTCAACATCAAAAATTTCAGTATAAATAGAAATAGCAGAAAGAAATAGAAATAGAACAAATAGAAATATACTTTACTTAAAGAGAAATAACATTTTCAAAAAGTCAATAATTCACGGATAGTAGACATTAGACATGCATTCGTAATCAATCTAAGAAATGACTAAAAAAAAAAGTCATGTTTTTTTTAATGGAAATATTATTACTTTGGCTTTTATCCTTTACCCAGACCCTTGTTTTCATTCACAATATTTTATAACTTAGTACTCTAACATTCTGTTACCGTTTATAAGTAAAAAAATTCATAAATACAATTTGTTTCACTCAATATCACATTGAAATCTTGAGGTAAAAAAACGTTTTAGAATTTTACTTACATTTCCAACTCATTATACTTGATTATATGAAAGTTCGATTGAAGAACTTTCTTATGTAATGAAAATGTATCGGGGAAACAATTAAAAGTTATCTTAATTTAAAATGGGTAGATTTCGACGAAATATAAGTTTAGCATTGAGATGTATCAATATTTAATCCTTGTATTGATCAAGTGACTTTTAATTAGCACAGGAAATGTATATTTAGATATCCATTTTCAATTTTCTAAATGTATTCCATTCTTTAATAAATATTTAATCTATTGGATTGATTAGATGAATGGAAGATTTTTAAAATAGTGTAGATAACAAAGGTCGATGCAAATTTAATTTTGAGTGGAAAAAGCATCTAGTTCATAAGCAGGCATTTAGTTAATAAATATAAAGCAATAAAAATTTATAATAAAATTTTATGCTTTAATGTTAAGTGAATAATAAATTAATATTAATAGAAAATTTTATATTAATTGCATATAAGATTTATAATTTAATGCTAGAAAAAAATTTCAACGCATTTTTTAACACATTAGTAAAGAAAATAAAAGTAAAAATTAATAAAATGAAAAAAAAAATACAGCTAAAGCTACTTTATGCATTACAAAAATAGATTGAGACAGTCAAGCATAAATGTGTATCGTAAAAGGGCTTAATAAAAATGTTTTAAAAAAATTTAATAATTCATAATTCTTGTTTTGGTGCCTGATGGCCGAGTAACTAGCGTTCTGGCCCTCGGTGACACACTTTTCGGGTTCAAGACCCGGAGGTGCCATGGATGTTTGTAGCGGTTAGGAATTCACTTTAAACCGTAGATCTCGATCTAATATGACTGTAAAGCGTCGGTCTTAGGGCTGACAATTCTACCCCTTAAAAAGAAAACGTGTCTAAAAATCTGCCAGTAGGCAGATGGTGTTGGCCTACCATGGGGCAGTTGCGCCAGTGAAGAAGAATACTTGTTTATTTCTCTATATAAAGCAGGAAATTTGTTTATTTGTACTTTTTAAATCTTATAATTACAGTCCGTACAATCATAATTTTTTTTCACCGTATTCATTGGTGCTGTTTATTGTGTACACAAAATCACAAATTGTTCAGTTATTTTGGTTAAAACTTCTTTTTTTATTGTTAAAAATGTATTATGAATGGGAAATGGCATCTTGCAACTCTTCGTGTTTTCGTATTCATATTGTGATTCATCCTTTTATGAACAAAATACCTTGCAGGTGGACATTGAATTAACATTTCGTATATAGCGGCATTACGTTTGCGTTTATTGTTTTTATTTAAAGAAGTAATCAAATGTTTTAATAGCAATTTTTTATAAAACATAACACTATTAACACTCGTAATAGCGATTTTTTAAATGCATGATTTTTTTGTATTTGACTGCTGAATTCCATAAAGAAATTTGTCAACTTATGATATTGACCAACATTTTTTTGAAAGAGTTAGTAATAACTAACGATTTTTAATATTTTATTTTTTCATAGAGTTCTATGGAGTTTCAAAATGATTTATTTTGCCTAACTTACAAATTCTGGGTTATACCTGTTCGTGTATTAATGAAACAGCTTTACTGCATTGATGATTGAAACAAAACTGTTTTTACATTACGTCATACGTTGTTTATAGTTTCTTCTACAAATATTTTATCAAAACAAATATTAGCAGAAAGCTAAAGTTTCTTACTTTTCATAAACATACAGTAGAAGACCTTTACTTCATACTTCACTGTAAAAAAATATATGCATAAAAGTGTTTCTTTAATACGCTGTTTTGAATAAATTTTTTAAAAAATAGAAAAATAAAATGTATTGACAACTCCTGTCGTCAAATTATTTTTTATTATTAGGTGCTTTGTTCTCATTTATTTCCTAAAACTGTTTATCGAAAAGATGAAAAATATTTACATTGCAACGGATTTTTTTTTTCAAAGCTAATGGCCAAAAATTGAAAACATGTATTATTATGTGCATGTATCAAGTATCAAAACACATATTACTTCACATTCGTAACATTTTTAAAAGCAAAACGTGTTCAAGTGAGCGAATAAGGCTATATTGTGAAAGTATTCGCACAGAAATTTTAAATGTTAAAATAACGAAATAAAATGTAATAACTATATAATAAATAATTTCCGGTTACTATAGCAATATAACTATAAAAAAAATTACAAAATTTGTTAACGTATTTATATATGGTAACAAACTATTATTAATTATTATTGTTAAAACTAAACTATTATTAAAACCTTGGGGGTTTTTTTAAGTTCTCACTTAAGTCTGCGTATTTTTATATATATATTTTCATTTGTATGTATTGTATATATTTGTATTATAATTTCGTAAATGTGTAAAATAATAAAAAATGAAATCAATGCCCAAGATTAGATTTTTTGCCTAAAATATATCTATTGTAACTGGATTATAGTTTAATTTGAAATCATTCAAGACAATCTCAAATTGATAGAAAAATTGATATTCTTTTAAAATAACTATGCAGAAATAAGCAATATGAGATTCGATTAGAATTGAATATTTTTTGTATATTTCCGCATTATGTTAAATGTGTGTGTTTGTAATTTTACATATGTATTAAAAACTTATATTCAAGAGTCCACAATTAATGGCTAAGATTTTATTTTACCAAAATGAGATCCCCGGCATTTACGTATTATAATTAGGGAAATTAAAATAATTAAAAAATGCAGAGCTTTACATATTGTATAATTGACAATGATGTGCCCAGTAGTCATAGGTAAAAAATATGGGCATGTATAATTAATAGAAGAAGGTGCAAGAAGAAAAGTGAAAACAAGAATTCACTTAAAATTGAAATTCTTTCCACCGAACCCAATTTTGAATCACTAGTTACTCAATAGCATGACCAACATTTGACCGATTTCTTTTCTTGTCTTATTTTTTACTTTTATAATAAGAAATTCATGAATAAGTGAAATTTAAATTGTTTGAATTATTTGCATGTTTATACATATTACGTGTTTTGGCTCATCAGCTATTGTTAACGTTAGTGTATACAATGTGTGGACAAATCTTCTTCTAATGTACCGCATAGAAAGTAAAATGTTAGACATCCCCGAATTACATAATTGGAATATTAATTACCCAAATTTTTATTAAATATGCATGACTATTTTAGTAATATATTTACAGCTAATTAATGAAAATAATTTAATAACACTAAAGATGATTCGCGCTAGATTTTTAATATACGAATCAAAACTTTATTACTGTCAAGGATTTTATAGAAAAATCAAAGAAAGAAAATTGTACATAATCTTAAATATATATATTTGTAATAATCTAAACAGCAAACAATTTTCTATATCAGTTTTAATCATTTTCATTCCATGTTAATAGTTATAAATGAATTTCGGTTGGAAAAAAAATCATTTTATTCTTATTATAAGATGCTACTTTATTAATAAAGCAGGCTTTAATATTTATTGGCGATTTGATATTTAATTATATTTGCAAAATAAAATAATTACAATATTTCACCATGATTGTATAGTAAACAAAATAAAATTGACTTATTTTAGAGTTCTTAAACATTTTGTTTTTATTCTAAAAGTAAATTCCAACTTCAATCCTATCAGATTTTTTATGCTATATTGGGCCACTTCTACAGCTTTATGTATTCAATCAGCTTGAAGCAAGTTCGTTATATTTTAGTGGCATTTTGGGAGAAGGCCAACATTTCTCTAAATGACAGTGACCTAGCCTGGAAATAAATGGATACGAAAAGACGAAAATATCCTTTCAAGTTTCGAAAATTGATACCATTTGTTGCCAGTTTTATTGCCAAACAGATAAAAAATGCAGTTTGAAATAGCATTTAAGTTTTCCTTTTAAAGAAAAATTCTAAATATCCAGGAATAAAGAAGTTAAGTATTTTTTTTTTTTAGTTGCCCTTTAGCCTCATTTCAAATTGATGCATTATAAAATACGTGTTAATTTTAAAACTTTTTCAATTATTTTCACTACTAGTTTTTTTAATAATTAATCTTCAAGCTCTTCGTTATTACATTCTGTTTATATACACTCATATCCATAAATTAAGGATAATGAAGTTCAGGTAAAGAAAGAGACAGAAGCAAAACAAATTTGACTTATTTGTAAAGTCTATCTATTAAACTAAAGGTAAAGAGCAAAAAAGATGCTATATGTTTGACATAATTAATAAAACTTGCGATTTTTACTCCCTGGAGTAAATTTCAAAAAAGAACCTATTTACAAAAAACAGTATAACATGGTTAGTATGATGGTTAATATGGAGTATGTCTCCCGGACGATGCAATATAGGCCTTACAACGCCTAGGCATGCTGAGTATCAAATTACCAATCTGATCTTGGGGAATATTACACCACTCATCAAGCAATGCCCTCCGAAGTTCCGGTTGACGGGCTGCAATTCGTCGGTAAAGCATATCCCACACATGCTCTATTGGATTCAAGTCCGGTGAGTATGCTGGCCAATCCATACGGGTGATATCCTCCAATTGAAGGCATTCGTCTACAATGTTTGCACGGTGAGGACGGGCGTTGTCATCCATAAACAGAAATTCAGCACCCATGGCGCCCCGAAACAAACGTACATGTTGTTCCAGAATGACATCCGATAAATGTGGCCTGTCATCGTTACACTCTGAACATGCAGGTCAGTTCTGGAACCAAGAATAATTCCTCCCCAAACGAGCCATCCTGCACCACCGTAACGGTGTCGTTCAATGGAGTTCTCTTGGTGGTAACGGGTACCTGGCGCTCTCCATATGAAAGTCCGGCGAGAATCAGACTGCAAACTGAACCTGGACTCGTCGGAAAACATCACACAAGACCACTGTTGCGGTGTCCACAATGCATGCTCTCTACTCCAGGTTAATCGCAGGCGACAGTGAGTTGCATTAAGTGGAACACATCTGACAGGCCTACGAGCATATAGACCAATGTGCCCTAATCGTCTGCACACGGTCTGCCTTGAAACTGTCGTACCGGTCGCTGAAGAGAGCTGACGAGACAGGTCTGATGCTGTGTTCCGTCTGTTTCTTTTGGCAGTAACTGCTAAATACCGGTCCTCATTCGGCGTTGTAACTCGGGGGCGACCTGAGCTGTAACATCAACTCACATTACCATCATCTTGGAATCGTTGCCAAAGCCTGGATATGATTGGGCGATTCCAAGTTCCTCGGATACTTCCAGTTGGGTACGTCCACATTCCAGTCGTCCGATAACTCTACCACGTAAAAAATCATCCGAATGCTTCCTTTGTGCCATAACTATGCGGTTATTGCACTGAAAGGCTTTTAAAGCGCTTGTGAACAATTTTACTTCTTTGCCACCATTCCTTATATACCCCACCTCTTACGCTCTCGTCATTGTGACGTACTATCCGCGCCATCTGGTGGTTTCCTGTAATTTGCATATTATTCTTTAAGATGTGTGTGATAATTCTACAGGTGAAATTTTTATTTTAGAGTTCAATTTCTGTGTGATTCTGAATTATCCTTAATTTATGGACATGAGTGTTCTAGCAGATATGCACGCAGATACGCACACGATATTACATTCTGTTTATATACTAGCAGATATGATCTTGATTTCTGACTAAAAAACAAAGCATTCTTAGTTTTGATATATTCCGCTTAAAAAAATGTATTGACTTTAAGGTTTAAGAATGTAATGTTATTTTTAAATAAGAGTAAATTGACTGAATAAACAAATCTAGAATTTCCCAACAATATATTTTCTTTTTTAATTTATCGTATATTTTTAAGAATATATAATAGTGTTAGTTTGAAAATAAATTAAAAACTAATACTGCAAATTTTCTACTTTATTTTTATAACTCAATACCAATCAATTTTTAAAACTGTTTCCACTTGATTGAATAAAAATGTGATAACAATAAAAGTTAAAGATTTTATTTAACTAAAAAATAAATGATAAAAATAATTTGAAAATTATGATTATGAATTTTTGGAACGAAACAAATTAAGAGTGATGAAAAAGGAACTTCTAAAAGTTATAGTTTTTAAATTATGTTGAAACATATAAACACACATCTAGTTATCTATTTTTATACATATAGATATATGCTAGATAGTATATAGGTTTTTTTTCACTTTCTTTGACGTAAACTAATTTTATTTAATCATCGTTTTTAACTGCAAACAATATTAAGACAGACTTTTTTGTAAATACATGTATTATTTAACTTGTGCAACGAAAGAATATTGTATTCTTTCAACGTCATGATACAATTTAAAAGAAAGGCGTTAATTGAGCATTGGTTGATATTAAAGATTGATTCATTATAACAGATGATTGTCAAGAGTTTTAGTAAGAATTTAATAAAACACTATTAAACTCTTTAAAAACTTTATGGTTTAAATATTAACTTTAAATTAGGACAAATGTTTATTTCAATGTTTATTGCTTTATAATATTTTAATATAAAATATTAAATAATAAATTTATTGCGTATCAGATAGTCGGAAATATACAAGGAGATTTCACTATCTAACGCCTTTTTTATTCCTTAGCGTGATATATTGGTAAATTAATACCCTGCTAGAATTTGTCAAATGTTTTTAATCTAATTGAGAATTGTTTTGCCTTCATATCAAAACTTAAGCAGAACACAAAAATTCTCATTCCTCATTTCGCACAATTTTTAATAGCAATTTGCTATGCAATAAATTTGTACGTCTACTTACTTTTATTACCTATATTTTTACTATTCGTTTGTTTGTTTTTATAAAAAACGTGTATTTCCCCTGATTAGTTTAATCGGGGTTTTTTTCAGTTTGTTTGTTTTATCTATAAATATGCCAACAGCCATACCATGCTGAATATACCGGTTCTCGTTAGATCACCGAAGTCAAGCATCTTTGGGCGCGGTCAGTATTTGGGTGGGTGACCACCTGGGAACACCGCGTGCCGTTGGCATTCACAAATTTGGGACCTGAATGGCCGAGTGCCTTCTAGCGCTCTGGCGCTCGGTACCACAGGTTTCGGGTTCGAATCCCGGCGGTGTCATGGATGTTTGTAGTGGTTCGGAATCCACTTTAAGCCGTAGGTCCCGGTCTCCTATGACTGTAAGAGCGTCACGGAGCCAAAGTCAGACTTCTACCTACGGGGTGCTCCATCACAACAGAAGCTGCTTCCTTCCCCTTCAATCATGAGTACGTATGGGCTCGTGGGCTTGGCCAGCCAAGTGGGATAAGAAACAACAAACATCATTCTACAATCATTAACATTTTAGAAACATAAAAGGACTATACAGATATCAGACGTTCCAAAAGTAAAATTAAAAAATACTTTTGAATGAGGTTACAGATTTTAAATTCATAATAATTTAAAAAAAAGTATTCGTTATTAAATTCCTAATATCCTGTTAATAGTATTTTTATACCACAAATTTATAATTATGTTTTTGTTTGACGAATACCGCATATTTTAATCTGAAGTCATTTATTCCAATTATACAGCAGGCACACCTATGGACACTACAGAATCTTATAACTTTACTACTCTACACTACACTACACTAAAAAAGCTGCTACACTGTATTACATTGTTTCACCATAATTTAAAATGAACGATGTCATCAAGTATAGCAGGGGGTATTATGTATGTAGGTTATTCACACCATCTTCCTCCTGCGGATTTTCAAACCTAAGATTTATTGTGCATCCCATTATATACACAAAATAGTTCGGTTAGGCTACTTTCGTTAAGTCTTTAACCTCTATTCTTAAACCCAAAATACTATCCACCTTCATCAGGTCGCTTCGGCTCAAAATTCAGATTATAAATAATAAATTGGCTAGAAAAGGAAACTTATTTAATGCCAAATTTGAATTATCTCTTAACCTTTCATATTAGGTAGCTCTTCAATAGCATTATTAACAAATGTTTTTCAACAGAATAAATCCCAAGCATATTTAAACAAGTTCAATGCATCGAATTAAAGGATGTCACAAAACGTAGCCTTTTTAAAGATCAATACAAATTTTAAGGTATTCAGGAAAAAAAAAATGTACTTCAATAGACATTTTATTCCTTACTCATATTCATGAAGTATTCTAGATCCCATTTAATATTACTTTAAAATATTGGAAATGAGTACTATGAATTCCGTTATGAAATTTATTTGTGCAATTATATTTTGTCAATTTAAATTTTCGGTTATTAAACTACATTTTTACAGGAGTTATGTTACAGAATATTATATAAGTAAAATTCCAGTAAAAATTTATTTGATTGTCTAAAAATTTTAAATTTTCACTTACCTGTAGCAATTTCTATTAAACAGATGCTGTACCACCTCAACACGTCAATCAGTCGCATGCTTCTTTCGAATAATGAGGTTCATAAGCAGGATAGCATTAGAAGTGCTTCCAAGTTCAAAAAACTCATTTCAAAACTTGACAATAATGCTAATCCAAAAATTCTCATGACATTTAGAATAGGCCCGATGAATCTACTGGTTGAAACATTCCTCTATTGAATATAATAGTTTTTAGTCCAATACTTCTTCTCCTTGTAAAAAACACATCATTTTGAAACTATTAACTTCCTTCTCATCAAAAGAGGCGACGTAGAGTGTGAAACTCCTAATACAATATCAATAAACTACGACATTTCGTTATAATAATAAACTACAAATGAATAAATACTGACAAAAAATACAAGCGATCCAGAGTATAATCTTTAAAATTCAGCTCAGTTCTATTCTATACCTAGTAACGTTACAGCAACAATACAAATCGGGCCTGAATTGTCGAGTGGCTAGCTCTCTGGCGCTCGGAGCCACAGGTTTCGTGTTCGAGTTCCGGCTGTACCATGGATGTTTGTAGTGGTTCGGAATCCACTTTAAACTGTAGGTCCCGGTCTCCTGTAGTCATAGGACCTATAGTAAAAGCATCAAGGAGCCAAAGTCAGACTTCTACGGGTGCTCCTTCACAACACGAAGCTGCTTCCTTCCCCTTCAACCATGAGTCCAGACGGGTTCGTGGGCTTGGTCTAGATTAAATATCTGCCAAGTGGGATAAGTAACAACAGCACAATACAAATCAATAAAGATTCTGTACATTCCTGTAGAGGATATACGTAATTCATTACGTAGAGGTCACAATGATTGATGTCTTGCATACAATTATCCTTAAGATTGCGTAGTTAATTTGTATATCTCCCTTCCGTTGATTGCTATAACTGAAGATCTGAAGTGGGCTGGTATAGCTGTTCTAGCTCCTTGTAATTAGATGCAAAACTAAGTTATCGGTATTTGTAAATAAGTCCTTCTAGAAGCTTTTTCCTGACGTTTTAGAAGCTCATTCTGTTATTATAAATACTTTCCTCAAACTATTAACTAGATAAGGGCTCATATTTAGTCATCTTGCAACATAAAATTGGCTCAGTATTCGCCCAATGAATTCCGGACTAGAAGACATAATCTTATTCTCAAATTAGAAGTTGAATACAATGGCTTAATGGTATTCTTTCGTTAATCAGACACTACATTTCGCCAACATCAGATTTTTCGTTTTGGCGACGCTACCGTACAACAAGCGATTTTGAAATTAAAACAGTTCATTTTCATAAAACGAATAACTCAATTTTAAAAGTAAAAAATTTTTATGATAAACTTATGAAATATAAAGTAAAAAATTTGGCGATATTTGGTGGTTTATCGCTTTCTGTTGGTTAATGGAATATACCTTTTTTTACGAGATTCGCAGTTGCGTATATAAGTTGAACCCCGTAGTTTAGCTTTAGAAAAAGTTGTAAACATTCTCAGCTTATACATGAAAATATAAAGAGTGTATAGTTTTGAAGCTATCAACATTTCAAACGGGACATGAAAATATTTTTTTTCTAATGCAGCTGGCAAACACTTAGACAGTTGTCTTTGATGCCTTAAGGCAAGCGCTGCACAGATGTTAGTCACTTAGCACTACCTAGGAGGTACGTGCAGCTTGAAGATAAGCCACGGACGCGGAGAAACAATGCCCCCGCAGCGCTCCACGATCCTATTAGACCGGGACCTACGGTTTAAAGTGGATTCCGAACCGCTACAAACATCCATGGCACCGCCGGTACTCGAACCCGAAACCTGTCTTGCCGAGCACCAGAGCGCTAGCCACTCGTCCCTTCAGGCCTCCGGACATGAAAATATAACGCTCCAATCTAGAGCCAGCTACTAATACGAAGGTATTTTATACATATTCTCACATCAAAAGTTCGGACTGCTGCTTACAAATGAGTGCATTCTAGTATAGATGATTTTTAAAATAATTAAAATGTAGGAGATTCAGCGTTAGCTAGAGTTCATCACGGAAGGGCTATTACACTACGACTACTATTCGTTGCAACAGTTTAATAAAAATACCGACGTTTTGGAAGCACCTGGAGGAATTCCTCTTTCTCTCCACTTCCTCGAGGGCCTGATGGCCGAGTGGCTAGCGCTGTGGCGCTCGGTACCACAGGTTTCGGGTTCAAATCCCGGTGGTGTCATGGATGTTTGTAGTGGTTCAGAATTCACTTTAAACCGTTGATCCCTGTCTAATATGATGGTAGAGCATTCTTCCCCATCATACGTCCATTCAATTTCATCCACATCATTCCCAAATCGTAAAGGGGCAACTCAACTCTAGGCACAGTGGTGTTGTGTAGTAGTAGAAGTGGTAGTCTCCACCTCGATACAACGGAACGACTTTTAGCTTTATTATTATTGTAGATTATTACGGAGATTCTTGACCGCGTAGCTCCTTCTTTGTAAAATGTTGAAACATAGCGGTGGTCTCATGCCCTTTGAGTTAATAAGCAAAATAGATAATTAAATGCCCTTTTCTTAAAAAAGGATTATTTATTTAATAAAATTATAAAATGAAAAATATCAAAAATTTCAAAAATATAGATGTTGATGAAATTAGTTGCATGTAATAAAACAGAATGAGCAAAGGTCAAATTAGGAGAAAAAATAGCTTAGGAGAAAAGCGAACTTTTTTCATCTAGGCAGTTGTAAGGAATTAATTTAAAATATTTAGAACAGTGCGAGGTCTTTTGCTATGTTTGCGGGAAGAAATATCATAATCGTAATTTTGTAGAAGATTTAAAACAGGGCTATTGATGTTTCGCATATCATTACAGAATTTAGTAGAAATTTTGTGAACAAATTGTCTTAAACTTGGAATCGAGAGAGCTCGTCAAATATCGTCATTACGAAAGTACCAGGGTGAATTCGTTAACATTCTGAGAGTTTTGTTCTCAAGCCTTTGAATAATTTCAAAATTTGTACGTGCGACAGAACCCCAAACTAGGCTTGCGTAAGCTAATACTGAACGAAGATAAGAGAGATACATTAGAATTTTGAGTTTAAGAGGTAAAGCTGAATTTCTATTAATTAAAGGATAGAGAATTCTAAATTGAGTATTGAATTTATTTCTAAAGTTGTAGATATGCGATCTGTAGTTAAGTTTACTATCAAGAATAATTCCTAAGTACTTAGTTTCTTTAGACCAGGTCATATAATTATTGTATATTTTAATATTAGGAGGGTTATAGGATTTTTTGCAAGTGAAAAGAACTGCTTTAGTCTTGTCTACATTTAATTTTATCTTCCAGTTAATGAGCCATTTTTCTAAATCAATGATATAATTTTGCAGATTTTCCTGGATGGTTCAAGTTTTTCGTCCTTGCGTTAAGATTGCAGTGTCGTCAGCATACAGACTAATTTTGATATTGTTCTTTTGTGGATTATCGTTGATAAAGATATTATAGAGGAAAAGAGCTAGAATAGAGCCCTGGGGCACACCAGCATGAATATCACGAATTGAGGAATCAGTATTCCCTTCTGCGATAACAAAGTGTCTGTCTGAAAGATAATTACGAATTACTTGAATCAAATAAAGAGAGAAATTGCAAGACTTTTAGCTTGTGAATTTGTGTGCTAATCACATAAAAACTGACTTGTGCGCCATAAGTAACATACGCCGCTAGCTTTGAGGAAGACTCAGGTTTTAATTTGCTATCAGAGTTCGTTGTTATGTTAATTATGCTATCATTATGACGTGTTTTTAAAACAATATCATTTTGCAGATTTATTATTTTTAATTCTATTTTATCTGCATAATTACGCTTAAAATATTTGCCAATCGTATAGATGCATTTTCAAAAGAAATATTAAATAAATTAACAGATCGAGAAGAAAATTCTTCTGAAAGATATTCTATAATTTTTATAAATGATATGACATTAAATATTTTGTTAACCAAACATTCAATAATACGTTTTCACTTTTGGAAAACGCTTTAACGAATTTTTTATTAAATCTGGTTTCAGCAAGGCTAATTTAGTTTCATATGCATTTACTGCACTAATAATATCAGCAGGGATTTTTTCAGCAAACATTTTTTCCTCGCAAATTCATTATCTTGGCAGAAACGTTGGTTAAAAATCTATCAATCAATTACTGCTTTCTAGTTGCTCATAATATTTATCCCTGAGGAAATACTTTTACGTATAGTAAAAGGTTGATAAATTTGTCAAGTATTTTATCCCTGTTCATCCATCTAACATCAGAAGAAGAGGAAGGTACTATAGGAAGAACAAGTAACATAAAAAATAAATTAAATCGACTCCTACTTTTTTTTTCCCTATATTGCAGAAAGTCCTTTATAAATAATTTTCATTCATTTTTTTAAGGTAGAAAAAATTATTTGTCTCTCTCACACACACTTTCAATCTCTCCCACTAATTTATTCACATGTTTCATTTTCCATTTTGTTCCCTCCTTGACTCAGACAAGAACCTAGAATGAAAAATGAATCCAAAAAAAAAAAAAAAAAAAAATTTCCAGCGATACGCTTCGCCATTGACGCTATTTATTCCTAAATTTATATCCTGCTAAATATCTTATATAAGAGAAATTTTTTTCTCCCATGTAAAACTAAAATTAATTAATTAAATTTAATGAATGAATTAATATTTGAAAAAAACTATATTAACATCCAGTGTCATCCACCACAAGTTCAAAAAAAAAATGTATTTGAACTTGAGTGGATGAATAAAGAGTATTTTATGAACGATTGAACATTTGAACAAGATATATACAGGGAGAGTGAGAACTAATAGTAGGGATTGAAGAAAGAGGATTACATTCGCTATTTCACTCTTCCAAAAGTGTTATTAAAGTAATCTGTGTTGCATTTCTCTATTAGAATATAGAATTAATAATTTTTATTACAAGACACATTTAATCATAATCAGTAGATTGTGCGCATAATGTTTACTAATATATAAGGCGATAGCATCACACAAATTTCAGAAATGTACAATTTTGTCTGCTGAAAGCAGTAAATCTAAAGTTCTATCAGTCATCGAACATGCTCCTTCTGTAATAATGGAAATTTGCTTCTGCAGTGGTAATTTATGAGACAATAGAGAGTTTTTGCATACCGTATTTTGGACATCCGTTAGCTTTTTCTCCCTAGCGCGCATGCTCATAGGAAATTGCGCATGCGTATCTGTAATAATGTTTCCTATGAGCATGCGCGCTAAGGAGAGAAAGCTAACGGACGTCCAAAATACGGTATGCAAAAACTCTCTATTGAAAATTTCTTAAATATATAAAATATTTCCACTAGTATGCGTGGAAGTATCCTTAGTGGAAAAATCCACTAGTATCCTTAGTATCCTTTCCACTAGTATCCTTAGTGGAAAAATTTTTAGGAATTCTTAACGTTTACTGATTTCTACTACGTCTGTTGTTTCATTCAATTGTAGCGAAATGGAAAAGCCCTTTTTATATATCATTTGATAATAGTATTACTAAATCATCTGAAGTTGCTTTAATTCTTCTGATTAGTATTCTGGTTGACAATTGTTGTCTGTTACAAATTGCAAATACAAAATATTTGCATCTATAGAAAAAAATTATTGCGGATTTATTTTTAAGCACTTCAAATAATTTGTCAAAAGCTTTTACTATGGCTTATTTTATTAAATCCCCATCTATATATGGGTTTCTTCCCCTTTCAAATCTGAGGTATTAAATGATGCAGTTGTTGTTGCGTTAGACAGTTCGAAAAGTTTAACAAAAATCATTTGTTATTTGGTAATTGCTGATTTTAAGAAAGTTATTTCTTTTCCTCTTATTTCAGATGGGGTCTGAATGGCCGAGTGGCTAGCGCTCTGGCACTCGGTACCACAGGTTCGTTCGTTTTATTTGTAGTGGTTCGGAATCCACTTTAAACTGTAGGTCCTGGTCTGCTTAGCCTAAAGTGTGCACAAGATGACCGTAGAGCGACATACCAAACCAAATCTTATTTCAGAGAAAACAGTCATGACAGTTGGTATCAAAATTTGAATGAACGATTTTTAAATATCTTTCGATATTACTTTTCTTTGGGATCGCCAAACTGTTATTAAACGCATACATTTGCCTTTTAAATCAATTAAATAAAATGTGGGGCCTGAATGGCCGAGTGTCTCGTTAGATCACCGAAGTTTTAAGCATTTGGGCGCTCGGTGACCACCTGGGAACAGTCCTATGACTGTAAAGAGCGTCACGGAGCAAAAGAGCTTCTACCTACGGGTGCTCCATCACAACAGAAGCTGCGGGTTGGCCGAATTATTCGGGGTGCCCGGTTTAGTCATGGATGTTTGTAGTGGTTCGGAATCCACTTTAAGCCGTAGGTCCCGGTCTACACCTATGACTGTAAGAGCGTCACGGAGCAAAAGTCAGGCTTCTACCTACGGGTGCTCCATCACAACAGAAGCTGCTTCCTTCCCCTTCAATCATGAGTCCATATGGGCTCGTGGGCTTGGCCAGCCAAGTGGGATAAGAAACAACAACATAAAATAAAATTGTTCTTCTCGTAATCATTAAAACAATAAAGTATTTTTCTTTTATAATTATTCATGAAGGGTTGCATATAAAATGCGTTTAGTCAGAGCGATATGTATTTGGTAGTGAAAAACGTGATTATTAGTGGCACTAATACTCAAAATAAGCGACGCTTGTCTGCAGAATGATAACATACTACCAAACTAAAATCTTCCTACGTGCTAAGTGGTAATAGGGTCCATATATAACCTCTGCTTTCGCAGCCAAAGGAGGCCCCACCTTCTATTAATTTTAATAAATATGGGTTTATGTCATTACAAAATGTGTCCCGTGACTTTCTTCCTAAAGCGATTGTACGATTGTAATCTTATATATAGGCGATATGGTTATTCGATACATGTACGAGGGTAAGGTGAAAAGTTCTCGGCCTGACACAGAGGTAGCGCTCCCATCAGCAAAAATTTATGTTTCCTGCCTGGGTGCACGTGTCATTAGTTCGTATGACAAGTTTCAACTTGTTCTCTCAATTAGTTTGTTTACACAAATATTTGCATTAGACGTCTTGTGTGTTTTTCGTTAAAATGGATAAACTTGAATATCGTGCGGTCATAAAATTTTTCGTTTTGGATGGATCAACCCCAAAGGAAATTCATCAGAAGTTGACAAAAGTTTACGGGGAACTCTGCTCCTTCCATGTCAACTGTTAAAAAGTGGGCAGCTGAATTTAAACGGGGTCGCACATCCCTCGAAGATGACTCACGTGAAGGACGGCTAAAAAACCGCAACCACACCGGAAACCATCGAAAAAATGCATAAAATCGTGTTGGACGATAGGCGAGTGAAAGTGAGTGAGTTAGCTGAGGCTGTGGGGATGTGGGAAGAAAGGGTGCGAAATACCTTGCGCGAAGAATTAGGGGTGCGAAAGCTCTACGCAAGATGGGAGCCGCATTTGCTTGATGCTGGAGAAACGTTGGACCAAGTGTGTTGAAGTCAAGGAATATTATGTAGAAAAATAAAATCATTTTTTTAACTGAAAGTCGCAGTCTTTCATTGTCAAGCCGAGAACTTTTCACCTACTCTCGTATGTAATATAATGAGGGTGCATAAAATTTTCACCGAGTGTGCAGAGTTGCCGACCCCTGCTCTAAAAGGTTTCTTTCCGAAATAATTCGACATATACTCGTGGCGCCATCTATTATATTAAAGTTAATAATTTATTAAACTATTGTTTCAGTAGTTAAAATTTATCTATATAAAATTCTCAGTTTTCTATTCAATTTAAAACATGCTAAAAAAAAAAAATTTCTAATAAATTTTGTTGTGTTTACATTTACAACACACTTTATTTCGTTAATAATTTTATGGTAACAGTACTATTAATCATTATATGTGATGAATTTATATTAATTGATTTTAAGGTCTTAATAATTAACGAAATTTTTAGAAATTAAAATGTTACGAACTGCAATAAAATCAATGTTAAGACATTTATCAAAGAAATCCATTAAGTTTTTTACTCAATTTAAAGTCCAGTGATAAGCAAATATTATAATTTCAAAAATTATCTGATAAGTACAATTGTTCTTATTATTATAGTCACAAATGTGTCCTGTGGCGTATATCCTTTATAAAAACGTAACAGAGAAAATTGTCTTTATTTACTTTAACTTTTGAATTTATTTTTCTAAAAATGACATTTTATCCATTATTTAATAAGAGGGTACTCTAAACAAAACATATAAGAGCAATGTCGGATATACTTGACATAACACTATTATTACGCATTCAACAATTCGATTTTATTTCAAATCGATACCAATATTTACAAGAGCGCATTTGATACATTTTACCAAACCTGAACTGAATAAATATTCAAACCATTCAAATACTGAATTTCCACAAAAGATCTTCCCTATTTATTCAAATAAACTCTTTTATGGAAATGGTAGCAGTAAAGTGGGTTTGGCTACGAAGAATCTCTTTGTGAGGTAAAAATTGGCAAAGCATTTTATTCCTTTTTAGTCACTGTAATTTAAATACAAGTGGTGGCGAAATCTTTAATAAATATTCATGTATTAAAAGTTACCTCCTTTGTGAAACTTCAAGTAAATTAAGATTAAGTTGGCAATGTAAATGTATCGAAATATTCACATGCTTCTCATACAAACGTTGATTATTATTCAATTCCTTCTATTAGCTCGCACTCTCCCTATATATATATTGTTCAAATTTTCAATCGTTCATAAAATACTTTTTATTCATCCACTCAAGTTCAAATACATTTTTTTTAACTTGTAGTGGATGACACTGGATGTTAATACAGTTTTTTCAAATATTAATTCATTAATTAAATGTAATTAATTAATTTTAGTTTTTTTTTTTTTTTTTTAGATTTAAGTTGCATGTATCTACGAATAGATGGCGCCAGATAAAAAAAATGAATGAAAATTATGTATAAAGAACTTTCTGCAATATAGTGTGAAAAAAGTAGGAATTGACTCTAAAAAAAAAAAAAAAATTTTTTTATATTACTTGCTTATGTATAGTATATGAACAAACTTTGGTTTACATGTTTCTGAAAATATTTTTGAGTGCATTATTTACTATCAAAAATCGACTCACTTTTATTAAAAAACCCTTGCCTATTGCAAATATTGTGCATTAAAAATGTGATCGACAATTAAGAACTATCTATCGTCAATAAACATTAAATTCCAGCCAAGAGTATTAATAAATGATTTATTCAAAATCAGTTACATCGGTTGGAGTCCGGTCAGATTAAAGAAATGTTATGGCCACCTTTAAAAACTTTCCCTTTGAACAGAATGCACAGACTGTGGCCATAGGGGCGCATGCGGCTCACTTAATCATACGACCATTTTACTTATATATATTTTGAGTGTGGAACGGAAGATTTCATATTTGATGAGTGGCTAAAAGATCCAGTTTTAATTAAGTGTTGCTATTTCTTATCTCATTTCGTAGACAGCAACATCTAGACCATATCCAAGAATCCAAGTGATCTCGTGGAAGAAGGGAAAGGGGTACAGCTTCTGTTGTGATGGAGCACCCGTAGGTAGAGGTGTGACTTGGCTTCGTAACGCTGACTTTTTACGGGGTAGATTTTTCAGCCTATGTTCAATGTTCTACAGTCCTATTAGACCACGACCTAAGTCTTAATGTGGTTTCCGAACTACTACAAACATCCATGGCACAGCCGCGATTTGAACCCGAAACCTGTGGCGATGAGCTCCAGAGCTCTAGTCATTCGGCGAACGGGCCCTTTTCAATTAAGTAAAATATATTATCATTAGAAAAAAATAGTTCAAAGTTCCCTATATTATTGCAGATAAGAAGATCAAATCCTTAAGGCTCGTTCCCACCAAGGCGAGAGACGTGAAGATTCAAGAGGCAAGCGACAAAAATTTTTCGACCCCTTCACAGCGAAACGTCAGAAATAGCATTACGCCTAGTGAAAAACCGCTTCGAGTTGAAAGCTGGGCAACTCCAAGCGGCGAACTGCAAACCGGTTTCAGGCGACCGCAGTGAGGCTAGTGATTGGTCACATTTTTTCGCTTGCATCTTGTCTGTTTGTGATAACTTCGAAGAAAGATCAAGATCCAAATTTATTTTTTTAAAAAAACTTTAGATAAACGTAATGTATACATGTATAATTAATATAGAAATGTATATGTAATGTACATACTATAATGTATGATTAAATTATAAATTAAAATGCGAAAGGCTGCTTGGATGACCATATATTTGAAAGCAAACATTTTTTTGGGGATGAATAAAAAAAAAAAAAGACAAATGACAGCTATTTGACTAATTATTGGACCTTTCGTTACTACATGGAATCAAATAAAGTATTAATTAAATCAATATAATATCATTGATTAAATGCTTTATGTGCTTTATTATTATATTATTTATTTATTATATATAAAAAATTAAACGTATCTACGTTTTATAATTTCCGATGGTAGCTTTGTGTGTGTATGTCCTAATAAAGTGAGTATATAAGGCCTCTGACTTTCACAATTATCTTAGAATGTATTATTTCAATATTTTCACAGTAGCTCTAAAATCCATTTATAATGACCTTATACACAAATCAGATTAATGCATTACAGCATTAAAATTTAATCTGTCAAACTCAGAGCTAGGTATAAAGTTGTCAGTGCCACACATGATTCTAGAGTCATTAAATCGTAGTTTCGAATCGATACGCTTGCTTCTACTGTCCATATACTATTTTGATATTTATGATACAAAAAAATAGAAAATAAATTAAACAATTCATTTACCCACAATCAGGAAAGACAATAGTAATTGTTTAGTAATCAATGTCAGCAGTTTTCATAAACTACATGCTGAAAAAGCATGTGCATGTGGCTCTGCATTTGAAAAGAAAAAAAGCAATAAAGATAATTGCACATTTATCCAAAATCAGCACCATGGAGCAATCTTCTATAATTTATCCTTATTTATTTTGGATTTTGAGAAACTTTTTTTATTTCATATCATTTTAAAAATATAATGAAATATTACTGAAGTTAGAAACCTCATGCGAAAGAATGAAAACCAAATTTAAACATAAGTTAATTTTTTTTAAAAATTCATGAAAAATGGAAAGCAATTCAAAAAACCAACTTAAACTGGATACATATATATATAGCCATAAGTATTATCTGCGTATTCGATGGAGAAAAAAAAATTTTTTTTTCACTTTCTTTTTTTGGGGGGGATTGGCACAGAGAACAAATTGCATTCGTTTTTTACATGGAGGGGGAAAAAAAAACCTAAAAAAATCCGGCTTTGTGAGAAATGATGCACATAAAACTGTATCTAGAACTTTTCTTTACAAATGTAAATCTTCAATATGATAATCTTCTCCTTAATTGCCAGATTAGTTCTCATATCATTAAAAAAAAATGCTGTTTGGTAAATTCAACAAATTTATTTTGAATGTCCATTTTTTTTTCATTTATTTGTATTTTTTAAATGTTAACATTTTATATGATTCATGATTATTTGATTCATTTTTTATGATTATAATATTTTAATTAAGTAAAACCAACAGATGCTTACATTCAGGAACACAAATGAGAATTTGGTATTATGAAAAAATATTTATAATTTTAACAATTAACAAATTATTTTTAGTAAGCAAAATACTTTTGTTGAAAATGAATACTGAATATGAATGATGATGTGAATATATTAGGATTGAATATTTAATAACCGATATGCAAAAGTAATATTCAAGTGGTATTTTTGAAAAACCTTATAAATTAAAAACTGTTAGCAAAGATTTACTAGGAATTTGTGTATATATATACATATATATATGTATACAAATAATACAATATGTATAAACGTTTGCTTTTCTTCTAAATGCAGCTTAAATCATTAATAGCCCACTAAGGATCCACCATGCATTCTCACAAAAAGCTATAACGAAACCCACGAAAATTATTTGAACTCAAAGTTAATAAATCTTTCAAAGACGGGTTGACCCTTACGTTAGACTTTGGACTTTGCACGGTTTTTTTTACTCATTAGACTTCGGAACCAATAATGGGAGAGGGATAAAGAGAAAAAGGAGTGTGCAGAGTCGAGTGAAGAGTTCCAGCAACTACGGAGGGTACAAAGACCCTTAAACGAATTGTTTTCAAGATGATTATGTAAATAATTGTTATATAATTTTGTTTTTATGTGTTAACTGTTACAGTTGTGCAGTATTGTCTTTGCAATTTTAATAAATATGGCAACTAAACATCACATATTCATTTTAAGAAATAATTTATTTTCTATCATGAACAACACTGAATCAAGACCACACGCATATCCGGCCCTAATTTTACGAACCCCTATTTGTTTTCATAAATAAGAGTACTTATTAAAAACTTTTGCTTTAATTTATTATAAGTATAATTGCTATTGTAGCAGTTCAGAACGAATCCCTATTATTTAGAAAACTAGTTCACATAATAAATATCGTAAAAAGCCATCTCAAAATAAGTACAAATAAAAGGTAAGTAGACGGTTTGGGAAATAGTACCTTCAAATGAACATGCTCGACAAAATTCTAGAAAAAGAAACGGGAAATAAGAGATCTTCGATTTTAAACCTCATGAAACACGAAATTAGCTCCATCAGAATTCGCCATCATTTCAGAAATAGAGGATATCTAGAGTGGAGTAGGACTGTGATTCCAATTAAAAATGGGCAATGACTAGAATTAAACGTTAATGTGTTTAATTAAGCGAAACCGAATTCGAATCTTTCGAACTTCGCGAAAGAACAAACGAGAGGAATGCAAGTGTAAACGCCATTTCACTAATAGAGATTAGAAGAGAAAGGAATTGTTGACGCAAGTAAGCCAAAAGGAAGTTAAGCGAACTATTAAAGTAAGTTCAGTTTTAATACATCATTAGCCAATTCAAATTGGATAATTTTAAGCATTGGTAATTTTTGATTTACAACGCATAGAATCATCCTCCACAATCTCACTTTCAATGAAAGCGCGAGTTATACTGACAGCGTGCGTTAGAATTATATATAATATAATTATTTTTTACAATACAAATAATGTAATGTTTTCTAAAAATAATAACGTAATATCTTAAATATATATATATATAAATATACATAATAATATTACAGCAGATATACATATCGAAACGTTTTTCACTTTTCTGTGAATATGTTATCTGACATTCATCATTACAATTTAGCTTTCTGGAAATTTGCCTCATTTCAAATTTCATTATCAACTTTTTTTTTTTACCAAAAACTGCGGATAAATTTTAAAAATCATTTTTTGTAATGTTTTTACATTAAAATAATTACATAGTATTAAGAAATTTGAATTTTTTTCTTTTTCCAAAACATAAAAATTATGCAATATGGTACAATAATCATAGTGTAATTGGGGCCTGTAACGTCTCAACCTATATTAGACCTATAACGGCTTCAAGAAGAGAACCACTTTCAGGTTCATAGGAACACTTTAATTTTTATTTACATTTTTAATTATTATTTTTATTTATACACACGATACACGAAACCACAAGGGAAACCACACACACAAACCAACACTTTGAAAACAGGTGGAGACCCCGTTCTACTCAGTCACTTCAGAGGAAAATAGAAAAACAACATTTCTGGTCGACTTGTCGCAGAACTCTCTCCCTTCTTCACCAGAATCCTCCTTTTAAGACAATCCGTCAAGAAAAGGGAATCAGCTTCCCTCACTTTTCATTGGAGTAGACATTTCTTCGTGGCCTCCCCAATCGCTTTGGAACAACTCATGGTAAAGATCATATTCAATCTGTAGTAGATTTGAGCTGTGAAAGTTGCACAGACATTTGCTAATTTCCTGATACTCATTATACATAATACCGAATATCTGCTATCAGATTTGGGTGGCAGGTTGTTTTCGTTAGTATAAAACTTTAATTGCGTTTAATATAACTATCCACAGTAAAGTTTGTCTGCTGTCAAATTTGAATTATGGGTTATTATATATTTGTCAAATAACATACATTTCTCTCTCTTGGGAATGAAATGCCAAAGCACTTCTCGTCAGAAAAAATACTACAGGCCTAATAGCTTAATGACTAGCGCTCTGGCGTTCGTTGCCACAGGTTTCGGGCTGCCATGGATGTCTGTAGTGGTCCGGTATCCACTTTAGCCGGTCTAATATGACTGTTGGCTTAGGGCTGACAACCCTACCCAAGTAAAAAAAAAAAAAAAAAAAAAAAAAAATCATCTCATGTTTCGGAATCTGCCAGCAGGCACACGGCCTTGGCCCACCATGGGGATGTTGCGCCATTGAAGAAGAATCATATTATAATTAAGTAATTTGAAAATAAAATGCACATAATTTTTTTTAAGTCAATTTAATTAAAATTACGGTATATTCCATATATAAATAAATGAAGTCGCGTTATATATGGGACTCATCATCTCGCAAAAAAACTCAGATTTCTCGTTAGCCGGCAAAAGTGATAAATCGCTAAATAAAGCACATTTTTATTCATTTAGTTTATATTTCTGGTACTTGCGTATTAACACCACCGCAGCAAAGTTGCGCTAATGCGCCAATAAAGAGCTGCCAATGCGCCAAAATAGAGACTATTTTGAATCTATGTTAAACTCCATATCGGCCCATTTTCCACCGAAATCCGATTGACTACTTTGTTTTTAAAATAAAGTACTTTGAATTCTAAAAGTGTTTTGATTTTAAATAAAGTGTTTTATATATTTTATGATTTTGTCACAAAAATTTTAAGTGTAGATTGGCGCCACTTAAAAACCGCCAAATCTGTAGCTGCGGTGGCGTTAATACGTAAGTACCATATTTCTTCAGTTTATGAAAAAATAATTTTAAATTACACGAGTTATTCGTCTTACGAAAATGAGTAGTTTTTATTTTTGAAATTGTTGGTAGGCGAGTCACCGTCAAAATGAAAATTCTGATGTTGGCAATATTTGTGCCTGGCTAAGAATACCAAAATAAAATTCAAGTTATATTAAAGGTTCGAATTCGGATTATTGAAGATATAGAAGTGTTAAATAGTGATTAAAATGATATCAAAATAACGTTTTGCTCCCAAATGACGATATTTTATTGAATTTCACACACAAGACACAGATAATGGCACAAAATAATGTGTACATAAACAATACAAGCAACACCCGTCATTCATAAAATAAAATGAAGACACCGGTAACAAGATGATAGATTCTTTGTACTCCAAAACTTTCTGTAATTCGAAACTTTTCATTCACAGTTCAATAGAATTATTGAAATGTCGACTGAAATATTTTTCCACAAAATAAGAATAATAATTTACAATTTCAATAAAAGTTAATTGCTAACATTATTACAGTGCATTCAAATGGAACTCATTTCAAAATTACCAGATATTGCTTAAAAGTAAATTAAATTGAACTTTTAATTAAAAAAAAATATGCTTAAAAGAACACAAACAAAAAAAGTAGTGATTGCACATCCGAATATTAAAATATTCTATACATTAATTTACATATTTCATGTAAATTATGCACATAATAACGTATATTAAAATTTAACTTCAGGTACTATAATAATTAATTTTCTTTAAAAAGAATTTTTATTATGTGAATGAAACAAAATTACATATTAACCTAGTAATTAAGCATCAAACTGAACTGAATATAAACCCAATTTTTTTTTCTTTTTCATATCTACATTAATAAAGAATTATCTGTATAAAATATCCACAACTTTCAAATCAATTACCAAGGCTTTTTTTTTTTTTTTTTTTAGTTAAGTAATTTTAAACATATATGGGTTTTTGAGTTATGCCTCTTCTAAAATTGACAAATAAATACATAGAGAAGAAGTATGCAAATGAATAACTTTATTAAAGTTGAAATATGATGATTGCTATAGAATATTTAAATGGCTTTTCTAAACAACTTATAGAAAATATTCATAGCTTTCAAATGATTTTTTTTAAATTTAATTTTCTAAAATACTGAGCAATCTTGAAAAAAAAAAAAAATTTTCCCTTTTATTTTTCTTAATTTTAACAAGCATTATTATCAGCATAATAGATAATAAAACAAAAAGAAATATTAATTATTTCATATGTAAAAAAAGTATAAAAATGCCTATGATAAATAAAAGTATTTATTAAAATAGTTTTGAAACAAAAAAACCTGTTAAGAATAAAATTATTAAGGCTTGTTGAATCAATGTGATTATCATGAAAAGGTTTGGAGAAACAGATTGTTAGAAAAACGTTTTTAAATGCTTAAGATATTTAATTTGTTCAACAAATTCAATTTCAATACCCAGGACAAAATGTTGAATATGATAAAAGTTATGCAAAAAAAAAAAGTTCATTTGTTTACAGATATAAAATGATATGTTAAAAGATTCTTGCTTAATTAATAATAGTCAGCAAATAAGAACACAATATAACTGTTTCAAAGAAGGAATGTACTTAAAATATTTGAAACACACATAAATTTATAGCTGCTATAAAATTTAATTATTGTAAGACTTAAAACCTACAAAATTTTTCAGAAATTAAAAGTTAAATATAAATTTAAAACAGCTAGAATCCCAAATAAAACTACAATGCATATATAATTCATATCTAAATCAACAAGTCAAAATTAAAACATTTTAAAAACATTAAAAATGCTTAAATGAAATTTAGTAAAAATCAGTGGTTGCACTCAATGATAAATGAACTGATAATTTTTTTTATGCTATAGAATTTTATGGCGGGTATTTTTTTTGTTTTGTTTTGTTTTATTTTAAATCATATGCAATTTAACTGTAGTCAGGAAGTCACACTAAATAATTATTGAAATTTAAAAAAAATTATGACAAATTAGCACATATATTTTTTTGTTTTTTAATATAACAGCTTAATTACGATATGTAGTACAATGGAAAAAATTCATTGAGAATCAATCATAAAAAAAAATTTAATTCCATTAAAAGGCTGCATTTAAAAATAATTACAATGAATGTCAATATTGTTTTAATTTTAAATAATCATCAATTATTACAACAAAATTTTATAAATTTTTTTAATGCCAATTTGTAAGTATCATGAATAGAATTGGTGTAACCAAGTTATTTAATAATAAAAATTAATCATAAAATTAATAGCACATTTTTGTCAAATATTTAAAGTTGATTAAATATTAATGAAAGTATAATTTATTTTCAGCAATAAACATAGCGAGTACTAATCCAATAAAATGAAGTAAATATTCTTAACACCAAAGAAAGGAATAATTAGTTAGATTGCAAAATATCTCATATACAATATATTAATTTAGAATGTAATCGTAAATTTGTCAGTCCCTGAGCAATATTAAAAATTAAGAGAATATATGGCTGCAAAAAATACCCAATAGAGAGATTATTTCAACTGCATATATTAGTAGAGAGCAAATAGTTAATTATTTGAAAATGTTTTAAATAAACTTATAATGAAAAGTAACTTATACAACATTACAAATAAACTGTATTTAACATATAAATAACAGATTTTTTTTATAACAGCAAAAACACTTATTAAAATATTATATACAATGGTAAACAATAGATAACATTTTGAAACATAAATTACATTATCTTAATAAGCATTTTTCACAATTCAAATGCTTAATAAAGTTCCAATCTCACTGTCATCTTTTGATAAAATATCTCAAATAAAATTATAAGGAAATAGTTATGAATTATCAGAATAAGTTAAATTAAGGCAATAGATACATATTGACATTTATTGACTTTCACGCAAACTTATACCACATCAGTTTTTTCATAACATATGAAACTAAGCTATAGTATATAGAAATATAATAAATTGGAGCTATTAAAAAATGTATCTTTAACATACAAAAAAACAGCTAAAAGCAATAATAAAGATAGATACAATGCATGCAACAATATATATTCATTTTGTTGCTGAATACATAATATGGCCACACATCATTAATTCATTTATTTGTAAATATGTTGTGTAAAATTATGTGTTTTATTGGAACAAGAAATTGATTCAAAATACAAACTTTAACCATTATCTAAATTCTTTTTAAATATTAAATATGAATTAAATTTAGAATGAAAGTACCAAGAATAATTAACATATTAATTTCGGTATAATTTAAGATATTAAGGCAAAGGAAGTTACACTAACTGCAAATTCATAAGAGAATTTGAAGTGATCAAAATACAATACAAATGCAAAACAAAAGAAACACTCATATTTTATTTTACATATATACAAAGAGATTTTGAAAATACTTTTTAAATAATACATTAAAATATATTATACAATGAATACATTATTTGAATTGTTTTAAGCACACAATTTTATTCTCTTAAAATCTAACATCCATGGAAAAACTTTAATGAGATTTTTTGAGTAAATAATTTTCATTGTTAAAAATTATTTTGTCTTTTATTTACAAAATAAAAAACTGGGATTTAAATTTTGTAAAATACTATTTTATGCAGATCATATAATTTCAAAATTGATTTTAAAATTTTCAAATATTTCATAACAAAAAAATTAATTACTTTCTAGGCATAATTTGTTACTTTTATATCATTCAATATATTTATTCAATATATTCCATATATATTTATTCAATATATTAGATTTATTCAATATATTCTTTTATTTCAATTTCATTATTTGTAGTAGTATTTAAATAACATTTAAATTTTTACCACAAATAAAATTAATTCAGTTGTAAAAAATAATTTTTATAAAAAAAGCTATGTTTAGATGATACATAGAAGTTATACATTTAAAATTTATTATTTAATCAGAAATTGAATAATTTTATAACAGTCATTATTAAAATATTTTTTAATTAAAAATATTAAACTTTTAAAATGTAAAAGTATTTCCAAAAAGTAAAAAGGAAAAAGAAAGTTGTATCTTGAAAAATTTACAACAGGTATTATTTTAGAAAAAGAAAAAAAAAATTGCTTTTAGACGTCACAACACAACTAAATGGTTACACTTCACAAATTTCAGACTCCATTTTAGGTAATGGTTTTAAAATATATTTTAATGGTTTACTAATTTTATGCATCTTTTTTCCATTGCAATGTAGCAATGGTGAGAAGTTTTTATTCTTTGTCACAAGACCATCTTGTAATAGTTTTAAATCACTTTTATTTGAAGGAGTTATGTAATTCTGATCGATATCAGTACAAACGTCATCTGGAAAAACAGACAACGGAATATTTGTTTCAGTGGCATTTGGCACAATTGATATTTGTGGATCACACACAGAAGATAGAATTGAAAATGGCACATAACCGTTTCTTTCGGTTATGGGTGTTAATACTACTTCAGATGAGAGAGGTTGTTTGTCAGAGTTTTGCTCTCCCTCAACTGATCTACTGGAATGTGTTGGATGCAGGGATACTACAGTTTCTTTGCAAGGAGAACTTAGTTCATTTGATGGATTCTCCTGAGTATTTGTAAAATTGTCTAGTCTTAAAGACAAATCATTTACATCCAAGATGGATTCCTTAGCAGGAACTACTTGTATGCATCCATTATTTGGAGTTGATGCAAACTTTCCATTTAAAGTACTATCAGTCTGATCACTAATTAGTGGTTCATTGACAGAATTTGGATCCAAAAAGGACAGGTCATCAAATTTTGTTTCCTTTGGACAAATAATGTTGTTTCCCCATTCCGGATTTATACACGAAAAATCAATGGATAAATTTTCAGGACTATGTGGTGAGGAAGTTTCTATGTTCAATGAACTTTCAGATATTGAAAGGTTATCTGGTCTTTTTATGCTTCGCATATCTCCAACTGCAACATAACCAGGATTTGGTTTTTGTGGAGAAAGATTCTCAGATAAAGAACTCACAGAACAAGTTATATTCTTAAATGTGTTAAAATCAGTAGAAGAAAATGGGAGCATCGCATGGAAATCCGTTTGATCAAAACCTTTTTCAGTAATAACTGATTTATTAGGTTCTGAATTATCTACAAAAGCTAATCCAACTATATGATTCATCTTTTCATTATCAATTGAAGTAATTTTTTGCTGTGGCAATGGTAAATTTAATTTTTCATAGTCAACAGAAAAACAATTTGTTGGGGAACCAAATCCAAACTTAGAATAGCCCATTTCCTCATTTCTGGCACCAATACTGAGTATATCTCCACTGCTTTTAGCTAATCCTACTTTTGAATAAGGAGGTATTGCTGAAATCTTTTGTTTTTCTAAACTTGGAGCTTCAAAGACAGAAGGCTCACTATTAGCCAAATTACAACTATAGAAAGCCAAAGGATGTGGTAAATTAGATGTCATGCTTCCTGTAATACCAAACTTGCTGTAAGCATGATCAACTTTCAAAACCATACCACTGTTAAAACTATTATGCTTATCCAATTTGTTATGTATTGGAGTTTTTGTTTGTGTTTCACATGAGGCTTCAGGAAGATCATGTATTTCCATTAAGATAGGCATTGGTGGCTTTTGACCATTCAAAATACTTTGATCAGTAATAAGAGAATCGGGAGAAGCTGGAACCATAAAATCTGATTCAGTTCCAGAATCAGAAGAAAGATGCATTCGTGTAGTTGTATTTGACGACATGCTGCTGCATCCACTGCTGTCTCCACTTGGCTTTCTACCAAATTTAGTGCACTTCCCATTTTTGAAAATCAACTAAAGAACAAAAATTAGTAGCATTACAAGACAATAGCATGCAAAAACACATCAAATGTAAAAAATAATAATCAATAAGCAGTTGCATGCATAATAACTAACTATGTTGTTTTTTGGGGTAACTTAATTGGGTACATGCATAAGATATTTCAAAATATGGACATGCCAATAAACTGATAATAAAGATTGTTCTTTAAACATAGATAAATTTTTTTATACATGCACATATATTAAATTTGTAATTAAATGAGTATGATTAAATGAAAATTTATGTTTTAATTGCATTTTAATAAATTTATTTTTTCATGAATATTAATGTTACATAAAAGTTATGATTAAACATTTGCAGGAGACAGATTATTTAAGTTACCTTGAAAATGTAATGAAGAATATTTAATAAATTGAATAACTTTTATTTTAATCATTCTAATATTAATTAATTACATGTTAATAAATATTGAAAGATAGGATACTTTAACTCAGATATGTTTTTGTTCTGTCATTACTTATACATAAAAAGCCATTTTTCATTTTATGAATTATATTATTATTATACCATTTACCAAGTCATTCATAATACAATGTTTTCTTAAAATAAAGTATTTAAATTGCATTAATGGCAATTTAATTTTTACAAAAATTTGAAGTTACTGATAAATATTCATTATTATGCCCAGTTTCAGTTTTGAAATAATAAAATTCTTATATATATATAATAAAGAATAAATAACAAAAGATAAAATATTCAACAAACTGTTATCTTTATGCAATTTTACATTAAAATTTTTAAATCAAGGGAGGTAACTAATGTAACTTTATATTATGAAAGATCAAATTTTTAATTTAAATTTAAAAGATTAAATAGAATAGAGCGATGCAAGAAATTAATGTGTTTGTTTTACTTGATATACATTGAACTATGTTTTATTTAACTTGATTTAGTTAATTAAATTTTTTTTAAATCTCAAATACAGTTAATGCGCAAGATATAAATACCATGCATTATACAGGAATTATTAATCTAAAATGTGAAATTAATAAAACAAGAATAAATCATACATTATAAGTGAAAAAAAATTTTAAGAGCACTTTAATAATAAAATGCTGAGGATAAACAAATGCTATTCATTCTTTTAAAAAATATTTGGACTTTAAAATATCAGCAATAGTTGTCCTTGGTTTTAAATTTCTTCTAAATTAAAATATTAATTTGGATTTATTTTGACTTTAAACTAACAATTATAACAAAATTTTATATGTTTTTAATGCAATTCAAAACTACCAAAACAAAAATCTTGCATTAAAAAAGGGAGTAAGATTACTTAAAAGAGAGAGAGAGATAGATAAAATGTACACAATATCAATGTGCTTTCTGACAAATTATAAGAAACTTGTGCAACCTATCGGAAATTTTTACAATTAGAAAACAATATATATATTAAAAAAAACATATGTAACATGGTTATTTCTAGTAGTTCATTTTTAAATAATAAATACATCTTTTTAAATTTTTAGAGTCAAATAATTTTGATCATATATTTTTATTTTAAAAAGAATTTCAAAATTAAAATCTACAACAAACTATTTATAGAGGAAAAAAATGCCAAATTTATTTTATCTAAAGATTTTGAATGATCAGCTGAGTTATAACTTTTTTTTATTTTTAAGGCACATAAATAAAATTAATAAACATATTTCGGTGAAACACTAAGCCTGAAATAGCAATTAAAAAATACTATTAATAAATAAGCAGATATATTATTCTTTGGATTACAATATGCAAAATAGGGAAACAAATTATGCAAGGGTTTTGTAAACTAGTATACTAACATGCAATAATGTAGCAGAAATCTGGCTAGTTTCAAGCAAATCTTATTAAATGTAATAATGTAATAGAAAATAAAAATATAATCAAAAGTATTTAAAAACTTCAAAAAAGTGACAGAGAGAAAAATAATTAACTATATCCACAGAAGTGGAGTTTATATGTGTGGGAATGTGAGATGATTTTGAGAGAGAGAGAGAAATGCATGCAACACATATATTGCAACTAAAAATTAAAGAAATAAGAAAGAATTCCTATGGGAATTGAATGTGTGTGTATATTATATTTTCATTCCATTGTGATGCAGCACTTAAAACTGTTCTTTGGCTTCTTACAATTACCTCATCAGTTGAAGCATTACTAAATTGAGAATTTCCAGATCCATGCCTGTTCTTACTATCATTTTCATCAATTATGTAAGATTGATGATCAATTTTGCCATTATGAGTACTTTGAGCAAGTCCTTTTTTGAAACTTTCATAATTATTTAGAGGATTCTACAAAACAATTTAGAGAGTATAAGAAAAATGCATTACATTAAAAATATTACATGCAAATATAAATATAAATATAGAGATAAATATTGATATGTTCATGTTTTATTTGAAGATCAGATAAATAAATACACATAAACAAATAATTAGCTAGGCCAATATACAGGTTACCCATAAATTTATTTAATAACAGTTATTTAAGTTTTATTTTATCTTGCATAATTTAAAAACATGCATATTATTACAGTAACTGTAATTTTCAATTTAAAACTTCAATTTCCTTTTTATGCAAAACTGGTTTGCAGCTACATTTTCAAAGAAGAAAAATTTAAATATTATGTGTAAAAAAGCCCGTAAAAGTAATTTTAAAAACAATTACAGATTTCAGTGAAATTGTTCAAAATTGAAAGTGGTAAAAGGACATGGAAAAACTAAATTCCAGAAAACAATACCCATATATTTTATAGGGTAATAAACTCAACTTTGCAAACAATTCATAAATTATAATTTTTATAAATTGATTTATATTCAAAATTATTATTTGTTTATGAACGTCTCAACTAATAAACTATTTCAAAAATATTAAAAATTAATAATAAATATTTTATGAAAATTTTAATGTCATTTTTTTATAGTAGAAAAAAATTTTATTTGTCATTTTTTTATTGGTATAGAAAATAATAGCACTTTAATTTTTAGACTTATGTGATAAAAATTAAAGTGTTATTATTTTCCAGATCAATAATTCTGAATTATAATTCTGCACTTTATATTACATTAAAATATTTATTAACAGCATTTTCAATACATATTTAAAATGTAATATGGCAAATCATAAGAAATATCAAAAATTATTTCAAATACACACTGTGTGATTAATTATTATGCACATTTATACATGTTATACTTTTGAAGAACAACAGCAGCTCCTCCTAGATTTTAATAAATGACCTTGAAAAAAAAATCAAACTTTAAACTAATTTTTTGACTTTGACAATGTGTATGGCTTGAAGAAAATACTTAAAAATCACTATTAAGAAACTAAAAATACACTTTATCATTCACAAAAACTCTAAGAAAAATATAATTTTTAAGATTGAGATTATTTTCTGCAATGTGAAAGATAATTTATGTGTCTTTACAAGAATAACATACAAATGCATATATTTGCCAGTGCATTTTTTCCTGGGTTAAGAAGTTATCTGTTAAAGGTTATTTTACTAATTTAGACTCCTTTAGAAAACAAGTTGCTTTGAAGTACCTTAGAGATAAAAAAATACTTTACTTTACAAATTTTAAGCTACTTATTAAATAAGTATCTATACATTAACTGAAATGGAAAATTTTAATAAATAATAATCATATGGACTTAAATATTTTTTATGATGCAATTAAATTTTCTAAAGTTTAACATGAACAAAAATAACCCCTATTTTTTTTTGAGTTCAAGAGACTATAATGTAAAGTTTTCAGTCCTAATGGGAAAAATATCCATAATTGAAAGATGTCAATTTTTCTTAATTTTTTCTTGTTCATTGCATTAATTTATTTTTTCTCAGAATACTTTACTTATCTATAAATTTTTTCATTGATGAAAACTCCGAAATAAAATTTTTAATTAATAGTGCATTTCTTTGTTTCCCAATATGCAACTATCATACAAAGAAAAATGTAATAAATCCATGTTACTAATTATTTTTTTGTAATACATTCAATGATATTGAAAAATTAATTAATGACATAAAAAGAAGAAAAACATTTTCATGGTCTACAGAACTTACAGTTTCGGGTCCTTCCAATTCTTTGGGCAGTCGAACGGCAATATTTTTCACTTGGTGAATTTTTTCACTCATCCTGTAATAATTAATAATGGGGTATATAATTCTAAATACATAAGGTAAATAAAGTTAGATGAAATTGTTGTGCTATTAAATTACCAGAAATAAACATTTTGATTATATTATATCTTAATTCATATTAAGATCAGTCTAATCATTTCCTTATAGTAGAAAAGCATATGATAAAGCAACACAAATATAAGATATACAAATAAAATCATTTATTAATAATGAGATGACATAAAAATTTAGTGATGCAAAATACTTAAATACATATCAATAAATTAATACAAAAATAATAGTATTACTTACCATTTAACCAACTTATAGATGACAAACAGAAAGATTGCTAAAGCAAGAGTTCCACCAATAGCTATTCCTATTATCATAGCCAAACCTTTTTTTTTTTTTGGAATAAAAAAATGAAAAATATAACAAATTATTTAATTTTAAAAAATTAATGATTGTCACAATTTTTAAATAGCTCTTTTTAAAATAAGGATAGAAAAAAATTATATCTAAATGAAAAGTATAGGAAATAACTGTTTTTTAAAAGTATTTATAATGAATAAATTTTAAGTGGAAAATAAAAGCAAAATTAAACTTCCATTTATTAAAAATAAAATTATTAAAATTACACGGTATTATAAAAGATAAAAAATACATTACATTTGTGTGTGAGTGTTAATTACAACCAAAAATTAGTTTAAATTTTTATCAGCTTTATATTTGTATAGTAAAAAATAATAGACTCGAAGAAAAATTTAATTAACAATAAGTTTTTTTAAAAGTACATTACATTTATTGTATAAACAGAAAATAAAGAACACAGAAAACATTTAAAACAGAAAATAAAGAACACAAATTTATTTAACTACAATCGAATAATACATCCTACTTCCTAAATATAAGAAAAGCCCTTTCTCCGTAATAGTAATTGTCACAAATTTTTTTTTTTAATTATAAAAGAAAGCTATGCCCAAGCCACATATTAGATTAATACCTCAAATATAAGTGTCATTCACTTTCAGAGAAAAGTGTACAACGAAGCCTGTCACCTAACCCTATATGAAGCATGGAATTCTAGAAAACTCAGCTTTCAGTCACTGCTGATGTCATAAGAGGTGTGAAAACTCTGTCTTTTCCCTTATTGGTCAAATGCGGATAAGATGATTTTATAACTAAGGGGTATATCTATTTTAACACAGATGATCAGTTTAAAGGATGTTTATGAGAAGTGTGACAGGAAGTGAAAGGGAGTGAAGATAAAGGAATCTAAAATAAAGACGAGAGTGGGTGAAGGCCTCTTTTAGGAAATTCCTTCATGGAATCAAGGTCATAGAATAAGTCACTGTAGGTCCTTTACTGAAATGCCATTAAATTAAAAATTTAATTTTAATTTGTAAGCAACATGGAAAAATTTATTCCATGGAATAGAAAAAAAAGTACTTTTCTTTCAATTTAAGTTGAATTTTTTTTATATATCTGTAAAACTGTCATTACAGATATTTTTTTTGATAGAGAAGTATTTCAAAGAGAAAAAAAATTTGTATAAAAGAAAAGGAATGGTAAGTAATTCATTTGAAAGGATACAGATTTAATTGCTTTTAAATATTTTGCCAACAATATAAAGTAAAAAAAGATAATGGATTAAGTTGGTTTTTTAAATTAATACAATAGATAAGCAATATTGAAAAATAAAAAAGATATTAATGCAAAAATTAACTTACAAAATTTAAATAAGTCTAAATCGATAATTAAACTGTATTTAGAAATGCAGTTTGCAAAAAATTGACAGGTTTGTCTACCTGATGAATTAAATTTGGATAGATTTAACAAGATAATTTCATTATAATAACACTGAAATGGCAATTATTTTCAGATATAATAAAATTTGATATCAAGGAATTCAACTCAAAAACAGAAGTAAATTATCTATTTTAAAAGTATATTTTTAAAAACAAATTTTTTTAAAACCTTTAGAATCATTATAGAGTCATATTTGTCCTTTAAATAAAAAATATCAGATAATAAAAATTTATGGTAACCTGGAAAACGATGACTAACGAACTTCACATACGGAATGACAGACTATTTTTAAAAATTAAAAAACAAACAAGCATAATAGTATTAAAAGATTTCCTTTTAATATGTTTATGACTTATGGAGCAATCTCAATAAACATGAAATGTGTCCAATGGTAATTGAATTATCCAAAACATTTGTCATTGTTTATGAAAGGAATTATATTCCCTTTTTTTCAACAACAAAGTTTAAAGCCAAATGGAAGAAAAGGTAGTAGCAGAATTTTAAAAATTATAAAAGGAGAAATTGATAACTAAAGATAGTGTTCATAAATCTTTTATGTAAATGTGCAGTAGTTTTTTTTTTATTTTTTTCCCATCTTGTTTAATAACTATGATGAAATAGAAGCAAATATGGCAACATATAATCAGGATATTTAATTTAACCATAGAAATCAGGACAAATAATTAAATTCAAATAAAATAGAAATCCGTATTAAGTTTATCAAACTTATTAAAATAATATAAAACCTGTGAATTCATCGAAACTCAACACTACCAAAAATAATAATATAGAACAAACAGGTAAAAAAATAATAAAATAGGGATAAAATGAAAATGAAATACAGAATTAATAATAGAATTAATAATAGCAGCTATGGAAAGAAAAAAAAAAAATCAACAATCGGATTTTTTTTAACACGTTGTATAATTGAATAAACAATGTAGGTTAAAATGTTTTTTTAATTACTATTTAAATTGTAGTACAATTTCCTACATAAAATTTTAGTTACATAATTTTTAAAAATATATTACTTCAGATGATTTTAATGCAATCACAATCTATAGTAGATTTGTGAATTGTTTTATACTGCAATAAAAAAAAATATATTGTTTGAAATATATATTTTAATATATATTTGAAGAAAAATTTGTAATTCATTTTTTAATTAATTGATTTAATAATTTGAATTAAAACATAAAAATGGAACTATCACTAAAGAATATTAGATTTTTAATTTTAAGGGATGTGTAAAAATTTAATTTTAAGACGAATTTTGGTAACGAAAAATATAATGCAAAGAATATTCTCTAGCACAACCAAAAAAAAATACTTTATTAATTATCTAAATAAAATTCATTTATTAGTGACAGCAAATTATTTCTTCAAAATCTTTTTGCTTCTCTCTTTTTAGCAAAAAGCAAAGAACTTGCTAGTTGAATAACATTAATATATTTGACAACAAAAGGAAACGTATAGATCACAGATGAACCATGCATAGATTTATATAAAGTCGTTTAAACAAATTAGAATATTTTAACAACTGGGATAAAACTCAAAAAATACAAATTTTCTTTAACAAAAAATTATACATTTAAATAAAAAAAGATCTTAAAATCCTAATAATCTAATGAATCCTTCTAATAATGGAAAAAAAATTTAATTAGTAAGACAATTTGTGGTTAAACAACTCCAGAAACAAACCATGTTAGTATGTGTTTTATGTTAAACTTATATCATTAATTTTTCATAATTTAATGCAATAAAGGAACTTGCAATGTTTGTAAAACAGTTATATAAGATAACAAACAATAAGAGAATAAAGAATTTACTTTAGTAATAAAAATATTTCTAAATACCCCACCAAAAAAAAAAAAAAAAAAAAAAAAAAGACAAATGTATATAATATAAGTCGAAGTGAAGTAGTTGTAAAATAAGAGAATGCAAATGAAACCATTTTATGGTTTAAAGACTAGATATCACCTGGTGAATTTCCCTCTCAATCAAAACGAAAAGTAGCTAATTTACCACTAAAAGTTTTAAAATTAATTGAACTTGAAAATAAGCCGAAAGAAAATAGCTTCTTCATAATAGAAGTTTATGTTTTAGGTAAATGAAATGCATTCTTTGAATCAAGCTTCGAAATTGATAACACAAAAGAAAAATCGATGAATCTACATTAGAATTAAGAGTAAAATATTAAAACTTACAATAAAAGCAGTGTAAATCAAGAATATCAGAATTTCAAAAAGAATTAATGAAATATCAAGACCTTAAATCATGAAATTGGCAAGGAAAACGAACAATAAAAATTATTACAAAGTTACTCAGCAGATATATAGAGGTGTGAATTACTTCAAAAAAAAATTAAGATTTGATATGTGATGTAAGGATATTTAATAAATTAGAAAATAGATATGAGGAAACAAATTTGAAAATTTATAAGAATATGTCAATTGTCAATTCAAATGAGTCTTTGACAGAAATCCTTAAGACAATGGTGATGATGTAAGGCGAATATGAAGTTGAATCTCGAGATATTTCTCTCGAAACATTATTTAAAGCAGAAACCTTGCAGGAAAATGTTAAGAAATGCAGTAAAATTATACAAAAAAACAGCGTATTTAGTTATCAATTGTTGTTAGGAAGTAAGAATAAAACCAAACTTATAAAATGCCATATTAATATTTCAAAGTTAAGATTTTAAAAAAAACACAGATATTTCTGATAGATAACACTCTCGCACAAAGAAAAACTAATGTTTCTGAAAAGGTAAGAGAACTGAGCATTGATTTCAGTGGGCTAAATTTGTATTATAAGCTTAAATTATAAGCATTATTTGTATTATAAGCTATTTGTAAATAAAACTTAAATGTTCTCGCATATGATATACAAAACTTAATATAATAAATTACAATTTTTAATGCACGTTTTTCCCCTACTATCCTTAAAATAATGAATGCTTTGTAAGTTGTTTTTTTTAATTTTATAAAAAAATTTGATAATGATATGAATCTAATCACTTTATTTTCCACCCAACATTGATTATTTCGAATGTTAAATTATACACTGATTTTTTGTTATTTATATTCTATAAAATTTGAACAAAGGTATTTAAATGTATGATTGAAATCTTATTTTCACAGCACAAGATTGATTTTTTTTTAAATAAGTTTTTCAATCTCAAAAACTGATTCAATAATCAGAAAAACGATGGTAATTGTATAAAAAGAGCTAATGATATCTGTAAAAAAAATTAATGGGAAAGATATGTTTTATAATTCTGTTTTCCGATAAGCTTCAGCAAAAAGAAATATATAAAAGTAAGCTAAATTAAAGGTGAATAGTGTGAATGATAAGTGATGAAAAAGCACAAAGATAATATAAATAAAAGTAATATTCAAAATACTTATTTATATACATAACGACAAAAAAAAAAAATGTAGCTCTAACAAATTATTGAAAAATGCACCATTACAGCCGATTGACAATGTATTTAAAATATATGTTTGTAAGCCAATGAAAATAGAAAAAAAATTATATATTTTTTTTTAATATAAAAAAATTTTATATTCAAATCTTTATTTTCATTCTATTAAAGAATACCTTTATCAAAATAAAATGTAACATTTAATAAATATACATCAATATTATCTTTTAATCTAAAAGAAATTATCTTTAACATTTCTGCATGTGCTCTCTTTTAATATTTCACTGGTCTATATGAACAAAAAACAAGAATATCTTTGAGTTGCGAAAAACTAATAATTTCTTCTTTCAGATTTATTTCCAAAACTTTTGTTTATGTAATTTCATGTTAGTTTGATTTGCTGTAGTAATATTTACAATTTCATTTAGTACTTCTATTAATGCATCAATTATTTCCGAGTTTAAAAAATATGATAAATTAATATTTGTAATTACAATGATAAGTTTACAAAGTCTACCCTTATTTTATATATGTTCAAGAGAAAAAAAATTATAATCTAGACTAAAAAGCACTTCTATGTGGTAGAAAAAATGTAGTACTCGATAATTCAAAATGAAGTACTTGAATGCAAATGAAAAATAAGAGGACTTAAAAATCCCTCCAAAATCTTACTTTTTCATTATTACATAATTTTCTTTTTCTTGAAACGAAATTCATGTAACAATCAATTATACACAAATATGTTTCATTCAAATAAAGCAGTTTTATTGTTTAATATATAAACAGAAATTTATAATGGTTGAGGCTTCATATTCTATATCTGAAATCACAAATTGTGTTATTTTTAAAATATTATTATGAGCTAATTAGTTATCAATTTGTTTACGCTTATTGTATGCAAAATCACATCGTAAGATTATGTTTCTTAGTCTTATGTAAAACAATTTCACTTTTAATTATTTATTTATTTATATTCACTTATTTGAAAACACTAAACAAAACTGCTTTTTTACCATTTTGTTTACTTGTCTTTTTTTGAACATATGCATTATGAATGAAAAATGCAATCTACATATGCAGTTAAAATTAACCTCAAAAAATAGTTTTATTCACAAAGCATTTCTTTATGTAGCACTTCACCCTTCAAGTTTGACTTCAATTTTTTCCCAATACTTTCCAAAAATTAAAAACTGAATGTTCCATGTCATCAAATTTGGTATGAAAGCGAGAAAGTGTGACAAAAAGAAGGGATCTTTATTATCTTCTTAAACTTCATATGATATAAAGTTTTAAATGTTATAAATACAAGTTTTAACTTAAAAATTCAAATATAAAACATAATTTATTAAATCACAGCACATTGTATTCATAAATAAATGCTTTATATAGTAAAAATACCAAGTAAATATAAAAAATACAAATATATAATATGATATATAGAATTTACCTCACATTTATAAATATATAGCAGCTCATATAAATTATTTAACAGATATTTATATCATATAGTAGCAAAAAAATATCCATATAAAAAACAAACATGAGAAAAGGTGTCAAATACCTTTTTAAATAACGTTTTTTAATAACAAAAGGAAAAAGATATTGCTTTTAAATCATTTTAAAAAAATAAAATATACTTTATATCTTCATTTATAATCATTGGGCTTCACAAATTTTTTCAGTAGAGGAATGACTTAGAATATGAATAACATTTTAATATATTCTATTACCAAAATATATTTTTTATTTCCTACTCAACAATGCTAAGTATTTTTAGATACTAGCTAATGTCTAATTTCTAAGCAACATGAAGACAAATTAATAACATTCTGACCCAACTGTCTTATTTTCCAGATTTTTAATTTCTTTCAGTTTTTCTTTCTATATAAGTTTGTGTTCCCTGTGTTTCAAAAAGCTCTTCAAATTTGAAAATATAATATCTACATTCAAAACATCAATGATGGTACACTTCTTGTGTATGGGTCGAAATGAATTAGAGTATACATGCATTAAATGTGACAAAAGAAACTCATACGCAACATTTTTGAAGATAAAAAAAAATGTTGTTAGATTTTTATGTGTAAATTGTAATTGTTGAAAAACAATTATGCTACTATGAAACATGATTAATTTTAAACGATGTACAACATTATAGCTAAAAATGATTATGTAAGTTAATCATCAGCATTATAAAAGAGAATTTTTTAGACTAAATGCAGTCTTCAAAAATTTATTCTATAAGATAAAAAAATAACTATGATGTATGGTAAAGCAGGAAATGATATTTCAGTCAAAAATAACATGATAAATATGCAGCAGCAAAAGTGATGAAAGAAATTTCAGATAAATATGGAAAATGTGATGTGGAAATACGCAAAGCAGGAAGAATACAGAATCTGAGTCTACTAACTATTCAATAATAATTTTAAAAAGTTATTACAAGTACCTTGTGACATGATGCATGCTGTAGCTTTAGCTGAATCTGAAAAAGGGCCATAGAGGAAAGTTCCATTTCTCTCATTTACTGCACGTACATAAAGAAGGTAATTTATTCCTCCTTTTAACAAGTTTGGGCATTCAAAATCAATAAAAGTTGACAAGCCTTCATTTATAGAAATAGTACGGTTAGTTGTTTCATTTCCCATCTCTTGATGCCACAGTAATTCATAAAAACTAATGGGACCATTTGGAGTAGATGGCGAAGTCCATAACACTAGGAAATGAGTTTCATTTGCATATTCAACACGAGGAGGAACCATTTTACCAGGCGCTAGAAGAAACAACTTATATTAGAATATTTTGTGATTCAAACTGTTTAAATGATGTTAATATACAAAAATAATTTAATTTCACTCATATGTAATTGTATTTTAAAATAGATATAGATAATTAGAAATTAAAAGGTATACAAATATTGTAAAACATTTTTTAAATTAATATTCTTTGATGTCAAATACTTGCAAAATATAATAAATATATCTACAAATAAAACAATTGTCATCTTTCTATCTTATTACCAGTTTCTAAATGTATTTCACGAACTTAAATTTTTTTTAAAGAACCTGGATTAAATGACAAAAGGTTGATGTTAACAAAGACTTAAAAATAGATCTTTGATTATTCTTTTAGTGGACAAATTATGTCATACAAAATAAAAGTATCAGAAGATTAATAGAATCAGTACTCAATACCCCTAAAATAAAAATAACATTGTTTGCACTCCAGCTATATATTGCTGAAGTGCAAAATCTGTCAATCTGTCTGATAAATAGTATTTAAGAAATTTCACTATCATATAAAAATATTTAAGCATGTTTAAATTATTCACTGAATAATAAAAAAAAATGAATGAACAATTTGTTTTTCATTGATTTTCAGCAAGGAAAAAATTCATTCAAATCTTACCTCCAACATCAGTTAAAGCCCTCACTATTTCTGACTTTTTCGAACAATGATCACCAACACAAGCTTGAACACTTATATCATAATTTTCATACTGATCTAAATTTGTAATGATAAAACTGCAAATTTTACAGGAAAACTGTCTTTCATAAATTGACGTAATTCATTATGATAAATATAGTAGTGAGTAATAATTCCATTAGGTTCATGTGGAGGGGTCCATTTAACGCCCAATGTTGAGTTTGACCTTGAAAAAACACTAACATTCTGTGGCGAGTCGGATGGATCTATAAAAAGAATTTTTTTATAATTTACTTTCTGTTTGTTAACTACAAACATTTTATTTTTATTATACAAAAATATAATATAAAAATATATTATTTAAAAAAAATTATATAATTTTATATAATAATTTTTAAATAAAATATAAAAATATATTCTTTTTTATCATTTAAAAAAAATTACCTCCAGACAAAGTAGCTTGATATATTTCATCTACATCCTCACTTGGTTTATTATCTTTATTGAATGCTCGCAATTTAATGCTGTAGTTAGAAAATGGATGAAGATTTTTCAAAGTATAACTTTGAGCATCAGATTCAGTAATAGCATCTAAAATACAAATTATAAAATAAATATTACAATAAAAATGACAATTATAAAATAAATATTATTACACTTTTATTTCTATTTTGTATCAAATTAATATTTATTTTAACCAACATAATATATTAATTCTTAAACTCTAGGGATTAAGAGAGTTTACAATAAGCAGCAGTTTAAGAATTTTCATATATAATATCCATTTCAAAAAAAAAAAAAAATTAATAAATATTAAAAAATAAATAATTAAAAAACCTAAATACTTTTTTTTATTATTATTTAATAGAGATACTAGATTTATTTAATCACGAACAATAAAAAGCTGAAATAAAAGGCGTTAAAACATGAAATTGCAACAAACTGTACCTTCACAACTTCTGCCTTCTCTGCAGTATGTAATAACATATCTATCAATGACAGATTTCTGAGCATCACAGTCAAGCTTCCACATAACTCGTAAGGCAGTTGAAAATGGTTCTATATGAGTAATAGGTATTTGTCCTAGAGCTATATATAAGAAACATTTTTGTAACTTGCAATAAAAATTATTGGGTAATTATATATATTATTTTTAAAACATTTTTACAGTTACTTACGAGCTTTGCTAGGTACAATACAAGATGCCCACTGCATACCAGAACTTTGACCTTTATTTGTAGCAGCAACAGCAAATTGAAAATTTAACATAACATCTGTAACTTCAACAGCAAAAGTGGAAACTTTGAAAATAGTTTCGGACCATTGAATTGGACCATCACAATAACTTGGTTTTCTACCAGCACACCAGAATACTGTATAATTGGCATCACTAACATCTATATTTGACCAAGATAGATTATAATATCCAAGTTCATGAGAAACAGCTCTGATATCCTTAGGGGCAGGTTCAACTAAAAATACATGAAAAGAAATTTTTTTAAATTTTAAATATTAAAAAAGATTTTTTTGCATAATAAAATAATACATTTAATACAAAAAAAAATATAACATTTAATGTAAAATAAATACATTTATTGTAAAATATTCTATACTGTTTGCTAGAAAAAATTTATTTATAAAATTTTGAAATAGGGGACATTAATATAAATGAATTGTAGCTCATAAAAGCTACCTTAAAAATACTATGTTAATGCTACTGCTTGTATTTTTCACTAAAAGAATTATGCATTTCAATTGATTTAATTTTTAAAAATGTCCATAGAATGTCTTATTTTATTGTCAAATATTGAAATTCATTACATGAAAAAAATCTTTAGAAAACATTTATGTGTTTAAAAAATCACCCAAAAGGTATGAAGGAACGAAGTGTTTAATAATAATACCATTATGTGTCACAAATATGTAAAAATTTAATTAAAACAGAATACAAAGGCCATGGCACATGCCTTTCTGATAATTACATAAATAAGTTTTATAATTTTTACACCAAACTATTTTAATAAAAGAATATATACTAGCTATGTTATTCCAGATAATTTCTGTGAGTTATAACTCCCTCTGTTTAATAAGAATTAAAACTCATATATATTATTGTATATGTGCATTTATAAGCAACTTAGAAAAAAAATGGATTTACAAAGTATATCCACATTAAATTTCCAGATAACTGCACGAAAAAAAATTATAAAATATTATAATATCTATTAATCAGAAAAAAACATTTTAACATTAAAATGGAATATTATATAAATTTGATTTTGCACTATTTTTTTATTTTATTTTTGGATTAATGATAATAGGTAAATTTTTTCTGGAAAAAATGAAGTAATTGAATGTATAACTTACTTTTATTCCTTTCATCAATAACAATAATCTCATAACCAACCGATATGCCTTCTTTGTTAGCAGAATGAATGTGGAAACTATATGATGAATCATTCTGGAGTAATCCTATTTTTACAGATGGAGTATAAGATGTAACATATTCAATATGTGTTTTTCCAGATGGTTCATTTTGATAGCACTCAATATAGTAGTGGAAATCTTCACCATTGAAAAACCTTTTTGAAACAGGCTAAATAGAAAATATCAAAATTAAATAATTATTTAAATAAAAAAATATATAATCTTTTAGAGCACATTAAAATAGATAACAAAATTCAATCAGAAAAAGAATTATTAATATCGTTCAAAATTAAAATTATATAATTGTGTCTACATATAACTAACTCACCTTCCAATACAAAGTAGCATTTCTATAATTTCCAAAATTTTGAATCAGAAAAGCATTAGTGTTAACTTTAGGAAGAATATATGGAACTGAAAAGAGGAAATTAATTTTATACATATAAAATTAATAAAAATTTTTTATTCATTTTAAATAAGGAAACATTTAGAATAAAAATCAGGTATGAAAACAAATATACACAATTAAAAATTAAGGAAGCAATATAATTAAAATTTACTCTTTTAATTAGTTTAAATCACATAATTCACTTTTAAAAAAACCTCATAGCAGTTACTATGATATACTTAAAAGCAAAAAAGTAGTTTATTAATGCATATAATGTACTACATAAAGAATGCATGTAAAATTCATTAAGAGATAAAACTATACAATTGTATTTATTTTTTATTTTTTCGGCAAAAAGTAAATAAATAAAATAGTAACAATTACAATATCATGCATAATTTCAAATTCAGATTAGTTATTGCATAAATAGAAATAAACACATTTAAATTACTGTTTAACAAAAAGTTCTTAAAACTTCCTTTTTACAACAACATATTGAAATATTTTATTTATTTTGGTTAATCAGTTTTTAAACTATAGAAAAAGCTAATCAATATGATATTTTAACATATTTTTGGAATAAAAAAGAAATCATTTAACATTACCATCTGGATATGTTTTTACAATCACAGAAACTAGGGGGCTCCACATATCATCCTCAGAAGAATGGTTTGTTCGACAACGTACAGATACACTGTATTTAAAATGCGGAAGCAGGTTGTTAAAAGTGAAGTTGAATTTTTCCACTCCAACATCAATAACCTAAAAATATTTTATATTTTGAATTACTTACATGTATTTTTCTGAGATAACAAAATTAAAAAAGTCTATTTCATTCTTAAAAGAAAGAATAAATTAGGAGTTATGAAATACTGTTTCTAAAACAGAAAATTTATATATATGATTGGAAATAAAATATATTATTTACAGAAATAAAAAAACCCAAATTAATAAAAATTTGCTATAGGAAACACATCTTACAATTTTACTTTTAGGATCAGGTCCAAGTTCATCCAACCACAGTTGATAAAACAGAAAAGGCCTCTCTAAAATTCGACTCATTGTAGGTGGGAGCCAGTGAAGTGTAAAGGATTGGGTCCCAATCTCTGCTGATAACTTTTCTGGACTATTAGGGATCACTAAACAAAAACATTTTATTTACTATCGATCTTAAAAGTAACAACAAAAATTAATCATATGATCACTGATGTAAAGTGAAATTCTTAATTTTAATACGATGCAAATAAATAAATACAATTTTTATGCAAGTCATCCGTAATAATAAGCAAGTAAAATATATTATGTTTCCAGAATAAAAAAAAATTAATTTAAAAAAAATTGAAATACAAAAATAATTGAAATTTACTATTTGTTTTAAATCATATATTTTAATTTTAAAAATCACATAGTAATTCACAACTGAGATAATTAACAGCAGGAAACTAGTTGATTAATGTATATAATATGCTACATAAGAAATGGATATAAAATTCCTATGCTTGCACAAATTCTAAATCTTAATAAATTTCATTGTTTGCTTGATCATAATTACTGCTGAATATTATTTATAATACTAAAACCTATAATTAAAAAAAGGATTATTATGTTCTTTTAAAATATGTTTTTTTTTCAAAAATAGTATTTTAATAATTTTAAATACACAATAATAATTGTTAATAAAACTAGTTTCAATATCAACATAATAAATTTGTAATATCTATATTAATTATAAAATCAATACTATGCAAATATTTTAATTCAAGGCAAATTTATCAATAAATTTTGTTTACCAATGTTTCAGGACAAATAAGGAATAAATTAGTTATTAAAAACACAAAAATAATTTTTTTTTTTTTTAAAATTAAGTGCAAAGAAAGGAAACAAACCTATAGCAAAATGATCAAACTTGAATTCATTTTCAATAAAACCCAAACTGTTATTTCCATGGACACGAAATGTGAGATTCTTATTTAGGGTTTGGTAAGGTGGTTCTGTATCCTCTCTCCACTGGCAAAAAGTGTTGTTGTTAGGTTTAGGACAATTTTGAAGAGTGCTAAAAGAAATCATTCATTACATTAAAAAAAACATCACAAAAACATGTTCAGCACACAAAATTTTTTTAATAAAATTTTGTAGATAAATAATATAAATATAAAAATGGAAATCTAAGTTCACTAAGAAATCGAGATGTTATTATTTATTTGCCTTCACAAAATTCCCAAACAATCCGATTTATTTTATATCTAACAGATAAAAAATTTTACTATAGAAGTATAAATTATATTAAAGTTAAACACTGCAAACATTATACATTTCTAAAGAAAATGAAATATTTAAAGAACAAATTTGTTTAAAAATTAACAATACAAGAAATATTTCTTAAATTCTTAAAACTAACTTGTACTATTTTAAAAATATTCATACAAAAAATAATTTGAATTGCATATTAACAAATTGGTTAGATTGAGTTTAATGATACAAGAGCCAGTTTTGATTAAGCTCTATCAAACAATGCTTTAAATTTCATTAAGGCCAACAGTACAATCCAGATTCTTATGGCATAAAGGTTGCTTTTTAAATTATTTCTGAGACTGGAATCCTTCACATTTTATATATTTATATATAGCATTTTATTTTATTATTATTATTATTATTATTTTTTGTGCAGATTATATTTTCTTTTGATTTTTATTTTGTTACAACAACTGGTACGGTTTTCTGAGGAGTGACAGTTGAAGAAAAGGAGGTGCACATCACTGGCGTAGACACAAATTGATAGACACAGCAGATTTTGTATATTTAGGTTTCAGATGAGAGAATAGCATACGTTTTTTCAATGCTGGGCAAATAATGCCAGTCATAGTGCAATGAGTTATAATATAAACAGAATGTGTTGATCAAACTATTGCTTTATATGTAGATATTGATGATTGTGTGGTTATTTTTAATGAAAATTATGATGAGATATTACTTTTTTTTTTCTCAAGATATATTTCAAGTATGCCTGTCTACACACTGTCACACTGCCTACAGAGAGGTAAGTAGATTTCTGAAATGATGCTGATAAGGACCTCTATGGTCATGATTTACACCTTAAATGACCTACACCCTTGACGAGTTGTTCAGGAAGTGACCCATCACTTGAATCCAAAGCAATTCCAGACACAAAGGCCTGGCAATTCCACACCAATTGATACATCAAGAAACAAGGCGTACCTCCTGTTTACCAGAAGCAAAAGCAAAAATTACATATTTCCCATACAAGAACAGCAACTCTAGCTAAATTCAATCCCCAAAGAAGCATGGATCAGAATGCTGACAATGTTAAGCCAAACAGAACAAGTACAAAACAAATAATAAAAGACATTGTTAGTTAAAGCAAAACTTAATGGAAAGCAAATTTAGAAAGAAACCAATAAAAGAAATATCCACAAAATATTTAATGACAAGTTTTAAATAACCTCTTTGATCAATAATTTTACAATATTTTAATTTTTTTAATATGATACAAAATAAACTTACTCTTGAAAAAGAAATATTTTCTGCACTGAATAATTGGTCCGTACATTGTTAGGCTCAATATCCCATGTGCAAGTTAAATTGTCAAAATTTCTGCTGATGCATTTGAAATTGCTCACATTTTTGGGAGGATCTAAAAAATTTGAATGGCTTTTTAGTCAAAAGTTCATTACAAAATTATCAGAGAACATGAACTGGAAAATATTTTATTTTTCACAAAATTTTTAATGCAAAATGGCTCATTTCTCTTTTTATATGATCAAACCATAACATATAATAAAAAATATTATATAATAAATACCATAAGAAATATGTCGATATATTTATTTTTATAAATATATTGATATAATATATTTATTTTATGTCACAAAATAAATATAACATATGTCAACTATTCACTTTTTAAATAGTGACAATTGTAAAAATTAAAAAAGATAACTTTAAAGATGTAATAAAATTTTTAAAATATGAACATTTTGATTAAAACTATATTATTAATAGAATTAATTTTTATTAATAAATTTATTGTTATAAATTAATTTTATAATAATAATTTTTATTAATATATTTTGAATTCATTCTTTAGAATTAACTTTAGATTGCAACTATATTATTAATAGAAAAGTAATAAATTCTTAAAAAGGGAACAGAATTTTTACAATATATTCCACATTTCAATTACACAATAATAAAAAATGAAAATTCAAAAAGAGAAAAAAATATTATACAATATATCAGTAACATATAGAACAACAATATTGTTAAACAGATTGATACATTTTTCTCTTTTTTGCATTTCTTTTGTAATTGTTCTTTAGAATTAAAAATTGTTAAAGAATACACATAAAATTCAAAAATATAAAAAAATAATCATAAATTAAAAATGACTTTTATCATAATAATGTAGTTATAATAAAGATGATTTATTTATTTGAAACTGTTGATTTTTCATAAGCTAAGCATATTTTTTTTTAAGTTATAAAACAAAATTACACTATATAGCTAGTTACATTAAATGCTCAATGGTTATATGGATATATATATTTCAGTGAGATATTTATACTTACATCCCACATAAACATTTGTACTACATACAAAATGTTTGGTATTATCAGGTAGTGCAATCGTGCAATGATACAGTCCTGAATCATTCACATTAGCATTCGGTATTCTCAGTTGTGCTGTAAGATCATCAACTTGATGTGTATTATTGTAAAATAACTGTTGTTCACTGTCTTTCTTGAACATTCAAGTATGATGAATTCGCAAGAATATCAATTTTAGGCAGAATTCCAGAATGCAGACTGCAATCAATAACTAGTTCAGATCCAACAAGCAAATCATAATCTGGAGTAGTCTCTATAAAGAGAATATTAAGTTCAGTCAATATTTTATTTTAAAACAATTAAAACTTAGTACAATGTTTAAAAATAATTTTAATATTTTATATTTAAAATTTATCAAAATGATTTCAAACAATGACAAAAACAAATATGTTACAGAAAATAAGTTAAAATTTAAAACATTAATTTCTTTTTTAAAAAAGGACTTATAATTTAATTTTTGTTCAACTATATTTTTGGCTACAAATGGAAAATTTGATTTAAATTTTTTTAGTAGTATTTTTTAAGTGTACTTGCTTCATATATAATTAAATCCTCAATTATCTAAAAGTGCAACTAAAAAAAAAGCTTAAAATAAAGATTGCTATTAAATAATAAATGAACTTAAAAAATTAAACTATTTAATCAAAAAAAAATTTATTTCTGAAACATAATTAATTACAAAGATCTCTGAAAATTACAATTAACTTTATTATATTTTTATATTTAGAAGTGCATCTTTTTTACCTTCTATGTTTTCAACTATTTTTTATTATATTTTTACCTATGCAATACATTTTGTATTTCATTGTAGTAATTATTTTCACATAATGTAGTGCAATGTAATTATTTACATCTGCAAATATTATAACTTTTACACATAAAAAATTAACATTGGTTTTAATAAAAAGTTTAAAAAAGAAATCTGTAATAAACTATTTCAGCATATTTTGATTAATTTACTATCATTGGAGTATCACTCAAGAAAAGTATATATATTCAAATTGCTGATTTTAATCATTATAATGACAAATATGTATTCAAAATGCTGACTTTAATTATAGTAATTTTCCATATCATCAGGAAAAAATTTTGAACATATTTTTAATTATCAAATTTATATTATATATATATATATATATATCCTCTTATAGCATTTGACTATTTTTACTGAATAATTAATATGAATAAGAAAAAGATTAAGTAAAATTTTAATAAATAAGCAATTCAAAATTTCTATTTATTTATCTTTTATTAAATTGATGATTATCAAATGGAATTTTTCAGGACATCCAAAAAAAAATTATTATTAAAGTAAGATAAATTTTTTCTAGATATCCCAAGTAATTCCACAAAAATTTTTAATGTTTCACATCTCGATCGTTTCATCGCTTATGTTTGAAGCTACGCACTATAGTAAATAAACAGAGAATGATTGTTTGATTGCACAAGTCGTTTTAAAATTCAGATCATTCGAAATTTAAGATAGATCTGATGTTAGGAAGTTTAGCATTAAGGGGTATTGCTTGTATTTAGAAAATAATCTAAATAAAAAATATAAAATTAACTCCTATTGAAAATGAGAAGATATTGTTCTTTAGTTTACTTCAAAACCTCTCCTCCCAAAGTTTAATATTTACTGGTTTTTATATCTCTTAAAATAATTTCCCGGATAACTTTAATAATAAAATCATGCTGCCTATTTCAGCAATAAAACTTTACAAATTATATCATGGAATATTAAAAAAATAATAATAAACATCTACTCGTTTCTTATTTCTTTCTACTAATTAAATAATCTATCTGCTACAGAAGCCTTGTCTTCTACAAGAAAAGAAGAAAATTAAATTTTCAATACTGTAAAAAATTTTCATGGAGTGAAGATGTTTTAATTTCTAAATTAATATTATGCGTTAATTACATTCAAAATCCTTTCATATAACACTATTAGGGACACATACGTGTAAGTAAACAATTTTTATTAAAATAATCTTAATTAAAAAATTATTAATTTGAAGATTTATTGTACTATCACCCCCCTTTCCATAAAAAGAATTACTCAGAACCCCCTTCTTGAATATCTTTTCTCCAAAGCTAGCAAACAGATATAATAAAAAAAATATATGTTATCTATCTCGTGTTAAAACGTAGCAAATAAAAGTGTTATAAGTAACATATTAGAAATTATAAGATTTAATAAATGGCTGTTTAGGACATTAAATTAATGCATTTGAAGATATGTATTCATAGTTGTGTGTGTTATACAGGCTGGATATCATCATTTGGATGTTACATCTTTTATATAGTAAATTATTCTCAGTCATTACGTATATATTCTTGCTTATGTAACTTGGATTCGCTGACTATTCTCGCGTACCAGCATTAACTTGTTAAGACTTGTCCATGGACTTGACCACCGATCAGCTACAACTTAAGTATATTTTTCTAGAAAATAATGTTACACAATATGTATGAATAATTTTCTTAAATGTTGTTCTCTTCTTTTATTTTTTGAACATCCACTTATTTTTATTAAACGTCATCCAAATACACCTAAAGCTATCATCATCCTTCCTTGATCCTTCCACTGCCCTCTAAAGGGCGGTATCACCGATGTTGAGAACCAGTGTTAAAACGGAAAAAATGAAGCTCGAAATTCTTAAAGATATCAGAATAAATGCATGAGACGTACAGTTACATTTAAACGAAACGTAAAGAGTCTAAGTTTCTTAAATGTATAAAATCCTTTGATTCACAATTTGCCATCAACACCCAAAATTACATTTGTGGACATTGTACTATATAATTGTTTTTCCATTTTGTTTCTGGTTTATTGAATTACTGTCGATATATAAATAAATAAATTGTAAAGTAACAAAAAAAAAAGTCCTATTTTCTTCAGTATAAAAAAATTCGTCCCTGAAAAGATTAACTAGATTTGCAAATGTACTGTATTCCATGCTTACCTCCATACTTTGACGAACTAGGTCCCCAGCACGTACTTGACGAGTGAAAGAGTGTCAGAGCAAAAAGAATTGCCCACAAAAAACCAATTCTCTGAAAAGCGCTCATCCTGAAGCGAGGGCAAAGACCAATAAAGAAGATTCCAGGAAGCAAAAGAACAGATGAAAAAGCTAAGAAACAATCTTTCTGTGTGGAATAACTACATGTCTTGATAATGGGAATGCTAGGATTCCGTGTCTTTTATCTTCTTGTATTCTAGCCTTTCAATCATGTCTCTGCAAAATAAATAAGAAAATAAAAGTTAAATTATAATATTTCAAGAAAATTATGTGTACCTAAAAATGTTACTTAACTTTGATAAAGCTGTAAATTACCGAGTAATTTACAGCTTTACTGGATTAATAATATTAGCTTTTTTTTTTTCATTTTAAACAGTAATTTTAAACCAATATTCCTATTTATGAATTTTATATTCAATTAAAGCTGATAATAATTATAATTAATTAACCAAGAGATTTATTTACTTACTAATCTACAATCATAAATTGCTAATTAATTTTACTTAGCAAAAAATAATAATTTTAGAGACTGCAGATTTTATAATCTTTTTTTTTTTTTTTTATGTAAATGAGAATGACACATATTCAAGTAAAAGAACGATAATCAAATTCTAATCAAATTGTGCTTTGAGTTTGTAAATTGAATTTTACATCAGAAATTTATCTAATCAAGCAGTAGGACTACTGTTTCATGCAAAAAATGAGTATCATTTTGAAATTCATTCACTTAAATAATGTCTGTTTATTCAAAATCTGAAAGGAATATCTCAAAAATATATATTATATCAGGTATAATCATTACCTTCAAAGCTTATTTAAAAACAAATTTGACAAAATTTAAAATTGAAATACACATTTTATATTAAAAACACTTTAAAACAAAAATAAAGTATTTTATAATATGCTTAAAGTAAGAATAAACTTATGTTAATCCAGAGATCATACGTTTTTTTTTAAACTTTATTTTCTGAATGAAATTTAAAAAGAAAACTGAATTAACGAAAAACTCTATTCTTTTACAATAATAAAAAACAGTGTATTTAGTAGGTTTAATATTCTTCAGGTATATAAAAACAATTTGGGGTAATTTATAAAATTTATATTTTTTTTATAGGAATTAAGATAATGATCAACTCAAAACTGAACAACGATAAACGCAAAAAAAGACGATAAAAATAATTGTATATAAATGTACCTTAAGAAAGAATAATAAAAAAAAAACTTCCAAAAAGCCTTCATAAGTACGTAGGAACTGATTTTCACCTGATATTAGTATTGTTTGCATCAGATAATGATAGGTTGCCCAATTTGTGCAACATTCTGCTTCCTTATTTCTGTAGTAATGACTAAATAATAGTTTCCTTGACATTCATATATTACAGCAATGAGCTTTTATTTCAAGTCTTGAGGAATTTATATATATATATATAAATAGCATTTAATTAAGTCAAAAATATTCTTATGAGATTTTTAATCAATTAAATCGGGTAACGATGAGCAATTTTAGCTAATTACAAATTAGCCTAATTAATATTATTATATATTCATTAAGTTAAACCTCATTTTTTTTTTTTCAGTTTATGGATTATTTGTCTTGTAGCCCAGTGTGAAGCTAGCATGTAAAAAGTTTTAGGTCTGAATCTGCTGAAGGCATCCCACACAGAAATGAATTAACTGAAAAGAGATTGTGAAGGCGTGTGTAAAGCGTATCACATCGACTCGTAGATATTTTCTGTGTTCTCTTATACGACACCCAAATTTGGAGCAGTTATTAATAAAAGTCTAATCGAAAGATTTATATTACTTTAATTTGATATCTGTTACTAGTTTCGAAATTTTTAATTTAAAGATTACTTAAAACCTTAATTTAAACATATTCTGAAAGCTATATTACGCAAAAATATTTATGTAATTAAATATGACAAATCAATACATATAATTTTTAACGTAAAATTCCGTAATAGTTAGTACAACAAAGGTATAAAAGTATAACGTACCAATGAGCAAAAATTAAACTGTTTTTAAGAATGATTTATGGTGTTTTTTATTTCGAACAACTCAGTGTTGGAAATGCCTACTAATCCTTCCTTTAAGATAAAACAATAAATACAATTTTTAACGTAAAATTCAGAAATAGTTAGAACAAAATGGGTATGAAAGTATAACGTACATATGAGCAAAAATTAAATTGTTTTTAAGAATGATTTATGGTGAGTTTATTTCGAACAACTCAGTGTTGGAAATTACTACTACTAATCCTTCCTTTAAGAGTAAAACCCCTTATTTCCTTTCCACCATTCGGAATCAACCAATAGCAGAGAAAACGAGAAAGTTCTACGAATTATGAGCTTAAAGCACAGAAAGACCACAAAATATCGTTGATGTCATTGGTTATGTCAAAGAACGAGACTAAAAACAGGAAGAAAAGACATTGACGACAAAATTAAACTATCTTGTTAAAGACACAGATACACAGAAGGTATTCTGCAGTCCAGACTCCGGGCCCTAGCAGGAAATACGTTGGAACAGAGTTGTCGAACAGAACCGGAAGTTCTGATAACCAGATAGGAAGCGCTTCCTGATGGAAGGAACTCTGAGGAAGAAGCTCAGTTGTGAAAATGCCACTGTTTTTTTTTATGAGAAAACATTTTCACAACTAAACCATCATAGTAATATTAAAAATTATACCTTTTAGCATGAGTTGATTTTTAGTAAAACAAATTGGTTTAAACATTTTATGGAAAAATATATATACATATCACAAGAATTATATAGATGTAATGATTAAATGAATATTTTTTAGTTACTAATGTAATTTGTAATCCAATAATTTTTAAGTTGTAATTTTAAGATTGCAGCAAGTACTTTTAGATTTACTTTCGTTTAACATGAATGAGAAATCAACAAAAATTACAAAATTGGCTTACATTATAACTATTAAGTATACTTTTTAATGTACATAATCAATGAAATTTATCTCAATTTGCGATTAAGTGATGCGAGTTAAGCATAATTATATTTTTAAATAAAAGAACATGCCCAAAACGTAATTTCAATTTGATATATATATGAAAATGCTAATATTTTTAACAAAACCATGAACCACACTCTTTATATAAGAATATTTTAACTTAACAAATAATTGTATTATAGGCTGGTGATATTTAAGAAATATTTGGTGTCTATTAAAATGATTTTAATATTTATAAATAATTAAGAGTTCTCATGTCTCCATATTATATATAATAGTTGCTAAAGATATATAAAAAGGCAATAAAAAACGTTTACGTTCTAGATGGAATCTTTTTTAAACAGATGAGAAAGAAAAATTAAAGCGAAAAAAAAAATCCAATAAAAATAATTCTGAAGTAAACTTTAAATATCAACTATTGTTATGTACAAGAAATTTTTTTGAAATGGCGTAAACACAAATAAACATATTTCAAAAGAATTTAAAACAAATAAAAGTTTTGAACTATTTTCGGAAAAATAGGAGGATTCAATTTCTTAAAATAGAAAATATGTGTGAAAAAATGTAAAGTAATAAAAAACCAATATAAGAAATTTTTTGTTTCCAATTGTGTATTGAGTATGTGGAGTTTATTCCATAAAAGAATTCAAATTCAAGTTGATACTTATCATATAACAAAAAACTTATTTTACATTGAAACTGAGCTATTTTTGGTTTCAAAAAATATTTTCGGACATAAATTCTCAAGTTGTACAAAGTAAAAAAAGTCGCAAAGTTGTAGTTGTAAAAGTTATACTACAGAATCATAAAATTCAATTGCAATTAGTCCAATCAATCAATAAGATATTAATCTAAAGAAACAAGTATTAATAAGCGAAATTATCGAAGAAAATTAAACAAACATTTATTTAAAATATTCAAAAACTAATAAAATAAATAAAAAAAATAAACATCATTAGCAGTTTTATCGTAGCCTTAAAACTCATTGAAAATTCATTGTGTTAGTTCTGCAATGGATAAAAGAAACAAATCCGTAAATTAAATTTTTGGGAGTCTACTTACTAAATAAACTCTTTTGTAATGCAAATGGGGTTATTAGCCAGGCACAATAATAAGGTCATTTTATGCTCTAAAAGCACACTGGGTGGTCTACAAAAAAAAAAAAAAAGCTATGGAATGTTGAAGGTGTTTATAATTTGACAGATAAGCACCTAAAAAATCATTAAAATACTAGAAACAGGAAAATCAAATGAATGAAGTAACCCTTAATCGATTTTAACTTAAATGATCCATCAAAAAAGTGATAATGGTAACAAAAGATTAAATAACTAAAATCTTGCAGAGAACCAAGAAAAATTATCGCCAAATTTTTAAACGTGACAAATCTCTTTTATGTTTAAATTGAAGAAACGGGTTGACAATGATGTATTGGATGACGGCTTGGTGAATGATTGTTTTTTAAAAGATAATTAAACATCCGATTATCGAGAATTTCAGTGATACTCTAAACTATAAATGGACAATAAGTCCTGGTTACTTAAAGATAGTAATAGATACCTCATTTCAATTCAATTCAAAATGCCACGTGATCCGGGTTCACAGCCTTCTGGCTGGTAAGTATTCGATCAAAATCACGACATGCGATGCGTGAAAGAGCTGAGAAAATACAGTGCACCTAAAACAATGGTGCAACAGGCTGCCCTCACGCTTTGGTCAGATCTGTTTCAAACAGAGATAAAAGCTATCCATCCAAATAATGATGTCGATCACGCTGTCGCTGTCTGCGGTCTTGTTGAGATACAAAGAGATGTCCCATCAATCAATGTTCACTCAGAGAAGCAAGACTTGGTCTTTTTTTTAAAAAAAGAGTTCGGAATGTGAAACGAGATGTAGTACCCGAAGGGGTAACATGTTTGAAAAAAAGCTATTATGTAATATTAACTTTTTTTTCTGGTGTTTTAATTTGTTTAATTTGAAATGAAGTTTCTTTTAATGAGATAGCAATGCATATTAGTTATCAGAAACAATTCATAGACTTTTAAGAAATCAGACAAATTACACGTAAATGACCCTTTAAAAGTATTGAACAATTAAAACCCTATTCGTTGCTCAAATAAAAATTTAGATGATTAATATATTTTTACATTTATATATTTACTATTAAGACGAATTTAACAGTTTTGTTGATAGAACGATATCTTAGATATCAGTAGACTCAAAATAACATTTATTATTAGGAAATTCAATTATTATTAATGGCAAAATGAACAAATTTCGTTTTTCCAATAGGTTTTAAATTTATATTTTAACAAAGGGAAATTGATTTCATTCAACAACTATTTGAAAATTTTTATTTATCAATAAATTTTGAATTATAAAAGACATTTATTGTAAGGATGTATTTCAATCAATAAAATTAAATTCAATACATAAATAATAGAATAGTATTTTTTTAAATTGTTTATTTTATTAAATAACTTAGAAAAACCTTACCATATAACTAAATAAAATCCATCGGAATTCTATTAATTTTTAACATGACTCTTTATCATAATTGCATCAAAGTTAAAATTAATATTTCAAAACATTTTTTAAATCACTAACGTACTTTTATTATTTTAAAATGCTAAATTGAATAATATGTGCGAATTTTATAATCACGCACATTAAATAAATGTAAAATTAAATCAAGAATATGGCGAAAAAAATATGGTTAAGCATGACATAGGAAAAAAATCATTCAGTTAAAATTTGAAAAAAAAATGGGAAAAAACATTCAGTTAAAATTTTTCCAAAAGCGAATAATTAAAAAAAAAAAAATCAATGTTACAGCTGCATATCAAATTATACATTATAAGTTGAGTATATGCATTCAAAATAATAATAAAAAAAAAAACATTTAAAAATATTATAAATATGATGTATGAAAATTCCTATAAAGAAATCAACAAAATACAGAATTTAAAACATCATCTCTACTTACACATGTATAACATACATTAACCTAAATAAATTAAAAATTCACAATGCGTTAGCAAAAAAAAAATTTTTTTCTTTCTTTCAAGAAATTTGAAATTACAAAGGATGTTTTGGGTGAATCTTAAAATTATTTATTTTTTCCCTCATATTTTTTATTCGAGTAAGAATCGCGAGATCAGAAGGTTTTTGCACTAAATGCTAATTAAAAACACATTAACCTACATCAACAACATGCAGGCAGATGAGGGTGTTAGTGTACAAAATTTCATTTGTGGTTGAATTTCTAGTTATTTCAACATCTTTAAGGTTGTATAGAAAATGTTATTAAGAAATATTATATAATATAAATATTAGCAGTACCTTTGATTATAAATAATTACGTTGCAGTTTCTATTTTATCTATTCTGTATACTCTTTTTATTAACAATTACCCATACTTCTTTTTATCTTGATATTATTAATTATTTGTACATTAGTTTATCTAAAGTTTTATAAATGATAATAATCGAAAAATATTTTGAAAAAAATATTAATTTACCTTTTAGAGAACAGCAATTACGTCACAATATTAAAAAAACACTAGCTGAGCAACCTGAAACAAAAAAATAACGTTATAAAATGCGTCATAAAAATGATAGACATGGCAAAATATTTAAGTTTAATCAAGTTAAAGAGAATCCATAGTTAATAAAAAAATCTGTTCACAATTTAAATGTATTCATATATTTAGTATCTATAAATATAAATAAAAATAATTAAAAAATTATTATATTTCTATTTAATTAATTTAAATAATATATTTTAATATTTTTATTTAATTAAAATAAATAAAAATTAATTAAATTATTTTAATAATATAATTTTTTATAATTATTAATTAAAAATTTATAAAAATAATTATATCCTAATGAAATAATTCGGATGTAATTATTTTTATAATCTATTTTATAAAAATTACGTTATTGTATAAAATAATGTTGTTATTGTAATTAACCAATAAAAAAATAGTTTAATGCAAAAGCATAAAATTACACTTGACATTTTTAGTAATCTTTCAGTGTATTTTATAGAGTTTGCAAATCAACTACTGTTATTTAATTCTTCAAATCCAAATTCATGTTACAACGGTAATGATTAAATCACTAGATTGCTTTACAGTAGGCCCTATCTGCAAATAATTTAAGTCGGAAGTATTGCACAATAACAGACATCGAAAGAGTCAATGAGTATATTTATATGCTATTATTAAATCTAAATTAAGCCCTTGATATAAAATGACAAAAAACAAGATGAAAAACAAACAGCATGACCTTGTGGTCCTTAAAAAAGATCAGCTTATTTTGAGAATAAGCTCCACAATCAACTGTTATCGAACTTGACCAAAAACGCTATGCACTCCATTCTTAAGTGATGTCAATATTTTAAAACCATCATAGCAGTTTTAAAACTAATAAAAAAACAGATAAAATATCACAAATTATTTTCACGTTCAATTTCCATTTTTTCTTATCATTTTCACGTTCAATTTCCATTTTCATAATTTTCACGTTCAATTCCCATTTTCATAATTTTCACGTTCAATTTCCATTTTCATAATTTTCACGTTCAATTTCCATTTTTATACTTTTCACGTTCAATTTCCATTTTCATAATTTTCACGTTCAATTTCCATTTTCATAATTTTCAATTTCCATTTTCATAATTTTCACGTTCAATTTCCATTTTCATAATTTTCACGTTCAATTTCCATTTTTATAATTTTCACGTTCAATTTCCATTTTTATAATTTTCACGTTCAATTTCCATTTTATACTTTTCACGTTCAATTTCCATTTTTATACTTTTCACGTTCAATTTCCATTTTTATTTTACGTTATTTCCATTTTTTCACGTTCAATTTCCATTTTTATACTTTTCACGTTCAGTTTCCATTTTTATACTTTTCACGTTCAATTTCCATTTTTATAATTTTCACGTTCAATTTCCATTTTTATAATTTTCACGTTCAATTTCCATTTTTATAATTTTCACGTTCAATTTCCATTTTTATAATTTTCACGTTCAATTTCCATTTTTATAATTTTCACGTTCAATTTCCATTTTTATAATTTACACGTTCATTTTCCAAACTTTATTCCCCATTCAGTGAATGCTTTCTCTGTCACGTCTTTCAATAGCTTGTGCTCCACTGTAATTACTTGTGAGTAGCTCACTCCCTCCCACTCTGCTCGTACGAGCGAGGCTACTCAAGAGATTACTCTTCCGAGACTAAATGCGTTTAAGGACCTATCCACGTTGGTAACGGATGATGAGAACCTTTTAAGCCTGCATCATTAATCGGTTCTTTAGGAGGCAGGAGGAATATTAGTGATGAAGAAAGAGAGCTTTTATTTCGTTAGGAAAAACATCATTCAGCCCGAAGAAAGAAAGCATATCGATAAAAGCAATATTTCATCGATATCAAGTTGCGAAAATAATAGAGATAATTCTTATTGTTAATACACAAACACCATTTCGGGAGTTTTAAAAATTTTGAAAAGTTTAAAAGCAAAAGTATTGAAGTTTTATACACTCATTCAATTGAATAAAATTGTCTTATGAATTTTCAGACAACCTTTTCAGATACAGGCACAACAAACTACCTAATTCTGGACAGATTCTAAGAATGTATTATTTAATGTATGTAATTAATGAATGTATTATGTAATTATTTAAAAAAAATTTTTAAAGATAAATATATCCGAATTCCAACGTGAACTATTCCTAACTTAAATTACTCTGGAATAAATTCGAAATTATTTAATGAATGCATGAACAAAAATGACAATTGTTTGATATGAAAATGAGAATTTAAAAAAAATGAAATTTAAATTACTCTGTAGTAAAATGACAAAAAATAAATTAGAATAAAATTAAAATATGCTACACAGCAAAATTATCGAAAAAGTTAATTTGAATTGTTAAAAAGCTATTGAATAGTTATATTATTCTTAGTATTAAAATATTACAAATAATAAGAAAAAAAAACTATTTTAATGTCATCTAAATTTCTAATTTTTACTAATTCTAATCATTTAGAATAAGTAAAAATTGGAAATTAATAACTAAATTTTATCATTTATTCATGCAATATAAAATAAGTTAATAAGTGTTTATAGAAAGAATATATCCGATGCACAGTAATTCTCTCTCAGAGCTTTAAAAATAAAGTAACATATATATATTAATAATTATTTAGTAATATGATAAATATCAAAAAGCTTTTGTTGACAACCTATGATGAAATACTAAAAGTGTTAAAAATAAAATTTCACTTAAAATTAATATTATAGTTAAATTTTTTGTTTCAATTATTTAAGATACATGTATTTTCTTCCGTTTAATTAAGAATAGCAAATTATAATATGTATAAAAAAATATTTTTAATGTAAGAGCTTTGCTTGTTAAAAACGGATTACCTTATTTATTTATTTATTTGAAGATAACATACATAATTCCCATTTGAGGACAGTTAGAAAAAAAAATTTTTATTAATAAGAATAATTAAAAAATTTATTTTTTTTGTATTGCATAATTAACTATCTGTAACATATTTTATAATTAATAAATCTGGATTACACTTTTATGATTATTTTAATTGAAACTGTGCCAAAATATTGCAATGATTAGAAAAATTTTAAATAAATGAAGGAAGTATAATTTTCCTCAGCTGTTTCTTTAAAAAAACTATCCTCAATTAAAATAACTTAAAAATGTTTAAAATTTATACAAACTAAATGAATAGATAAATAAGATTATTTAGTTTAAAAGCAAAATAAAAATTGTTGAATTGAATTGCACATCAATTAAATGTTTATTATAAAAACAAACGAAAAATGTCAATTTGTTGAACGGGAATAAAAGAAATGGACAATACTACTTCTTGAATTATTTGTATTGACAAAAATAATATACTATTTATTATATAATAGTATATTATTTTAAAATATTTATAAAATAGTATTTACATATGTTATACTATTTATAAAACAGTATATTGTAATAGTATACAATATACTACTTTCCTACGAAAATTCCAAATGGCAAAATGTTTGTTTGCTAAAAAATAAATGAAGTTGACACTGTTAACAATTATAGTTGTAAATAATACTTTTACAACAATCAGATAATAACTCACCCGCAAAACCTACTGCTAACATTCCCAACCCATTTTTCCTCGCGATTTAATCAGTGAATAAACTGATCTTCAGCCAATCACAGTTCTAAATAGTAATCCCTTTGAAAAATAACTTTAGACCCAGAGGGATGAAACAAGAAGAAACAACTCAAGCAAAACTCTTTACTGGATCTAATTTTTCCCTCTCTGTCTCCCTACGAAAAAGAAACGAGATCAGTGCAAAGAATGTCCAGACACATAAGGGAAAATATTTGTCCCGCCCTATCGAACACAGAATTGATGATAGCCGTGAAAGTCGATAAATTAAGTTGACAAACCGGATGTAACACATCTGGCAAAGTACGCTAGTTGAATTCATTTGAACTTTATCGAGAAAGTGTCGTAAGTGATCCCTGTTAACTATTTTGGAGATTCAAAATTATCAACCAATATTATGTTTAAATTACTGATGATAAATTCAGGGATGGATCACTAATCATTTAACTATTTGGAGATTTTATTGGAGATTCAAAATTATCAACCAATTGCGATGTTTAAATCATTGATGATAAATTCAGGGATGGATCACTGATCATTTAATTATTTGGAGATTTTATAGGAGATTTAAAATAAAACAATTGTGATTTTAAAATCACTGATGATAAATTCAGGGATGAATTACTGATCATTTAATTATTTGGAGATTTTATTGGAGATTTAAAATAAAACAATTGCGATTTTTAAATTAATGATGATAAATTCAGGGATGCGATAAAATAAACATACAAATTAAAAAATAATAGCAGGAAAATTGAAAGAAAGATTAAGGATTTTAAAATCGTAATATTGGGCCTGATGGTCAAATGACTAGCGCTCTGGTGCTCAGTGCCACAGGTTTGAGTCCCGGCGGAAACATTGATGTTTGTAGTGGTTCGAAATCCACTTTATTAAGTCGTAGGTTCCAGTCTAATATGGCTGTAGAGCATTGGGCCGACAAACCTTGCCCCTTAAAAAGTCAGCGTCACGGATCCAAATCAGACTTCTACCTACGGATACTCCATCACAACAGAAGCTGCTCTCCCTTTTCCCTCCTTCCATGACACCGTACGGGTTCTTGGACTTGGCTTAGACGTTGCTGTCTACCAAATGGGATAAGAAACAACAAAATCGCAATATTGAAAAATTTGAAATATAAATACATTTATTATTTTTAGTAATTAATTCCAAACATGTCTTGTTTTTCTACATAACTTTATTTTTAAATAATTCTTTATAAATTAGTCGATTCCAAAAATTAATCATATTTCCGTCGCAATTTATTTGCATGATAACGTCACGTTAAATTATATTATTTAACAAGGAAAGATATTTAAGGAACGGAAAAGTTAATTCCGCTATTTTTTACCATATACTTATACGATTTAATCTTGCTTAAAGCAGATAATCGTCAAAAGCCGGAATGTATACTATAAGCCAATTGTCTGCCAAATTTTCCCTCCATGTCATAAGAAAATGAATCTTAACATAAATCATCTAATAAGTTCAATTCCGGATCTTTTTGTAACCGCAGTTTTTCTCTTAATGGAATCCAAACAAAATCTGTATATCCTACCGCAAGCAATGCATCAGTTACTTCAAATTCCTCCGGAAAATCTTTCTAATCATCGAAAATATGCAAGAAATGTTACACGTGAAAGAAAATTATATGTCAAAAATAAAAACAAAATATGTTCACGCAGTAAAGCTATAAATCAAAATTAAGATCATTAATCTTTCTTTTAATATTCATTGGTGCATTTCTTTTATTGTGAACTTAAATCTTTGGATTAATTCGAAAATATGTTCAATTACCTCAGCAGCTATTGAATTATTCAGCAAATTATATTTCTAGTTGCCGTGCATTTTGCATTTAGCTGATTTTGATGTAATGACATACTCAGTTTGAAGTGACTTTTGATTACTATTATCGAATTGAGATTGTTAAAAGTTTAACATTGACCTGATATTTGATTTGAATGCTGATTATCTTTAAATGTTGTGTAAATTATTTGAGAAATGAAAGTTTCTGCAAAGAAAAAATGAAATTTGAGAAAAAATGCTTTTGAATAAACTTATTAAAATCAAAATTTAGTATAATAACTTCTTAACTCACACTTCCTATGTAACGTTTTAATAATTTAGAAGAGATGGCGAAAGATTTCATGTTTAAAATATTTTAGATTTCAGATTGTACGGCACATTCAAAATGTTTTGAATCATCTCCCTTTAAAAAGAAACCTAAGGGGTGAAATCGGAGGTTTGATTTGTCGCTCTACAGTCATTTTTTGCACACTTTAGGATAATTAAACTGGAACCTACAGTTTAACGTGGATTCCGAACCACTCACAAACATCCATGCCACAGCCACGATTCGAACCTGAAAAGCCTGTGGTACCAAAGGCCAAAGCGCTAAACTGAGTGTGTCATTACATCAAAATCACCTAAATGCAAAATGCGCGGCAACTGGAAATATAATTTGTTGAATAATTCAATAGCTGCTGAGGTAATTGAATATATTTTCGAATTAAACCAAAGATTTAGGTTCACAATAAAAGAAATACGCCAATGAATATTAAAAGAAAGATTAATGATCTTAATTTTGATTTATAGCTTTACCACTTCAACATAATTTGTATTTGTTTTTTTAAGTATAATTTTTTTCACGTGTAACATTGCTTACATATTTTCGATACTTAGAAAGCTTTCTCCGAAGAATTTGAAGTAACTGATGCATTACTTAGGGGTAGGATATACGGATTTTGTTTGGATTCCATCAGGCCGCGTGAAATCTAAGGAGTAACAAGCCGCATAAAGAAGTGACAGGTCTTCATTAGTTCACGATAATACATGTATTAATAAAATTCTTAATTTCAGTACACAGTAATACACAAAAAAAAAATAACTTCAATAAGTATACAAAAAAACACATTGAATAGCAATAAATGATCTCAATTCCCTGCAAAGATAAAAGAAAGTTAACTTTAGTATTGAATCAAATTGACCAATGCAGCAAATGTTAATTTGCCTTGCATTTGAACAAAAACAAGTAATATAAAAAAAATTAAAGTCAATTCCTACATTTTTTTTTTCACTACATTGCAGAAAGTCCTTTATAAATAATTTTCATTCATTTTTTTAAGTTAATCTGGTGCCATCTGTTATTAGATGCATGCAACTTAAATCTAAAAAAAAGCTAAAATTAATTAATTTAATATAATTACTAAATTAATATTTGAAAAAACTGCACTAACATCAAGTGTCATCCACTAAAAGTTTTTAAAAAAATGCATTTGAACTTAAGTGGATGAATAAAAAGTATTGTATGAACGATTGATAATTTGAACAAGATATATATAGGGAGAGTTAATAGAAGTAATTGAAAAAAATCTTAGTTTAAAAGACGGCAAACAAGACGATTCGAATGGTCTCGTATGTCTAAGCTGAAGAAGAGTACCTAAAGTTAATAAGCCGAAAAGTACATTCTTTAGGAGGTAATTGTGAACCTCCTCCCTCCCACCTAGAGGCCATTATTTGGAGGCTTTTGTTCTAAATTGCAGTGACTTAGACAAAAATATTGATTTACCAAACTGGAGGCTCTTTTGTAGAGAAATCAACCTCCACTGATTTATGAATCAAATTATAGAAACGTAAACACATCTGCATTGTAAAATACATAAAACTAATTATGGTTGGGAATAAATTACCCTTATCACCGTAATGAAGCTTACAGAAACAACACAAATCTACACTACATATATATTTAATGCAGTCTACTATATATCAGAGAATTTAAAATAATCTTTACTCAAACCGTCATATATCAGAAATCATCTATAAATTCGCAAAAAGTATTGGTATATTTTTTTTTACTTAATACGGGCTGTTAATCTCCATTAATAAAATGCTTTTACCAACCATCTAAATTAGCATGACACCAATACAGGTTTAATGCTGAAAAAGGTAGATACCGCTATTCTTTTTTATGGTTTCATCTAAAATTAATTATCAGTAAAGCAATTAAAAGACTAATTGTTATGATGAGTTTTGCAATACGTTTTTTTAACCTTTATGCGGGAAACAGGACATAAAAACTAGGACATTCGGAGGCGAACTTAAGGGGTGCCAATAGAACTTTGTCATTTTCTTATCTAAGGGAATTAATATAACTGACTAGAAATATTTCTAGAAAAATAAAAAATCAAGCACATTAGTTCCCTTGGAAAACTAAAGAGTACTTATATCAAAATAGTGAGTTTTACTTGCATATATTATGTTAAAAACTTAACAATTTTTACTTAAATGAAAACTATTGTATTATATGTTTTCGATTATTACTTTCTGGGTATATTTTTAAGATGAGCAGTTGGAGAGATTATAAAAACATCAAATTATATTTGAAATTTGTTTTCGTTGGAAAATACTAGTATGCCTGCTTCTAAGCCATTTTAATGATATGTATATAATAGATTCTGTATTAACCAGGATGAAAAATTGGGGGCTTGTTACACTACATCCACATTGTTCCAGTACAATTCGGAACGAGCACCCTTAGTGCGTTTGTCATCTAGATAGTTCCTATTCATTTCTTCAAACCCAAAAAAAGGATTTTTTTGGTAGAAGGATCTATCATATTAATCCCTGATCCAGGAACAGTAGCTGGAGATCCGAACTGTGTAAAACAACTCGAGCAACGAGTACTTGATCTGATGCAATACCTCATTTGGAATTGGCATAAGCCAATTTGGAAATTATGTTATAAATGGATAACAGATTTATGTGCGAGTTATGTGTGCTGTCGTGTTGATTATGTTAAAATAAAAAGACAGATTAGAGTCCTATTTGAAAAGACAGTGCATAAATAAGCACCTCAGCAGTGGTAGTTCATCACACTGTGCTCCCTTTGTCCAGAAACCAACGACCCATCCACCATGTTAGAAAACTAGCCATTTTTAAATATTTAATTCAAATATTTACAGGATCAATCATGCAAGTTGTTTGACATAAAATGGTATGCGATATGTAACTATTAACGAGATAATCTATTGTAAATATTTTTAATTTGTAACTAATATTTCTATTGAATAAAAAAGGATATAAATGTCAGTACCATTTTATAAAGGACAATCGCATAATGACGAAATAATCAAGAAAGCCTTTCTAATTAAGATATCGAAAGTTAATTTAATTAAAAGCACTGTTGTAATATCTAAATATTTATTCTAATCTTAAATAACTTAAGAATAAGTTAAATTTTATATCGTAATGCAAAAAATTGCAATAGACTTACTGTTCATAGATCAAATTATCTTTAATCCAGAATACTGAAATTCATGTAAATACTGTAAAATCTTCTAACATGAGTGGGCCACCAATACCTGCTTAGTTAACCGATGTTGCCTTAAGTTAAACTCTTGCTTAAACCCATGGTCAAAAAGCAAGGTCAACGCACTAACTGGCATTCAATTCTGCAAAATTTCGTCATCACGACACCGGTGTCAGAAATATTAATGTAGAGAGACTGTATATTTTACATAAATGAGGTAATTACTTATATTTTTGGATAATAATTCGAAATTAATCATACTTAACAGCATATTAACATGAAAAACATTAACATTCATATAGGTACAATAATAATTAAGCATGCAATAAGAACTTACTTTGCATTATTGCAAGTCTATTGCTCATTCGTTATTTTTTTAAAAAGTTTATTCACTTCTTCCGTGTAAGTTGTTGTATAAATTAGTTTAAAAAATAAATTTCCAAATTAATGATCCAATATTCTTAAATTAGTCGTATTTAATGATTTTACATCTGTTTACTTTATAACATATTATTAAGTCTCATATTTTAAGTTGTATCTAACTCAAAACTTCTATTAATTTTTTGTGGTATCGAAATCAAAGAAAATAAAATAAACTTGCGACAGAGCAAAGAAATTTTCGTTAAATATTACGTTACAAACCAAAATTAATAACCCCAATAATCCAAAAAATACACCTAAAAAATTAATTTTGGCCCATCGATCTATATTAAAATAGCTAAATAAATTGTACAAAGATACAATTATGGGCCTGATGTCCGAGCGACTAGCTCTCTGGCGCTCGGTGCCACAAGGTTTCTTGTTCTAGTCCCTGCGGGGCAATGGATGTGTGTAGTAGTTCGGAATCCACTTTAAACCGTAGATCGCGGTCTAATATTACTGCAGGGCTGACAACCCTATCCCGTAAAATGATAACATCTCCTGTCTCGATATATGCCAATAGGCAGATGGCCTTCGCTTACCATGCGGCTGTTGTGCCAGCGAAGATTGATTTGGTTTGTCGCTCTACGATCATTTTGTGCATACTTTGGACTGATTAGACGTGGACCTATAGTTTAACGTGAATTCCGAACCATTCATAAACATCCACGCCACCGCCAGGATACGAATCTGAAAAGCCTGGGGTACCAAAAGCCAGAGCGCTAGGCAATTGGCCATCAGGCAGCTACGCGACAAAGAAGACGAAGGTACAATTGTATATAATGCAAATCCTAAAAGATTGAGGTATAATAATTTTTTATTGCAAAACAGAATGAACAAATACGATTAATGAATACACAAACAAATGAATGTGAAATATTAAAAGATAACACTGTAAAGTAATTATAAATTTAGGTATTAAAAAAGGTAAAACGCACTCAAGAGAAAAATTAATTCTTTAATCAATGAATTATACTAATTATCTAGAGCCTGTTTGATAAGAAATTCAAAACCACTATTTTTAGGTCCCTATTATCATATTAAATATTTTATTTTTACAATGGCATAAAATAAAAATTATACGTTTCCCGCAATTAATTATATCAAAGACCAGAAATGGATAAATGACGAAATGAATTGTTTTTAAGAATACAGATGATAATAATATAGTAATCCTTATATAGAATAAAAGCAGAAGCATATATTTGTAGAATACTTAATAAAATGCTTATTTACAAATTTATAGGATAATATATTTAACAGATAATCATATTATAGTAAATGTCTCAACTTCGTTTTTTGAAGCAGTGTCTATAGCGGATTGAACCTCAGCCCTAATCCTCGCCACTGGCACGCGTTGCAACTGAGCCACGAGTCGGGCAAAGTAATATATTAATAATTTAACATATAATAAAAAGCTAGCAATTCATTATATTAATGAATATTAATTATTTTCCTATGCAGCAACTTTATAATAAGCAATAAATAGCACACACAAGATTTGTAGAATTCCCCATTAATAATTATTATTTTTGTGAATTATGAATAATTTATAAATACTGAAAACATCTTTCGAAGCAATGAATAATTTCCAAATAGTTAAAGAATATTAATATAGATGGAAAATTTAAATTATATTTTCCTAAAGCTTTTTAACTTTCAGCCTTACATGTGAATATTGCCGTTAAAGTTTGGTCGATACATTTCATATTTATTTCTAAATATTTGGCAAAGTTATCATATAAGGAAGCGATACGACTTTTAAAGGTTATAGGCCACATATACCGACATCAACACGTGCCGCACCAATAAAAATTAACAATTGCTACTCATATTTATTTAATTTATAGATAAAATAAATAATGATAAATCTGTTGCAATATTAAATTCATTTAAAGATTTTTACAATTTGTTTTGTTTTTTGTAGTAACTAAGAACAAAGTAATTAATCAACCGATTTCCATAAAAAAAATTATCCTCACAAATATATTTACATCTAAAATGACTTGTGTGCATTTTAAGGAATTATCTGGTAACAATCCCAGTTACTGAGAAATAATAGAGAGTTTTTGCATAACGTTTTTCCATCGTCCGGTATTTTTTTCTTCCTAGCGCGCATGCTCATAGGAAACATACCTATTGCGCATGCATATCTGTAATACTACACTACTGAGCTATTCTTATGAGCATGCGCGCTAGGAAGAAAAATATCGGACGATAAAAAAACGTTATGCAAAAACTCTCTAATAATGGAAAAGGAGTTAGTCCTTTAAAATGCGCAATTAAATCTTATTAGTTAAGAGGTTACTGTCTTCTTTCAAGAAAAGAAGAAATTATTTTAACATTTTTTCCCCTGAATTATCAAAAAAATAAGTTTAAAAAAAAACATGTATTTTAGTATATAATAAAGAAGATAAAGAATAAAGCATTTTATTATAATTGAAGGAATTACATTTTTATTGAATTAGTAATAATGTTTCTGGTATAATTTATTAAAATTTATCTAAATTTGTCTTTAACATCGACAGGTATTTATCTAAATAAATTTTCAAAAATTATCTCTTATATAAGTTTAAAAAATAAAGCTACCTTATGATGAGCCAGACCATCTGCAGCCCTTATATAAAATTATTATATTCTCCTTCCTAAGTGATTTTAATTTTTAAAAATGTATGAAAATAAATAATTTATTAAAACTATTTTTAAATGTAAAATGTTCAACATTTACGATTAGTTTTTTAATTTATAAAAAATTGTATTTATTGAAAAAATATTGAAGTATTGTAATAAATATTTTTTATCGATGACTGTTATTATTTCCTGGATTTATTCTCAAAAGTCTAAATCGATGCAAAATAGTTTGTTAAATTTGCTCATTTTCAAGGAAGTTCATTTTTTACTTGCATAAGCGGCATAATGTTAAACATAGCAGTCAATAATAGGTAGACATTATCTTCAAGACAACTTTTCCATATTTAAGTTTTATAGGAAAGAAAACCAAATATTCTTACACTGCAACTCAACTGTTGATACGAGACGAGCATGCAGTCTACAGTAATTTATAAGCTGTAGCAATAACACTAGCGGATAATCGAATTCTTGTCCTGTTTTGTGACTAATCCCCCTGGTGCAGGAAAGTCTATACCAGGTCCAAAAGATTGCGTCGCAGGCGACTGGTCCATGTCAAAGGATACTATGCAGCTTCACTTTCAGCGAGGAACCACGAGGTTTGAAGATTGAATAAACCTTAAGACAATGCTCTATGATCATGTTAGACTGGGACCTACGGTTTAAAGTAGATTCCAAACCACTACACACATCCATGATACCGCCGGTACTCGAACCCGAAACTTGTGGCACCGAGCCCCAGAGCGGTAGACACTCGGTCATTCAGGCCCCATTCTTGCCCTTTTGCAATCTAGCCTGCATGGAGTATATAACTGGACCACGAGTTCGGCAGGAAAACATGTTTACGAGAAAAAATTGAGTTGATTTGTACATTAACCAGATATGGTTAGATTACTAGACTTGGACGTTTCACGTATCAAATATGCCTTTATTTTTTAAAACTCTATTTAACCCTAAACTACATTTTTTCCTTTATTTTATGTATATAGGTCTCTCCTTCAAATTGTCATAAAGTATCTTTTTATCTCATTGGAAATTTCAATTAAGACCAGTCATGAGAAAGTGACATGCTTCAATCGCTATCGCTGAGGCACTTTCTGTGGTCCTACATATGGGCAGACAAATCACAACCGGACAGGGACTGATAAGCGACATCTCCCCAATCTGTGCTAAAACCGCTTACGAACCATAATAAAGCAAGACAAGTTCTACCCGTAGAAACGTGACGCCGAAGCTTAATCGGTTAATAACAACATAACTGGCTGGCAGTTTCGAAATTAATGATTTGACCGCAGGGCATGTAAAATGCGAGAGCCAGTCAAAGTGATGGAGTCAACCCTCCCCACTTCTTGTTGGAAAAGGTGGGGATGATGAAGAAAACTTGTTCTATTTTTCAGTAGTCAGTTCTGGTCTAGCAAGATATCTTTGAAAACACTTAGATGAGCACTGCATGGTTAAAACCAGACATTGATTCCATCTTTATGGGAGTGGAAAGCATTCAATTTTTACTTTTTTGTAGCATAACTCGGGCTGCAGAAGTGTAATAAACAACATACAACATTTTGCTTCTGAAAACTAATGTTTAAATTTTTGCTTTTATATTTTAATTCGAAAGTTAAATAATTTGCTTACTTTAGAATTGTATTTGATTAACTTCTTATTTGATTATCCTGAGTAAGCCAGTATCTCATATATGAATCTTTTCGAACTCCAAAAATAAACATATGCGATTTTTCTTACTATTATTCTGAACTAAAATGAATATTTTGGATATCTTGTATCATTCTGAAGCAAACACGAGTTCATTCATGATATCGTACATCTGGTAAAATTCATATTCATAAATTCATATATTCTATTTCGTATTGTTTTACAGGCCTTTGACACGATAACCTTTACCCAAAAAACTGGAGGACAGCTGCATGTTATTTATGACTCATCACTATTTGCAATTATTATATATTTTTTTTTATCAAATTGAGTAAAAGTGATGAAAATTTTAATTAATAGCTGTATCGTATGGTAGCTTATCGTATGGTGATCTAAAAGAGCTCTGGCAATGAATTCTAATGTTTTGTTTCTAATGTCCAATGGATTCTAATGTCAATTTTGATTCAGAATGGCTAAATTAATATTTCTATAGAAAAGATGAATAAAGTAGAATAAAAATTTTGATGATCATAAATAATATATATTTCCGCTTTTACTAAAAAAATAATAATTCTGAAACAAAACTGTACTCAATAGCCTGATACTTAAAGAGGTTAAAATAATATCTCATTGTTGCATTTGTATTACATTATATCGTTCACTAATTGCAGTCATTACTCAAATTATCTAAGGTAAACACCTAATTGCATAATTAAAATACTGCTTTGATAACAAGATTATTGTAGGGCAATTCAATTAATAGATGGCCTTTTACGCGCAAATTTAATTAAATCTCACATTTCATTAATCATATAATATTCACAAAAAATTTAGTTACTAATTGTTATTAATTTGTTTTCTATCCATTCTTTGCATTGATTTTTTTTCCGTTTATAGTATTGATTAATCATTTTTCACAATATTTGAGATAATAAACATTTTTTGCATAACGTTTTTTTATCGTCCGATATTTTTTTTTCTTCCCAGCGAGCATGCTCATAGGAAACATTGTACCTATTGCGCATGCGTATCTGTAATACTGCACTACTGAGCTCTTCCTGTGAGCATGCGCGCCAGTCGGACGATAAAAAAACGTTATGCGAAAACTCTCTAATATGTATAGAATGAGATTTCAAGAGTTGGTATTATAGAAATTAAAATACATTATAAGAAATTTAAAAATCATTTATCGTTTAATCATACTTATCTTTTTTTTTCCTCTTTTTATGATTCATAAAACACTGAATAAGAAGATGAATTTTTATTTAAAATCGGAGCTACTTGTCATGAAAAGTAGACTACAACCATAAGATTTGTTTTGATGGATATTTGGGTGCGACTCACAGTATAAATAAAATGAGATTATGTGATACGTTTCAAATAACAAGAAAATAATTTGCTCTTATCTGCTGTATAATCTAGTTATTGTTCTACAAATATACATTTGTTTATGTTTTAGTTATTTTTCTGCCTTACTGCGTATGTTATTTGTCAAGGTGAAAAACAATAGCATCTTCGAAAATAAAAATACAAAATTATAAATTAACTTTCACGACTTCGACAAGATTAATTGAATTAAATGATTAATTAATTTTCTCTAGCTAAAAACAAATAAGTTGCAAATGATCTTTTGTGAAGATGTTGAAATCCATTTAACAGAGGTATCAGATCTATTTTGCCAATTAATGAAATTTAATAAGTCGGAAATATATTACTATATAGGATACTTCGAAAAAAGGATCTTTTCGAAGTATCCTTTTTTTCCTTATTAACCACATACGTAAATAAAAAAAAACTTCAGTTAATAAAAAAAAATACTTAAAAGAATAAATACCTTTTAAAATTTTGGAAATAATAAAACATTCATTTTTTACTACAACTACTAATAATTTTAAAAAAAAAATAAAAAAACTTTTTCTCCAGCGCGCATGCTTAAAAGCATGCGTATCTGTAAAATACCTTTTAAAATTTTCTATTATAAAAAAATAATAAAACATTCATTTTAATTAATCACAGACTACTAATAATTTTAATAATTTTTGAAATATATTTTATTTTTAATATTATAAAAAAGAATTTTTCTGGCCGATACAAACGATATGCAACGAAAATCTAAAAAAAATAGTTTAATTTAATATTAATCATCGATATGCAACGACAGCAATCATTAAAATTTCTGATTATAGTGCGTTCATCAATTTAAAGGAATTTTATCACCTATCTAAGAATTTAAAATGAGTATTTTAAAATTTCCGAATGATTATAGTGCGATTTATAAAACAAGAATTTAATATCTGGCAATTGACGATAGCAAACGATATGAAACGACAGCAATCATTAAAATTGGAGAATGTTTGAAATACGGTTAATTTACAGAACTAATAATGATAATCTAACAGAAATAGAAACAAACTACGACACTAAATAATAAAGCGAAATAAATAAAATCCTAGAAATAATTCTGACGTAAAATATTAAAACAGGATATGCTTGAATAAGCGTTCAATTTCATAAATTTCAATCTAATGAATTGATTCGAATCTTCAACCAATAATTAAAAAATACAATAAAAGGACTCAAATGAATTGACTTGCTGCAATTGACTTAAAATATTTAATTGTTTTCGCCCGAATTTCTACGAAAATATAATTTAATATAATTTTCTACGTAATTTAATAAAATATATAAATTACATATAACGCACAGAAATCAAAAGTAGCAAAAAGTACAAAACCACAATCCCTCAGCGCTTAATCTTCTACATCAGGCAACGTGGCTATATCTAGTCTTTACAGTATTGGGTCAGAATGATGGACATTTTTAGATTATGTTGTCTTTCGAGTAGAACCACAACTTAGTGTATTATATTATAATTTTAAAATGCTAAGATGATTCTTTATTCCCAGTATTAACATGAATCTTTTTCATTAATTTTTCCTTTTCTATTTTCTTTTAAAATTATTTTTACATGCATGAACAATTTATTTCCAATAATATAAGTTATATTGTGTGCAATCTTGATACTACAACTTATAAATCGCAAAGAGCTTTGGCATTCTTTAGATCAAAAACGTTTCATTTTGTATATATGTTGTCAATGCCCGATTTAGCAGCTGGGTGTACATTGAATGTTGAACTCTGAAATTGTCTCTTTATATTCAGTTTTTAGTGCATATTTAAAAAAAAAAAGAATTTAACAGTTTAATATAATTTTTATTATTATATCAATGAACTAGTTACTAGTAATCTAACTACAAATAGTCCATAACAGGCTGTTCATTGTATGATTTTCAGAAACAACTGTAGTGGTGTAGCTAGCTGCTCAAGCGTTTCTTTAACTTATCGCTCTCCATATTATATGTTCTTGTTCTAATAATCCTGCATAAACTGTTCAAGATGGGAATCTACTCTCGGAGTACATAAAAGTGGCCTATGGAACCATACCTCAATGACGCATAATTTTCGAGAAAAGGTGCTCATCCATTGCATAGAAAATGAGCTTTAATGGAAAAATAAACAACAATAATTGTATATGGCATATTTGATAAGATAGTGTTCAAAATGACCACCGTTTCTATCGTGTCATGCATGCGTGCGCCATGCAATGGCTATCTTGTACACAATCCAACAGCCTTGTGTCTACAAACCTGAAGACAGCATGAATACGAGTAAGCAAGTTTTTGTTCTGTAGTAACTGGAATTCAACATTCCAATTCCTTCAGATGATCCCCATAGAAAAAAGACTTAAGTAATCAGATGTAGATATCGGGGCAGAAACACAACCGGACCTTGTCGTTCAACCTGCCGATAACATTAATGTCGGAATCACGCATGATGAATAGTGATAAGTATACTGCCTCTAAGTTTGTAGCAAATTGCCACTACACAGATAAAATGCATATCGCAACGTTCATGAACAGAATACATTATCAGTATGCAAATATTGCCAATAGTTTCCAGTAAAGCAAGCCCAACGATGGTTGTTCATCTGCATAACAGGCACGAACCTATCATCTCTCTTTCAATTATACCCCTTTAGTAAGTTAAGGGGTTACATTTTTTGTTTTTAGTTTCTTAAATTTTTGTTTTTTCTATGTTCTACGAGTTTATATAATCCCAATAAATCTTATATTTTCAGTAAAACGGATATGAAGTCATACTTTTTATTCCGCCCTTCTAAGAAAATTATTCATCGTAGAGAAATGGTTCCAGTGGCACCTTTTATGTACTTCGAATGAAGATTCCCGTCCTGAACAATTATGCAGAACTTTTAAACAAAAATATTTAAAAGCACAAAAAAATAAAAAAGTGAATGGACAAGGGACTTTTAAGAAACACAATCAGTTTATTAAACTAACAAAACGAGAAAATAATATTCGCTATGTGCTATTTTCATGTTTTTCCTAGTTAGTCTCATCAAAAATATTTACTAAAAATAGATAAATTCATTTTCATTTTTATTTATCATCTTATTAGTGTGTCATTCATGAGTCATTCCTGGAATCTCAGATATATTCCAGAAAACTGAAGTATGGATATCTAATTTTTAATACTAAGAGTCATAACGATTCACAGAAACTAAATCTTTTAATTTTACATTTTGCAAAAGGACATCTCAGACAAGACTCAGACTCCAGTTTTGCACAGAAAAATTGGATATTCCAGCAAAGCTTTTTTATTCTAAAAGAGTATCTTTTAACCCAGGGGTGGCTAACCCGCGGCCCGCCTTGAAAATTTTTCCATCCCGTGAGATTTATCACACTTTTACAAAATATATTTATTTTATAATGGCCTAAGTAGTAAAAAACAATGTATTAAAAAATACATTATGTCTGCATCCATATATTAAGCTGGAAAAAAGAAAGGCGAAATTGAAAATTATTAAACAGAACAAACATTATCGGGTAAATGGCAAAATCTGCTAACGGAGATAAAAATATATATATATACATTACTGCTAAAAAAGAGTGAAAAATTGTCTCAGAAATCAGGAGAAAAAAAAAATTGAAATTTATTATAATATATTTAAGACATGTACCTCAAGACATTATAAATCATTCAATTTCGAACTACTACACAGGATTGACCTTAAACTGAGTATAATAAAATATATTTGTAAACATAATTAAGCCCATAAAAGAGTATTACGGAAAGAGATTTTTCCTCCCTATAAAATTAATTAAAAACTGTTCGAAAATACAATCACCCACACGTAAAAATTATTTGAGTCAGATTTTTTCTGAAAACGAATCTCTTGAATAAGGGTTGGGCAGACATTTGCACGTTCTTTGGGAAAAGACGGGGGCGGACAAAAAGAAAGACAATTAAAAAACAAAAATTTTCACTAAAAAACAAAGGTGGCCAAGGGATGTGGCCATTAAACCAGACTACTCTCCTAGTTCCAACCCGTTGTATAACAAGCTTTCCTGAACCCAGTGACTTCAGTAAAAAAAATGATGCTTAGATGACCTTCAAAATTTTCATTTTTTCTTCGAAAGAGTAGTTGCAAATTCCTGAAACAAATTCTACACAAACATGGATTGCCTTAAGCAAGTTGGTAGATAGCGTGATTCATTGAACAGTACAATATTTTCTTTATTTAAAATATCCCAAGATAAAGATCTTGAATAGGCGGGATTTAATTTTGGATTCCGGAATTAATGAACCATAATACTATTTCCAATGAATTTTATATACCAGGGAATTTATTATTTTTTAACACAGATTTTTCTCTGAATAGAAATTATTTAATAACTGAATTTATGTCAGCATTATTTTTATATTTGAATCAATTTTTATCCTAGTAATTACATTTAATAAACTTGATAACAATCTCTCAAATTTATTAGAATAATGTGAAAAGCGTATGGAATGCATTGGACTCATCAGAAATATGGTGCTAAAAGGTTTCAACATAATGTCATTAAACATTGTTTAACATTCCATATTCTCCAAAAATTTTGATTTGGTTTGTAGCTCTACAGTAATTTTTTGCACACTTTAGGCTAATTAGACCAGGACCTACAGTTTAACATGGATTCTGAACCACTAACAAACATCCATTCCACAGCCAGGATTTGAACCTGAAAATGTGGCATCAAAGGCCGGAATGCTAGCCAATTGGCCATCAGGCTGTTATTTATCATAAGAATATATATCTTACAGTTCTGTGACAAATTTATATCATAAAATGTTCAATCAAACTTTAAAGCAAATAAAACTTGGTTGCAAAGCAAAATGTTTAACATTACCTTTTATTATGGTACTCTTAATGTTATGTTAAATCTTAATCTTAGTTTGATAAATGCCACAATTAAGATATTATGAATGTTAATGTACTCAGATATATTAAGAGTTGATCTTTTCAAGATTAATGAAGGGCAATCATTCAGTCATATCCCGCATACTTTCTTGCTGAATGAATCACCAAGACGAATTATTAATGATGTTTCAAAGAAACAAAGCACTTATTGTACTCATCATTAATTTGGCTAATGGCATTTGTTGATTCATTGAGGAGCATAAAATGAATTTTCATTAGCGATGAATGCATTAATACAATGCGTCTGTTGTATATTTCAACAGGTGTCAGACGAATTACTAATAAAGCTTCAAAATATGGCTTTACCTTCAAGCTTTACATTTTACTCGAAATAAAAAACCTGTACAATTGCCATAAATCTTACAAATCAATTTTTGAGATAATTTACATTCAATTCAAGCAAAATGGAAATTTATCATTAAATACAAATAAATCATACAAGTTTATCAATTACCTGAAGAGCTCAATTAAATAGTTATTAAAAAACAGTGGGTAACGCTTTATTTGAAAATTGCTATCAAATTACCTTCTTCCTAGATTTATAAACTGGAAATGAAGGAACAATATAAACTATTAGAATATATATGAAATTATATATAAAAAGACAAAATATATTTTAAATGTAAACCATTAGTAGGTTAACACAAGACAATTCAATCAAAAACGAAATAAAATCAAATTTGAGAAAATATAATTTTATCAAGAACATAGATCTCCAGATATTCAAAATTTAATAGTATTTCGATGTTAATTGCTTGTTAGATTTTAATACGTATTTTTTATTATATATAATATATTTATGCAATATATGTATGAAAATACATCTTGAAATAATAATTTTTTCTTAACTTACCATACTATATGTGTGTTGTGTGACTAATACATACTGAATCGAACTGTGACATTAGCACACATGGCGCAATTCCATATGTCAATTCACGATTTCTTTTTCAGCTTACCATCTTTAATTCTTAATATAATATTTATGAGTGAATACTTTTAAACGACAACCAGTTTCTTGAATTTATTGGAAGTAAATTAACACTATGTTGTATTATAGGCTACAAAAATTTATAAATGGGGGCTTTTTAAAGTCAATTTTAAAATTTATCAAAACTATTAAGTGGTAATTTTTTTTTTAACAGTAAAAACTTTTCACAAAGAGAATTTTATTTCTTGATAAGATTTATCAAAAACGAACCATCTCGAAAAAAAAAAAAAAAAAAAAAAAAAAAAAAAATAAGGTACAAATTAAGGCTTGACTTGAAGAAACATGATTTTGTCAATTATCGTGGAAATGTCAGAATGCATAAAACCCAAGTAATAAGACATGTTATTTATAAATAAATCTGATCAATTCATGAAAAATTACTGGTTAAAAATTTAGCTTTACAGGCATAAAAACCATAAAAAAATTGAAAGCGTTACTGGCAAATATGGATAATTAATCATTATTATAATTAAAAACATTTTGCAATGTCTCTTGTGCTCAGAAAAAATATTCAGTATATTGATATATGGCAAATGCATCCATTAGATTGACTAAGGATTTTAATCCGACTTAATTTACGAATAGTAAATAAACATTACTTCTTCCTTCCCAAATGCAGTGACTTATTCCCAAACTTTAATAAGGGCCCCATTTCTGACTAGAGAAGTATAAAAGTTAATTAAGTTGGGGAAAATTGCAAGATTTGAACTGGCATGCAACATGAGCGTGTATGACGGAGGCAATTGTTACCGATAGGAAACTCCTTATTATAACTTGTAAGCTCCTTTATTACTTTTGGAAACATGGACATACAATATTCCTTCACTATAAAGATTATTTTTATTTTTCTGAATCATAACTGTACAAGTTAAAATGAGAATTTTATGCATCTGAATTTTCAGAATTATATTTTCTGCGTTTGTCACATTATTAAAACTGCTGGCTCTTAAGCACTGTGATTGTGCTGTCACGGAATATAAATTATTGATACGAATTGTGTTAAATTGTTCAGAAAAAGCTTCCTCTTTGTTCCACGATGCGGAACGACCTTGATGGTGAATGTGCGACAGACAGAAATTCAATGGATGATATATCATTGCACTCTGTTTACATAAAAAATTGACAAGGAAAAAGAAAAAGGATATTCTGTAACATCCAAAGTTGTTGCTTGAACTTATGAAATTCTTTATAAAACCCTTAATATAATATTCTTTCTAAGCCTTAAAATTCTTTATAAAGCCTTTAAAATAATATTCTTTGTAATTGAAATTCTTAATATAATATAATTTGTAAGTAAAATTTTTTATAAAGCTCTTAATATAATACTCTTTGTAAGGCTTGAAATTCCTTATAAAGCTCTTAAAATAATATTATTTGTAAGACATGAAATATTTTTTTAATATTTTTGAAATATTATTTTAAGGACTTTATAAAGAAGTCCTTAAAATAATATTATTTGTAAATTTAGAAATTCTTTATAAAGCCCTTAATATGATATTCTTTATAAGACTTGAAATTCTTTATAAAGCCCTCTAAAATCAGAAAAATGTATACTTGATGCAATAAAGCAATTTTTGAAATCATGCAAATTCATAAACATTTAATTGAAAAATATTTTAATAAAAATATGAATAAACGATTATATATATGCACAAGATCTTTGTACATTTGTCCATTCTTTTTGTTATTGGGGCACTTTCCATAAATCGATATATTAGATGTTGCAATATAAACCTATATTTAAATTAACACAGTTTCAATGTTTAAATTAACATTGATTTTCAATCTCATCCGATATGATAGATGCTATAATATTATTACGAGATGAAAATAACAAATTTTAAATTATTGGCATATTTCATGAAAATAAGTTCTCATTTTTATTAATGTTATTATACAAATGGTGACTCACTGATACCAAAAAATCACGTGATTAAAAAAAATCATGGTCACATTAAAATATTTCGAATCGGAAGTTATAATTTTCATAGCTAAATGTGAAAAAGGTCATTCATTTTATAAACATTATTAAAGTTTTCTTTCGAACAAAATTTAAAAATTTAAAAAATCAACAAATTAAATATAAATAAAGCATTTCTTTTCATTATAACATTCTAGTCAAGATTTCCAAATAACTAATTAGAAATATAAGAATTCAATTTTAAAACATATCAATAGAAGTTTAAAAAATAATCATTTAATATTATAATTTAATAAATAATCATTTACAAAAAAAATAAATGATGAAAAAAAACTACCACAAGATCACAAAAAAAATCAGATATAATGAAAAAAAAATACATCTTAAATCAAAAAAGAAAAGGAAATTTATTTTCAAAACTTACCGAAGTAATCAATAAGCTAATAATGGTAATAATCCAAACAATAAGCAAAAATTAGAGAGTATCAAAAACAGTACGCGATCTCACTGAAGCAGAAACCACAATAATACGGGATAGCTTGTTTACATTCCATCACGATGCATCCCACGAGACGAAGGTTAGTACAAATAGAGCACTAACGTCGCCAAAGGAAATCACCAAAATCGCCAAGGTGATTATCCGGACAAGTTTGAAGATGGCCACACAATTTTCAAAAAGATTCTTAAGTAATATGTTAACCGATATTATAGGGAAAATGAAATTATCGTAATTTTTTTTTTTTTTTTCATTTTTTGTAAATAAAGAAGAAAAAAAGACGAGTTATAGTTACTTTTTATTTTTTTTTTTTTTTTTTACAAAACCTTATTAAGAATTAAATAAAGTGAAATTATAAATCATAGCTTTCATTTTCTAAACATAAAAATGAAATATTCATTTTTCATTAAATTAATTACATATTTAGAAAGGATTGATGGACGATTTGTATTTTTGTAGGTTTGTTTGTCGCTCTACGGTCATCTTGTGCAAACGGGGGCTAAACAGCCCGAGACCTACAGTTTAAAATGGATTCCGAACTACTAACATACATCCATGCCACCGTCTGAAGCCAGGATTTCGAACTTGAAGCCTGTGATACCAAATGCCAGAGAGCTAGCCATTTGGCCACCAGGTTTGTAGGGAAAAGTATTACACAAATCGATTTTTATGAACAGAAATTAGAAAAAATACTGAAATTCAAGAACGAGTATTCAATATAATTTACAAAGCAACATTGAATTCGAAACATAAGCCCTTATTTTAGCATTCGTTAAAAAATTAGACAAATTTAGTACCTTAAAAAAATTCTCTGTTTTTACTTTTAATTCATTTTACACTGAAACTGATATATAACTTTAAATAATAAACTTGTATCAAAAAATGCATGTCTGTCTGTTAGTGGTTCGGATTCCTCGTTAACTGTAGGTCCCGGTCTAATTAGCTCAAAGTGTGCAAAAAATGACCGTAGAGCGACAAACCAAACCTATATAAAAAAATATCAAATTTATAATACATCATTTTTTAATATAATGTATTGTATGGTAACAGAAAGGAAATATAATCAACTAATCTAATATCTAAAGATGGCTGACGTAAAACTATATATATTTCTGAATATGCTTATTACAAGACAAAAAATGACTGCCTCTTGAACTAATCACAGTGGATCTTTCTAGAAAACTATCAAAACAAAATCACTACATGTTTTTACCTACCTGAAACAAACAAATCAGCTCGTATTATCAGCGTTTCTCTTTCCTCATACTCATCGACGTCATGATCTTTCGCTTATGACAAGGTGGAGTTTAGAAATTAAAGTTTCCTCATGATAACATAGAAGGTTCAGAAGCTGTGATTAAGTACATGTTGTTCAATACAAAAAAAAAACAGTGAGTTAATATTAACAAAATGAGCCATTACCATTTCCGAGAGCAACACTGACGAGTCATCCGTGATTTCCGATACAGCAAATAGTAGATCATAAAGTGTAATTTTCATTGATGGAAAAGTTATCTAAACCACAGTATTTAATTTTAGACAGTGTAGCTGAAATTTACTTCATCTGCCTCATGGTATTTAAAAACGCATATACCAAGAGAAAGACACAAGATAAAATTGCTAATACGTACATATCAATCCGTGCTATGTTTTAACTATAATTATTAAAGAATGGAAGGAAAATTTCAACTGCTATTTTTGTGTAATTAAAAACTGCTGCTAAATTTTAACTGCTAATTTTGTGTAAAAAAAAAATATTTTATCTAATTTTTCTCACATTTAAATTCGACTCCTCCATTTCCCACTAAACAGTTTTAATCCTAGCCATTTCTTTTAACATCATTTGTATTAAATTTATAGAAATAATTTTTTATATTTGCTACCATAACTTAGTGGTTTATACAAAAAATATTTTTTAGAAATCTACATTTTTTATGTTATTATCAAATTATAATAAAAATATTTTAAAAATAAAAAATAAAAGATAATAAGCTTTAAAAAAATGAATGAATTTTAAGTATTAAAAATAAATTACTTGAATTGTTCTTATTTTTATCATGTATGTTAATCGCATAATAAAAGCTGTTTTAATATATTATAGCTGTTTTAATAACATGTTATAATATGTGTTTTTAATTCTGAATTAGATAGTGAACTACTAGATGTGAAAAAAAATTTTTTTAGCTCAAAACGAATTCGATTATTATGGATTTGATTTTAAAAAGTTAAAATAAAACTTTGAATTTCAAAAACGTTCTTTAAGGTAATTTCATAATCACTTTTTCACAAAATGGAAAGAAGGTTTGAATGACACTTTTAACATTTTGAGAATAATTCCCATTCCTCAAAATTAATATTAATCCGTAACATAAGAAAACACTAAAATTGTGGTATAATACCATTTTCTCTTAGAAAAAAAAATTCACAATACTGGAATGATAAAAGGAAAATCAACATTTATTCTATTACGAATGACGTTTAAAAATAAAACATGCCTTTCATAATATGAAAATTAATTTAAAATATATAATTATATTAATCGTTTAGAAAATTAAAAGCCCAACTGAAGTTTTTGTTCCAAATATATTTAATAAAACTTTTAAAAGAAACATTTTGTAAAAGGACTTACTGAAATATATTTTTAATAATTTTGATTTAAATAAATCATATTTTGGAAAATAATATTTATGCTCATTCAAAAAATTGTTAAATTTTAAATCATTACATCATAAAACGGTATAAATAGCAAATGCTTAAAAAAGCTCATAGAAGATTTATAAGATCCCTGGAAAAAAAAACGAGTCACCATAATTTCACGTGGGACTAAAAATACTTTCTGTAAAAAGCCATAAATATTAATCAGGTTGTTTAAAAAACAGCAAGCACTGAAAAAAAAAGACTTCCTTTACTTTAAGTTCCGTTATTTACTTTTATTGGAATAAAATATTTCACAACAAAATGTAGTTTCATTTTGAATTTTAATATATATCGAACATAATGAGATCTAATCAGGTAAACACCTACATGTTTATAATTTTGATTGATAGGAAAACTTCAGTATTCAAAGTAAACATCTTAAAACTTGAAAAATAAAGTTATTTTAAGATCTAATTTCAGGAAGTTATGAATTTAATTGTATGGCAATGTGATGTATGCCCATAAAACATATTATTAAATGTGCTTATTGAGTATAAAGGCAGTTTTAGTTTCTCGAATTCAACCTACACAATTACAAGCCGAAAAAAAATAAATACTAGCAATAAATGATATGTCGTAGAAAAAATATAAAGGTTTATTTGCACAAATTATTTCAATCGAATGTTAATTTATTTAGGGTACAACGTTAGAAAACAAGTGAAAATTACAAGGTACTGTTTGCGACACATTTAACATTAACAATTGGGCTATGGTGAACTTTTCCCGTTGGGTTTCTTCAATACGATACACAAAGACATTTCAGATAGAATCTGGGAAAACCAAATTATTATAAACCGTGTAATCTCCCCAGTCATATGTTTTTTTTTTTCTCTAAATTGAACTTATTAGAAAAAAGACCAGGTGCAATGAAAATAATTTCTTGGAAAAGTAATTTGCTAAATTCCCTTGATACTCATATTTAATTTAAATTGCAGTAGGATATTTATAAAAAAAGAAAGATTGATTAAAGCAAATAAATCTTCAAAAGTAATTAAAAAGTTCTCAACTGTATTTATTATTCTTTTGTTTCTGTCACTGAATTTTCAATAAAACAAAGAACCAATGAGTGAAGAATAATATATTCGTAAATCTTTATATACTGTAACTATTATGAACTCAATGTGATGTCTCATTTACAGATAGCGCTCTTACCTTTGGAACCACAGGCGTCAGGTTCGAATCCTGACGGAGGCATGGATGTTTGTTAGTGGTTCGGAATCCACGTTAAACTGTAGGTCCCGGTCTAATTAGCCTTGAGTGTGCAAAAAAAAATACAGTAGAGCGGCAAACCGAACCATTTTCAGATATTAAATTTTGTTTTCGAATATGATTGTATACTTGTCACCCTTTTTGCAAAAAGTGTTCCTCCATTTACAGATATCAAATTTTGTTCTCGAATAACACTTTCTGCACAGTGTTCTCCTAATTCGGTTGTCTTGTATGTGTGTATATATGTTGCCAGTTCTGAGAAAGGTATTTTGCATGCGCGTCATTTTATTTCAGAGAGAAAAAAAAAGCATGTAGTGAAAGATCAATGGATAATATGCATCTAATCCTTCTGATAAATAAAAGGCAATAATTTTAAATTTTAAGCCATTGTACAATTCAAAATAATGAAAATATAACATTTAATAATTAGACAAAGCAAACATAAAATGTAATATTCTATGAAATATTCTCAATAAATAATTATAGCTAAGAAAAAGAAAAGGCAAATCAATGTCAGGCATTAAGTAATATAAATTGAAATAGGGCATGAAAAAGGATAGTCTCTATAATCTTATACTCGTTTAAGAGTCGCACGTACAATTACACACGCAAAAAAGAATTGTTTGAATTGAATTGGCAGTAAGGCTCGACACGGTTACCACCACCAAAAGTTCATGCCATAGCTAATATCAGTAATTGTTTCTCAAAACAAAAAAAAAAAGGAAAATGAAGGAGATATACAACTATTCTTATTCAGATTCAGTACTCGATTGGGCATATTTTTTATTATTTTTTTTTCTCTTCGTATTTTACATCCAAAGGGACTAACTTATCCTTTTGGACAGTGACATGAACTTGTTTTACCTCTGATGTGGAACCGGGGAAAAAAAAAAAATTTGCACCTTGCATTTTTATCACAGAGACGGCCATCACGATTCAGAGGCTATTAAAATCAAATCAACAGACCAACCTGGCCTGGGAATCCTTTCCTCTATCAAGCATTCAGCTCCTCCTTAAACACTGAGAACTCAGGAGAGTGCCCAAAGAGGAAGCAGCACAGAAAAAAAAGTTAAATTTCAATGGTTGAAACAGAGAGATATCACCATTTAGAAAACTTCAAGCTTGCAAACTGAGAAATGGACCACACAAAGATGTTGAAATAACATTAATGCACGTCATACTTCAGTAAAATTTGGTAAAATAAGTATATAAACTTGGAAAGATGCAACAATTTATGAAAATAATTAACTGTTTAAGAGATTTTTTTTTTCATTTCTGAACATCCCACTTAAATTGATGTGGCAATTTCTAATTGAGGAATAAATCATGGATAGTTCAACGACCAATAATTTGTGCTAAAACGTTCGTTTTCAGAATTTGTAATGATATAGTGTGGCTAACAGAGAAAAAAAAAGTTAAATTCCATGGTAGTATCTCTGTTGAAACAGAGAGATATCAACCATCTTGCAAAAATCAAGCTTGCAAACTGAGAAATGGGCCACACAAAGATGTTGAAATAACATTAATGCACGTCATATTTCAGTAAAATTTGGTGATATAAGTATATAAACTTGGTAAGATGCAACAATTTATGAAAATAATTAACTGTTTAAGAGATTTTTTTTCATTTCTGAACATCCCACTTAAATTGATGTGGCAATTTCTAATTGATGAATAAATCATGGATAGTTCAACGACCAATAATTTAAAAGTGGTCGAAACTATAATCTGGGCTAAAATGTTCACTTTCAAAATTTGTAATGATCTAGCGTGGCTAACAGAGAAAAAAAAAATTAAATTTCCATGGTAGAATCTCTATTGAAACAGAGAGATATCACCATTTAGAAAAATCAAGCTTGCAAACTGCGAAATGGACCATACAAAGATGTTTAAATAAAATTAATGCACGTCATTCTTCAGTAAAATTTGGCAATACATTAAGTATATAAACTTGGAAAATGCAACAATTTATAAAAATAATTAACTTTTGATAACAGTTTAAGAGATTTTTTTTTTTCATTTCTGAACATCCCACTTAATTCGATGTGGCAATTTCTAATTGGTGAATAAATCATGGATAGTTCAACGACCAATAATTTAAAAGTGGTCGAAACTATAATCTGTGCTAAAACGTTCACTTTCAAAATTTGTAATGATCTAGCATGGCTAACAGAGAAAAAAAAAGTTAAATTTCCATAGTAGTATCTCTGTTGAAACAGAGAGATATCACCAATTAGAAAAATTCAAGCTTGCAAACTGAGAAATGGACCACACAAAGATGTTGAAATAACATTAATGCACGTCATTCTTCAGTAAAATTTGGTGATATAAGTATATAAACTTGGAAAGATGCGACAATTTATAAAAATAATTAACTTTTGATAACAGTTTTTTTTCTCATTTCTGAACATCCCACTTAAATTGATGTGGCAATTTCAATAATTGATGAATAAATCCTGGATGATAATCAACGATCAATAATTTAAAAGTGGTCGGAACTGTAATCTGTGCTAAAACGTTCGTTTTCAGAATTTGTAATTATCTAGTGTGGCTAACAAAGAGAAAAAAAAGTTAAATTTCCATGGTAATATCTCTGTTGAAACAGAGAGATTGCAAACTTGCAAGCTGTGAAATAGACCACACAAAGATGTTGAAATAACATTAATGCACGTCATACTTCAGTAAAATTTGGTGATATAAGTATATAAACTTAGAAAGATGCAACAATTTATGAAAATAATTAATTTTTGATAACAGTTTAAGAGATTTTTTTTTCTCATTTCAGAACATCCCACTTAATTCGATGAGGTAATTTCAATAATTGGTGAATAAATCAATGATAGCTTAACTATCAATAATTTAAAAGTGGTTGAAACTATAATCAGTGCTAAAGCGTTCGATTTCAGAATTTGTAATGATCTAGTGTGGCTGTGTATTTAACACATCTATAATTATATGGAATGATAATATTTTACCTAATAGTCATCGCATGTATTAGCAACCTTTAATTATTTCCCTTAGATATTCGAATTCGTACATATATTCGCTTTATATACACATTCGCATACTATTTTTGTAATTCTTGGTACATTACAATCAATGTTTTGTTTAGTCCATCAATGGATAATAATACCTTGCACATTTTGAATAATGTGTAAGAAATTTATGAAAACGTTTTCAAAATTTCGTATTTTCCTCCTTTTTTTAATCATCTGTATTAACTTAACCGATGCAAAATCCTTTTTTTTTACCAAATTTATATACATCTACAATAAGTTACAAAACTGCACAAAAAGAAAGATATATAAATCGTAGAAAAAGTAAACCAGTGTAAAAAATTTTTTAGAGCTTTTTACTTAGAACAAGGGCCGACAAACTCTTTAAACCTGAATTCCATACTGACTCCACCACCAAGTTCCAAGGGCAAAGGCCTAGCCAACTCATCATAGCAACTTACCATAATTTTAAATTATGTACGAAAATTCGTATCGGAACTACCCTGCGCGTGATGTATCTACATTTTCATCTTCGGTTGGTACATACGGGCTAATGTCAAAGACATAACTATGTAGTACGTAACCATGTAACCGGTGTAGATTCCATCTTGCGCTCAGTAGAACAGCACTACCTTCTGGTATTTGGTTTGTCGCTCTACAGTCAGTTTGTGCACACGAGGTCTAAACAGACCGGGACCTATAGTTTAACGTGGATTCCGAACCACTCACGAACTTCCATGCCACAGCCAGTATTCGAACCTGAAGCCTGTAATACCAACGGCCAGAGCGTCATGGCTAGCGCTCATATCTTATTTGTTGGTTTGTATGCATTTCGTTTACTTTATGTTCAAACAGATTTCGTTAAACAAAAAACATCAATTGAATTTTTAAATACTAATGCTTGCTGAGTATATAAAAGTAAAGTATATAAGAAAAGTATTATATTTACAAATTCAACTGCCAGACTACATTATTGAAAGTCGTTTGTGGTCATTAATTAATTATTAATATATCAAAAATATTTTCCTTTATTACATTTCAAATTAGCTTTAAATCTCTGGAGCTTTTCCCAATTATATACATTTGTATGGAAAAAAAATTGGATTACGAAAAATAAAAATAAGTGAGACAAAGAACTTGTTACATCTTTGAAGAGTCCCGAGGATAAAACTGTGTATACTTTACGTTCGTTTCAAAATAAAACAGATAAAAAAAAATTCCAATCACAATAGAGGACGTTCAACTTCGATGTTTGCACTTCGTATGGTCAATAACTGTCGTCATTTTGTTCTGGTAACATATAGCACTTTGAAACAAAAGTAGTACATTAGTCACCACTGAATAAAACTTTTGCCTCGAAACCTTTTCACTTAAAGTGCGCAGAAAGTCTTTTTATAAATGCAGACAAACTCAAGGACATTCACTCGCCTATTGTTATTGGTTTTTCAACTTTGGATTTTATGATTCACGACTAGAATGATAAGCAAGCTCAAAATTAAACTCCTAATTGAGGGTTCTTTAACTTCAAAATAAATTATATCTTATAAATTATTAATTTTGTAACAAACGCTAAAATTAAAAATATAGAAAGATAATCTATTAATGCTTTATTAATTACTAATTTCTTAGTTCGAATACATTAAGAATCAGTTTGAAATTTAAAAAATAAAATAATATTTATTAGTTTTACTATTTATCTACACTTATTATATGGCTTCGGCGAGTTCCGGCGGTGATATGGATATTTTTAGTGGTTCAGAATCCACTATAAATCGTAGGTACCAGTTTAATAGGATTGGGGACTGATGGCCGAGTGGCTAGCACTCTGGCTCTAGGTATCACAGGTTTCGGGTTCGAATCCAGGCGGTGCCATGGTTGTTTGTAGTGGTTCGGAATCCATTTTAAGCCGTAGGTCCCTTTTTCATATGACCGTAGAGCGGCATAGAGCCCAATAAAACTTCTCAACCACATCATTCCTAAACTGTAAAGGGGTAACTCAGCTCTAGGCACAGTGGTGGTCTAAATGATCGTATATTATTGGGCGTAGAGCGAATAAGAAAATATCTCCTGTCTCGAAATGTGCCATTAGGTAGACGGCCTTGGCCCACCATGTGGCTGTTGCGGCTATAAAGGAGGATAATATATAAATTTAGATTTTCTAAAACTACGCTTTTGAACTTATCTAAAACTGCTATTAAATTCTCTTCAATTATGCAATGGAATTTAGCTAAATTTAGTATGAAATTCGACCAAAAATTAAAGAAATAAAATTTGATTAAATAATTTATTTGCTATTAAAAATCATGCCTCTTTATAGAAAAGGCTCTATTCGAATGTTCCACTGTAACTTCCTTGAACTTCTCAAAGAATCTTTCTTTATTTATCCTCATATAATTCTTTATAGTATATTAAATATTTGTTTATCTGACTAATTATTTCCTTTCTGTTGAAAAATTGAACTTAACTGTTTTGGCTTTAGTATTGCCTTTTAACAACTTTTGAGAAAATACAAAATATTTCAGACGGAGACATATTATGGCAATTGCTATAATACCAAATCTGACAAAAGGAAAAGTCAGCATTTTTCGTATAAATAACATTTCTGTACTTAATGTTTCAGAAAATAGTAGCATAATAATTCACATAATTAATAGCACTTAATTATAATTCGTTTTCATGTTATTATAAATATGTGTGGGACATTTATTTGTACTTAATATAATATGATTAGCCATAATTTTAAGGAATGAGATATTTAATCACAAGTATACAAAAAATACACTACTTTATGCAATGTTTGTTACTTTTATTTACATAACAGATAACACAATGACTTAAAAAATAGTTTGTGTTATCTAAAAGTTGTTTGTTATTTAATCAAACTTTTTTGTAGCAGTTTCGTAAACAAAGCTGAATCATATAAGTTTATCTCAAAAGCATCAATATCAAAATGAACAACATAAATAGCAACAACAAAAAGAAAATTCTGTAAAATGTTTTACATTGTGTAGCAAGATTTTGCAAATTTATCAGAAGAAACAATTTTTTTATTATAAAAATATATTCCAGTTATATTAGACATTATTCAATTTAACGATATGCGTGGCTAAATGCCTTATAAAATGGTTTTTGAGATTTAAAATTTTAATTTTACATTTATTATTATTACATTTACTTTACATTATTAAATTTATTATTAATTATTACATTATTTATACATTTTAATTAAAATTATTTAAAATGAATAGGTTAATAAAAAAAATTAATATTGAAAATATAGAGAAGTTGTTTTCGTAAAAATATACAAAAATAAGAACAAAATTATAAAAACTGTGTGAAAAATTTCTTTATTTTGAAATCTTCCTACTAATGCATTTCACAAAATCATTTCTTAAAGAAAATTTATAGTGTTTAAAAATGGAACTTAATACATAAATCAACTCTTCATAATTATTGACTGATCGTTGATGAGACAAAGTAAACATCAAGTTGTCCAACTCAATAGACTTAAGAAAGACAACTTAATCAATTTCAAAACTATTAATGCATCTCAATGATCAATTTCAAAACTATTAATGCATCTCAATGATCAATTTCAAAACTATTAATGCATCTCAATGATCAATTTCAAAACTATTAATGCATCTCAATGATCAATTTCAAAACTATTAATGCATCTCAATGATCAATTTCAAAACTATTAATGCATCTCAATGATCAATTTCAAAACTATTAATGCATCTCAATGATCAATTTCGGAAAAAACTATTAAAAATCATTTCTCAATGATCAATTTCGAAAAAACTATTCAAATGCATCTCAATGATCAATTTCGAAACAAAAACTCAATTTCGAAACAATTAATGCATCTCAATGATCAATTTCGAAACAATTAATGAATCTCAATGATCAATTTCGAAATTCAATTTGAATTCAATGATCAAAGAAACACCAGGTTGTAACAATCTCAATAGACAATTTCGAAACAATTAATGCATCTCAATGATCAATTTCGAAACAATTAATGAATCTCACAAAATCATTTCTTAAAGCAAGTTTATAATGTTTAAAAATGGAACTTAATATACAAATGAAATATTTATAAATTTTACTGAGACAAAATAAACATCAGGTTGTACAACTCAATAGACTCAAATGAACTCAAAGACAGCTTGATCAATTTTGAGACAATCAATTCATCTGACTGATCAATTTCGATACAATTAATGCATCTCCCAAAATCATTTCTTAAAGAAAATATATAAGGTTTAAAAATGGAACTTAATACACAAATGAATTATTCATATTTATTGATGAGACGAAGTAAACACCAGGTTGTACAACTCAATAGACTTAAGAAAGACACCTTGATCAATTTCGAGACTATCAATGTATCTCACAAAATCATTTCTGAAAGAAGATCTATATGTTTAAAAATGGAATTTAATACACAAATGAATTATTCATATTTATTGATGACACAAAGTAAATATCAAGTTGTACAACTCAGCAGATTTAAGAAAGACAACTTGTTCAATTTCGAGACTATCAATGCAATGATCAATTCCGAGACAATTAATGCATCTCCCAAAATCATTTCTTAAAGATAATTTATAATGTTTAAAAATGGAACTTAATACACAAATTCTTTATGATTACTGACTGATCGTTGATGAGACAAAGTAAACATCAACTCAACAGATTAAAATAGTGCACAACTCAGCAGACATAAGAAAGACAACTTGACCAATTTTGAGACATACAGCCCTATCGGACAAATCGTACAGACTACTTTTACTTTATTTTAGTTGCACAAGCTTCAAAAAAAAGAAAGGCCAAGCTCTCCGATACTTTCCGCTTCATTTTCCTAAGAAGGAAACACTGCTATCAGGTTTCTATTCTTGTAACTTGCAATGTGTAAATGGTAATGAGCGTGATCCTGTGAAGTCTCGCAGGGGCAGATGGGCTTCCTGGAGGCGCTTCGAAGATGGCTTCTTTGTCTCAAGACCTTGAGCAAAGTTCATTGCCACATCCATTCACTTCCGATTTTACCAGAAAAAACAGAAGAAAAGAATAAAAAAAACCCATCTCCAGGCCCCTCCTTTTTTCTTACGATACGTCAAAGTCGTGTTCTTACCGTTTGTGTCAAAACTACTACAACCAGACGGTGTGTGCTGAATGCTTATTGATTTCTTGGAAGTATTCCGTGCAAAAACCAACAAAATTACACCCAAAGACAAGGTAAACAATATGACTTGATTCCGGGATTTATATATATATAAAAAATGGTGGATTTTGAAACAAAGATCTGCCCAGTCGCCAGTCGTCAAAAGACGCAGTTGTTTGTCTTTTGATGGAAAAACTGAAATTATATATATTGATGACAAAAAAACTGCATAAAATGTAAAAGTAAAAACAAAAAAAATATCAGAGAATGAACAAAGAACTTATCAGTGTGTATAACGAGCCATGAAGACAGCATTCGATATACATTAATTTTCATATGCTTCCTTTTTAATCCCAACCCCAAGAAAATATTCCAAAAACAAGAAAAAAAAGGAGTAAAATTAAAAATGAATTTAGGAAAAAATCTGAAGTACGCATTAACTGCAATGACGAAACTGAAAATCATTAAATAAACGCAAACGTTAAAACATCAAGGACAAAAACGCACAGGTAAATAAAAAAAATATTAAACATATCAACTTAAAAAAATACTAGAAATCCTGACAAAAAATTTAATAAAAATGAATATTCTATCAACGAGTTTTAAATAATTGTCTATAAATGATAAAATATATCTGCATGTGCACTTGATTTTTTTTTAATTATGGTATAAAATATTTCTAGAATGAGTAATTATTTTTAATAGCACAACATTTTTAAGTAATACTTTAATGTAGCCCTACTCGTGTCTAATATCTAATAACAAAGATTCGTATGTGTAAAGCCGTGTCCACATTAACAATCGAAAATTCTGAGCGCTGCATACCAAAATTCTTTGCTACAGTTTGGGGGAATCGAAATGCATGTGATTTCATTTGTAAGCTTTCGATACAGAGATTTGGTTTGTCACTCTATGGTCCTTTTTTGCCTATGGTACCAAAAGCCAGGGCGTTAGCCAATTGGCCATCAGGCCGCTTCGATAGGGAGAGGAATTACTGCTCAGCCTGGTAGTGATTTTTAGTTCAGCAACAAAGGATTCATCATCTTCGGTAAGACTACTGGATAAACATTCATAAGGGGAGAAAATAGTGCTTGTTTTCCGAATTCAGGCCATAAGTTATAATCAACTAATAGGAAACATTGCAGTTACTGCTTTCAGAAACGAGGAACAATCAGAGTATGTCGTGTTAATGTCTCGCGTCAACAGTGACAAATAGCAACAGTTACCATTTCCCACTTACACCATATCATTCACTCTAATACGTTAAATTGTAGGTCCCGGTCTGATCAGCCCTAGTGTGCAAAAAATGACTGTAGAGAGATAAACCAAACCACACCATACAATTAAATCTCTACTCTTATATTAATAGAATCTTCTTGTGGTATATTATGTGGAACATGTCCTAATATTTAAAAACTATTCACATTATAGAATTATTATAGTTATTATTCCACCAAAAGTATTGTTTTTATTGATTTCTTTAGGAATGATTCATATCTACAATTTGTTTAATTTTTGTTCTCACTTGAGGTATTAGTCAGTAAGTATTGGAGTATTAGTTAAAAATGAATTAAGCTAATATTTTCCTTGATTCCGACTTAAAAACTTCCGTTTACTAATAAAAGTTTCTCAATATTGTTACGTAAATTTGTAATCGCAAATAAATAACTAGTATTAACGGTCATAGTTTCAAACGACGTCATACAAAATTGGGGTAAATGATTATTATCACAAACTGAAAGGACAAATTGCAAAATTGTGTAACTATAGTTTTCCCTAACAGAAAGAAAGAAAATAACCATTTATAAATATTAAAATCGCAAATATTCCATAAACATTTTAGCAATTGAACATTACATAAAAAGTTTTTAAAAAATTAAATCATTTAACCCATAAGTGAATTTATATAAGAATAATTCCCCTTTTTCTTGCTTATTAAAAAAATTCTTTAAGAAATTCCACATAAAATGCAAATGATAATTTTATACACATAATTTCTTGTTTAAATGAGTAATACATGAACAGTTTAACTGATCTAAACTTAATTTAAATGAGTAATACATTAACAGAAAATTAACTGAGCTTCAATTGATTTCATTTTTCTGACATTACTAGTAATTATAATTCAAACAACTATGGCGTAAAAAAACTGGAAAGCCACAAGGATTTAAATACAGCGGTGTAAAAGGTGGGAAATCTCATTTCGGAGAGGTTTTATTTTTATTAAAAGTAATTTGAAGTTTTAATAATTAAAATTACGCAATATCAAAAAAATAGAAAAATACCACAATAAGTAATTAATATTTTTATTGCTTTGCGCAAGAGTAACGTGTAATCGATTCGTTTATTTCCAATTTTAAGCATAATGTTTACCTTTCGTCGAATAGCTGGTCCAGATTAAACCGTAGGTCCGGGTCTAATTAGCTTAAAATGTGCACAAAATGACCGTAGAGTGACAAACCAAATCAAACCGAATAACTGGTAGAACTAGACATTGTTCTACAAAAAAAGTATCTTAAAAAATAATTTAAATTTAAATTAATTTTTAATAAAATTCATTAGAGCTAAAGAATAGCAATATTATTTAAAATAATATTGATTATTCAACATGTAAATTATCCTTTTTTACTACAAAAGTTTTTAAAAAAACATTAAATTCAGCACAATGAGACCTAACTGATTTTATTTCCATTGGTTTCTTTTATAAAAAAATAAATATAATTGTAAAAGAATAACTAAATACCATCCTCTATGAAACTTCACAAGTTTTGGAATTTCGAAATACAAAAATTCTTTGATTGGATTCGTATATTTCGATTTAGAGAGATAAGATTACTTTGATTTCAAATTACACCGGTAATATTTTGAAATTATTTATAAATTTTCAATAATTTATTCCTAATCGAATTTTATAATTATGCACACATCATTTTTATTATTTAATTGTTTTAAATACTTTGATAAAAATGTATGAAGTATATATGCCCAGAGAAAATTTCGTTAAATTCGCCTATTTACCATATACATAATTATTTTCAAAGATATTTTTAATTATTCATAAATAGTTGAAATTACTCGCTGAATAACAACAGCAATATTTATCTAAAACAATTACAGCGTAAACAAATTTAATAGCATGAGATACGTTTGAATGTTCCTCGGTATTCAAAAAATTTCTGACACTTTACAAGTTATTTCTAAATGAATTTTGAAAACCCATATTTTACTATTAATAAGTTTTCTTAGTGATTAGTTAAAGCTGTGATTAATATAAAAAAGACGCAAACTAAATTATAAGAATCCATGAAACTTGGCTAAACACTTGGAACTTGGCAAATGAAAAATAAATTGACAAAATACATTAGAGTAGATAAACATCTAAATAAAAATTCTTTTTTTTAATTCAAAATAATTTTAATTTTACTATAGGACTCATAATAAACAATTCCTACCAGAATTTTTCAGGAAATCGATTTTATCAATTTAAAAGTATAACAAATATACTAAAATTGATAATTTATATTGTTATCTTGTTGTAATCACATGCATGTTGCTTTTGTACTAATTGAATTTGACATTACATAAATAACTACACAAATGCAATATAAATTTCAGGTACATAAATCAAGAATAATTTTACAAAAGTATTTCTAATTACTTTACATGACATTTTACCAGTTATCTGTACGTGTTAAATAACAAGACTATAAAATTCAAAATTCAGCATTATTAATGACAAACAAGTAATTTAATTACAAAACAATTTATAAAAGCAATAAATGTTTTTATAAAATTAACTTCAGTAAGTACATTAACATTGGCAACTAATTGTATTTTTATATTGCAGCTTTTAATCGATACATTTATAACAGTTAATAAATGAATTGTCATAAACTTTCAATGTTAAAGTACCAATCAATTATTTATATCAAGTATAGTATTTATGCAATAGGAAGAAAATGAAGATTAGAAATTACTAAAATATTGGTTTAAAGTTATTTTGATATTTTTATATGTATGATAAGGATATATTAAAATAGAAAGATAAGGTCAAGCTTGTCTTCGAAGCATAACTAATGATTTTTGGGATTTTTAGATTTTCCAAACAATTTCTAAAACACACACTTTATCAAATTTTTATTTAGAGAAAAAGGAATAAAAAATTTCAAGTTTTTATAAACTCATATATAAACAGAAAATTTATTTATTTAATTAAATACTTCATTGTTCAAATATTTTAAATGTTTTTTCAATTTAGAAAATTTAGCTTAAAATATTGAAAACATGTATAGAATTTATTTTTCAATATCAATAATAGATCAAACTAAACTACTACAAATACCAAACATAATCAAAGAATATCAAAAGGAAAAGCATTTGAAGATTTCCAATAAAAACTTTTACTATACCTAAAATATCCATAATACCTGTGAACAGATTAAATGTATTTTCATCACTCTGTTAATATTCTTAACTCCAAATACGCTATAATCCATCGCAAATATCTTGAATGTAAAACTTTGTAACAACTACATGACCCTACCTAAATAATACTACCCTAACTACATGAGTTCTGAAGAAAACTTTAAGGAACAGGCGAATAAAAACCCGAAATGAAATTAGATTACACAAGATCAGAATACATAAAATACGTTTTGTTTTGAAAAGCACTTCATCAAGTTTATTGCATTTTTCAATTAGAGCCACAAATATAGACATTCGTTTAACTGTCTTTTTAACCTCTATCTTAATTGTTATACTGCAAGACACCTTGATTGAGAAATTTAAATTCATCACACAGACTCAAATTAAAAGCGTTTGAGAAAAAATTGGACACTGAAATATTTTAAAATGTACAAGATAAGGATATATTTCGGTTTTTCCCAATCAGTTAGACGATAGAACATTCGATTTAGTAAAAAAAAAATGTCTTAAAATTGAAGGCTAACGAAATCTTATCATTGAAGGTTACAAAAATTAGGTGAACTTGAAAATATCTAATGGCATGTTTTAACACGATCATGAATCACATACTCATGTTAAAGATATTGCAAATAAAAGAATTTCTGCAATACATTCCAATCTCAATATTACTTAACATATTGCCTGACTCGAAGAAAATGATTGCAATAAAGTTGATGCAACGCTTAACAAACGAGAAAAAACAGCTGATAACAATGATAGCATCTTCAAACTTTCTATGGTAAGTTAGGTAAGAGCTACCAATTTTCTTCTACACGATGTTCAACTGTCCAACATTTAAAAGTCTAAAATCCATTATCCAAGATTTAAAAGCTTATTTATAAACTTACAGCAAATATTTACATCAATGGCCGATACTTGAAGGTTTTCTTCGAGACTTCAAATACTGATGTATATAACTCGCGAGTTCGTAGCAAAGGCAAAAAAGATTTTATTTTACAAATGACGAAAAATTCACGACTAAGCCATTACTACTACTACCACCACACCACATCACATCATATCACTATGCCTAGAGCCGAGTTGCCCCTATAGAGTTCGGGAATGATGTCGATGGAGCGCCTAAGTCGTTATTTCACATGCTCTCCAGTACTTTTTGACCATGGCCTCATACCGAGAAAGTGCATTACAATTATTTAAATGTTCAAAAATCATGGGCCGACTAGAGTCACACAAAACACAGTTTGGGGAATAGAGATGATCACGTAAACAGTCATAACCAGTCAAACATCTAAATAGAGTCACCGTTGTCTTTCTTGGAAAAGTGGGAATAATTCTCTCTTCCCCCAGAATTCTAAATCTCTTATCTATAGCGCGTTGAATCATATCTTATTGAAGAAATTTCTTAAGAGTTAAATTAACAAGCAGCTTAGTCGTATGAAATGAAAGCAGTCGATTAATGCGTTGCTCTATCAAAGTTCCTCTCTTAGCCAAAAAGGGAAGATTTAATTTGGAGAAATTTAGTGAAGACATACGAATTTTCAATCAAGACATCTTAATTAATTAATTGATTATTAATTTTTCAGAAAATTCTGATACTAATGAATCAACTGTCGATTTTAGTTTCTTTTAAAGTGACAACTCAAAACTGAAGAATTCTACAATTTACAGACTTATTTATATATGTAATTATTTATATGCTTATGCAATGTATTCGGGTTTTAATATTAAATATTAATACTCGACTCAGAATTAAATTTGATTCGAAATTTTATTTTCTAACACATGGTTAAATGGCAACATGCATAATTAATATTCGAAAAAGGTTCAATTCCGAATAGTGAAGTGCGTTGCATTCACTAATTTTGAAACAACTAAGACTCAGCCGAGATTAAGATAGAGCATGTGAGATCGCAAACACAAATTCGGAGTGTTTGATGGTAATTTCAAAGATTTTCTCAAATACGACACACACTATAAGTATGGAAGTTCATCCAATAAACATTCCTCTACATGTGAAGAATTTTTACTGATGTAAAAATAAGGATTTTGTAAAAAAAAATGTCAATGAAACTTTTGGATTCAATGAAATAGTCCAAAAGATAGATTCAGATATTATTCAGAAATTCATCTGATGAAATACTTTGTTCTTAAGATACTTTAAGATTTTTAAAAATTTTTAAATGACTAAATATGTTCTAATACTGTTACTTTAAAAAGTAATTTAGTTACAAAACGTTTTAAAGTCCAGAAAGAACACTATAAATAATAATATTTATATGTATAGAATGTAAATCAATACTAAAAAAAAATGACATAAATGAAAGCAAAGAAACTGAAATTGATCAAATAAATATAGAATGAAAAAAAGGGCCATTGAGAGGATAGCTGAATATGCAAACATGTAACTGCACAATCTGTGAAGAAATTTGGAGAATAATGATATTACTTAACATGAGAGGATAAAATAAAAACAAATCCTTGCTTTTTTTCTACATAAAAATGGATATGATTTAATTATATTACACCAATTGCATGAATATACCAAATAAATTTAAAAACTTTTTTTTCAAAATTTAAAATGTGTTTCGACAAATTTTCTCAGAATGTTTTTTGATTTATATAAGGAATTTTTCAAAAGAGACCTTAGACCCTGTTTTAATGTTGAATTGTTTTCATAAGAAACCCGAAACAAACTGAATCTAAAGAATTTTTTTTAACATAAACACAAATGTAAGGAATATATTCGATTTCTTTATTTTAAATAAAATCACAAATGAACATTAGGATGTCAGGGGTGATATCATTTAAAAATCCAATAACGCTGTGTTAAAAGGCATTGGCATCACGTTATGAGATCTTTTGTCTCGGATGTTACTATCAAAAACAAGAATATTTTCTTGTTTATTTGTCCGTGAAAACGGTTTAATGCTAATAGATATAGTTTACTTTAACATTTAACTTTCGCCAATTTGTTCACTTAGATCTATTTGTTCAATTAGTAAAAAAAAATCATTTTTCTGTGAATTTTTTTAAATTAAATTTCAGATTTCATGAATGATTTCAATACATTGTTGTTCTGAAAGTAACATAGGATTTGCATATATTTAATTAAATATATGCTAACTAAATTATAATGCAAATTAATTATAATTATGATGCAATTATAATTATGCAAATTAATTATAATAATGATGCAAATATAATGCAAATTAATACAAATTATGATACAAATATAATACAAATTAATACTAATTATGATGCAAATATAATACAAATTAATACTAATTATGATGCAAATATAATACAAATTAATACAATTATGATGCAAATATAAATAAAATGCAAATTAATTCTAATTATGATGCAAATATAATGCAAATATAATTATACTTATGATGTCAATATAATTATAATTATGATGCAAACGTAAATAAAATTCAAATTAATTATAATTATATGCAAATTACTTTTATTATAAATTAATTATTGAATATAAAATTAAGTCGCAAAAAAAAAAAAAAAAAAAAAAAAAATTGTAATTACGAGTATTTAAAATATTACAGCACATTTTTTAGCCCCTTTAGCACTTTTCTATATTTTCTTATACATTCAATATTGACAAAATGTTTCGCATTACATTTGCCAGGAATATTATTCATAAATTTTAACTAAAAATCCTAAAATTCGTAAAAGCTAACAACAAACCAAAGATAATAGAGATATCCCGACTAGGTATCTCGAATTTCTGCACATCCTCTGTCTCCTCTGCCTACAGATGGAAGATAGAGATAACGCCGGCTTATCCGGGATGCACGCCGAGCCAATCTCTCTTCCTTATCTCTACACCGTGTCCGAAAATCATGCCTGCAGCTCACGATTAAAATATAATGCAAACTTAAGGTCACAAGATGATGGGATAAAATCTCATTTCGCACCCGCGAATCATGTTTACAGGACACAAAGGAAAAATTGTAAAAGATTAAAAATTTATTGTCATCGGTGGGATAACACTAAAAATTTTTCATAAATTTTGTGTCCAAAAAGTAAGACCAATTTAAAATTCCCGGGGCTTGTCGATAATTATACTTTTCATTTCAATATACTATGAAACATTTATTTTTTTCAAAATGTTACCAATTTTAACAATATCATTTGCTGAATATTAAAAAAAAAAAAAAAAAAAACATTTTTAATTAGACAAAAATTCTTGTTAGATACGAAAATTTTTTTTGCATATTTATTTATTTTTAACTTTAAAAGCATTTAAATTTCTTAAAATGTATACACCTACTACTGTGTCCAAAAAGTAAGACCAATTATCAATTTAAAATTCTCGGCGCTTACGGAATTTTTTTTTTTTTTTTTCCTTTTTTAGGATTGCTGGAACTGTTCTTGACATCTGTGTGAAATTTCAAGTCAAAATATTCATTAGTGTTTGAGTTACGCTTGGCTTTGTGAGACGCTGAAACTGATTCCGGCGATTTTTGAAATGTCTGAATTAATTGAGCAAAGAACTTGCATTAAATTTTGATTGCGGAAACGTATAGAATGTTGCAGAAGGCATTCGGTGAGCATTCCTATATCGGAAAGAAATGTTTAGAAGTGGTATAAACAGTTCAATGAAGGCAGAGAACGTTTTGAAGACGAAGAGCCTTACGGTCTACCATCAACCACAACCGACGAAGTTCACGTCCAAAAAGATTTGTTTGCAAACCGTCGATTTATAATTAGACACCTTGCTGATGATATTGGAATTTCAAAAGAATCGTTCAATTCCCTTTTGGCCTTCAAACGCGTTTCAAATCTCGATTGGTACTGGTAACACTGAATGCGCCAGCTCAAACTGCATTGATTCTTCGTGACTTTTTCGCCAAAAATGAAACCCATATCGTTCCACAGCCACCATATTCACCCGATTTAGCATCGTGCTACTTCTGGCTTCTCCCTAAATTCAAAAGACCACTCCGTGACATCGTTTTGAGTCGATTGATGAGATTCAGCGTGAATCGCCGAGCGGTTTGAAAACCATCCCTGCCGATGACTTTTTAGCATGCATTGAGGATTGGAAAAAAAGTTGGCATAAGTGCATTGTATCCGGAGGGCATTATTTTGAAGGAAATGAAATAAATTTGAAGAATAAATAGAATTTTTGAAAAAAAAAAATTGGTCTTACTTTTTGGGCGCAGTTGTATATTAGACATTTTAGTTGTTTGGAATAGAAAAAATATCGCTGTTTTACTACAACTAATAGCAATTTTACTATAATTAGCCTACCAACAAACGGTGGTTACAAGAACCAATGGAGGTCAGTTAGGCGCCATCGAAACATAGGCGCCATCAAAAGCCGGATATGGTTTTATTAAATTGAATAGCTGGAAATGACCTGAAGGGGTGGACAGAAGGTGAAGACCCTACTCCTGGAAAAGTTCGTTCCTAATTGTGGTGGCAGCAAGAAAACTTTAATCCATCGAAGTTGCAATCCCGTTATAAATGGAAAACGTACTTAAAACAAGCCAAATAATAAGATATCGAAGAACTTAGAAAAAAATACAAATAAATGAATGCATTAATATAATGTAATAAAAAATTCATATTTCTAAAAAAGAAGTAATTACAAAAAAAAAAAAAAAAAAAAAAAAATTCAATCTTTACATTTTTTTCATGCATAAAAACCTCTCTTAAATCTCTTTATTCTAATTAAGAAAATTTATTTAAAAATGCACGCCATAATAAATGGTATTTATAACGGTATAATTTTTAAAAACATCTCACGCACTTCATAAATGAGATTTTTTTAAGAAAATAATCACATCTATGTTACTATTCCGTCCACACTTGAACATCCCCACTGAAGTAAGTGATCATTATGAAATTTTTTACCTTATAATACTGATTTATATTTTGTTTAAATAAAACTAAAATATGAACTATTGTGCCTTAAAATCTTGAAAATTAAGAAGGGCAATATTAACTCAAATATTATTAAAAGAGAAAGAATTTTCGAATTTTTAACAAATGCTAATATTTTTTTCATTTAAAATCTATGATAGTATAACAACTAAGCACCTTACTTAACTTGCACCTTTCTAACCTTATGATACGGATTTATATTTCGTTTAAATAAAATCAAAATATGAATTATTGTGTCTTTAAGTCTTGGAAAATTAAGATGGACATTATTAACTTGAATATTATGAAAAGAAAAATAATTTCAAATTTTTAACAAATGCTAATTTTTCTTCATTTAAAATCTATGGCAATATAATAACCAAGCATTATTTTGGTCTTTTATTCCTTCGTATTCACCTAATTAATTATGATGATAAAATACACGAGTACTAATGAAATTATACATTACCACCTGTAATGAATTTAAAAAATGAAATAATAAACTGGTTAATTTCTTGTAATGAAACTTAAAAATGGATAAATAATGTAACCTATTAACTACACAGTGTATTTCCATTCTCAAGTCAGATTAAGTTTATGCGCATAATTTATAAGATCATTCAAAATATTCTTGCCATATTATTAGCACCTCAAAACAAAAGCAGAATTCGAAAATTTTATGCAATTTAATTTTGAAATTAAATTTGAATTTTTTTTTAATTTAAAATTATATATATATGTCTTTAAATAATAAGTGAATCTATAATTAATGTTAAGTTCTAGATCCATATATGGTGGCCATAGTACGACTCTTTCTGGCGACTGTATGTTTCTAAGCTAATAATAATTTACCATGTATGAAATATGGTAAATTAAATTACATCAAAATAATTCAAAAACATAAAAATAAAAATGTTATAAGGAAGAAAATGTTATTCTGATTTTATTAAACAATGTAGTAAAAATATTTTTTTTTATTTAATTTGCTTGTGGTTTTTACGACTATTGTCCATCTTAACTATTAACTGCAGAAAGTTGAATTGATGATTTATTAAAACAGTTCACAGTTTTATCAGTTAAACAATGGCTCTTTCATATATTCCTTCCTTTAATAGGGCTTCCAAAGATAATGTAACCAACCACTCTTGCTCGAGATACTTATGTTGGTACATCGCAAGGTTTAGTTAGCTCCTTTTCTGAACAATTACAACTATACTTTAGAAATTATTCTGATATAATATTATATATTGAATAGTTATAGAACGTATACATTTCCAATTCAAGATTAATCAATGTGTAAAGTCGAATTGCAAATCTATACCTTTCAAACTTTACAATTTTAATCAGTTTCAACGAAACATTTCTCCAATAAGATATGTTTGATTTCTAGAATATTGCAAAACTTGCTTCCACTTTGACAATTTTAACTATTACTTAAACCTAGGAAATCAACTCTGAAATTACGTAACTAACTTTATTTTTATATCTTTCATACTATTCCAGCCTTTTCTTTTCTTTTCTTTACTTTTACAGGCAGACTTTATTATTACATTTTATTAAATTGTTGAACTATTTGACTAAATTATGAGTGGAGTTTCGCAAAAAAATTGTTAATGGATGAATTCATCAGACTTTTAAATGGATGTACACGTTTATATACATTAAATGTATATATTTGCCTTATTAATCTGTAAACTCATTTTGAAGTAATCTATGCTCATGTATTTATACCACAATAGATAAGATTAAAACGTTAATTGCACATTGTAGACATAAATTACGAACATTAACAAAAGAATGCTTACAGTTGGACTCAGATAATTGTTCGGCTTTATTATCAGCAATCACATATATGTTTAATGCATATAAGACAAAGAAGGTTATTTTATCACAATACATTTTATGTTTTATATGATAATAAATGCCTGTCACGGAGACTACGCACAAATATAACAACACGATATTGTGATATGACACAAAATGAATATTATTAAAGATTTTTTCAATAAAAAGTTAGAAATATGTTATCAAAGAAAAATATTAATATTATTCTTATGCGATTATATCTGTTATAAAATATTTTTTGCAATTAAATTCTTAATTATGTATACAAGTAGCCTAGTATTCTTATTATGTATATGAGTATATATCACTGAGAAAAAAATTTAAATTGTTTTATAAATTTATTTATTACTACATAAAGTAAAAACTCTGAACCAAAGTTTAAAGCTAATAACATTTTTTATTTAATAGTAAATTTCTACTGTAGTTTGCCAAATTACGCTTTCAACATTAACACATTACGTATCAAAATTGTCATACTTTTTTCTTGGGAAAATTGCTAATTTTATATTAACTAAATTATTAATATTGATATCACATTGTTGAATAACATATTTTTAATTTATCAATAAAAGCAGGGAAAATGCATGAAAAATCCTTTTTAAGACGAAATGAAAGTAATTTAAATGTTGTTAATTTGTAAGATCAACATTTTCTCCGATATCCTATTATTTCTGAAATAAAATCACCATTTTCTCCAATATTCTATTTTTTCTGAAATAAAATCAACATTTTCTCCAATATCTTATTATTTCTGAAATAAAATCAACATTTTCTCCAATATCTTATTATTTCTGAAATAAAATCAACATTTTCTCCAATATCTTATTATTTCTGAAATAAAATCAACATTTTCTCCAATATCTTATTATTTCTGAAATAAAATCAACATTTTCTCCAATATCTTATTATTTCTGAAATAAAATCAACATTTTCTCCAATATCTTATTATTTCTGAAATAAAATCAACATTTTTCTCCAATATCTTATTATTTCTGAAATAAAATCAACATTTTCTCCAATATCTTATTATTTCTGAAATAAAATCAACATTTTCTCCAATATCTTATTATTTCTGAAATAAAATCAACATTTTCTCCAATATCTTATTATTTCTGAAATAAAATCAACATTTTCTCAAATATCTTATTATTTCTGAAATAAAATCAACATTTTCTCCAATATCTTATTATTTCTGAAATAAAATCAACATTTTCTCCAATATCTTATTATTTCTGAAATAAAATCAACATTTTCTCCAATATCTTATTATTTCTGAAATAAAATCAACATTTTCTCCAATATCTTATTATTTCTGAAATAAAATCAACATTTTCTCCAATATCTTATTATTTCTGAAATAAAATCAACATTTTCTCCAATATCCTATTATTTCTGAAATAAAATCAACATTTTCTCCAATATCTTATTATTTCTGAAATAAAATCAACATTTTCTCCAATATCTTATTATTTCTGAAATAAAATCAACATTTTCTCCAATATCCTATTATTTCTGAAATAAAATCAACATTTTCTCCAATATTCTATTTTTTCTGAAATAAAATCAACATTTTCTCCAATATCTTATTATTTCTGAAATAAAATCAGCATTCTATTATTCTGAAATAAAATCAACATTCTATTATTCTGAAATAAAATCAACATTCTATTATTCTGAAATAAAATCAACATTCTATTATTCTGAAATAAAATCAACATTCTATTATTCTGAAATAAAATCAACATTCTATTATTCTGAAATAAAATCAACATTCTATTATTCTGAAATAAAATCAACATTCTATTATTCTGAAATAAAATCAACATTCTATTATTCTGAAATAAAATCAACATTTTCTCCAATATCGTATTTTGAAATAAAATAAACTTTTTCAACGGGACATTTTTTGCACAACATTAAAAAGCATTTCTTTTTCTGCGGTTTACCTTCATTTAAATTCTGTCCCGGCCTAATGCCACTTTCTCATTAAAATCAATGATTTTATTTTTTTTTTCCTCTCATTTTTTTACTCGCCAAAGAAATTCTATAATTTAAATATCTTTATAAATAGTTTGAAATTAAAAAATATATTAAAATAAATTGCAACTAACTGCATTATTAAACATATCTTATTCAACAAATTATTCTATAGATTTATGAAATGGATAAATTTTACTTAAACATGAGAATTCGGTATACTTTACGAATAAATTAATAATTTAAAATAGTATAAAACATTTGTTATTCATTAAATACAGTTAATTATTAATTCATGAAATACAATCAATTATTTCAATCCCAATCATTTAATAAGAGAAAACGAAAAATTTAAATACAGTTTTACTGCGGTGGTTTTAAATGTGTTTAATAATTTACCAAAAATTGTTTTACTATGTCATTCTTAGCTAATTCCGCAAACTATTACTATAAATGACATCAAAGTTTAAGAACAGTTAGAAAAGAAAAACATTAAACAATTCTAAATCACATTAGTAATCGAGATTAATCACGACAAAGTAAAAGAAAATAGGAATACAATAACAAACATGAAGTTAAAGATAAAACACACCTCAGGCACATAACCAGCCTACATCTCCAAGTACACATATATTAAGTATTTCCTATCCAAACAACGTCAATTATTTGGCGTCGTCTTGACTCCAACCTAAATATTAGTTTTCTCATTTCTAGATCAAAGGCAAAGAGGGAAATTTTAGTTTTTATTGACAAACAGACCGTTAAGTATGTAATAAGAAACCTTGTTTAATTTTAAAAACAAAATGCGACTACAATAATATATATTTATATTGGATGTAATTTTAAGATATTCAATCAAATTGCATTATCCAGTAATATTTTAAGATATTTTATTATTTTTTTCGCACTCGGTTAGTCTTTACATAATACTGTACTTCTTTAGAACAGTAATAACGAATATTTTCTTTACGATACAAATCGATCTATATAACTAGGCAGGACAAAAATAGGTGAAAAAAAAATCTTAAACATCAAATTTTCAAGAAATATTATTTTGAAAAAAAAAAAATAACAGAATTATTTAATTTAGAATGATAACATTGTAGTAATTCTTTACATTAAAAAAATTGAAAATATAGTATTTTTATTAAAATTCAAGTTTATTCAAATTTAACTAAGTTGAACTTAGCATTTGGCTGATGAAAATGATTTTTTTTTCTAAATGTAGTATATGGTTCTATAGAGAAAATTTTTTTTATAATAAATAAAAATATTAGAAATCCCATTAAATTAATAATAATGAAGAATTAAATTTTCTATTTCAATACGAGAGAAAATGTTATATCATATTTCCACTATCTTTTTATTACACATTGTTAAAAATTTATGTATTTCACAAATCCCTTCTTAAAACGAAAATCAATGATTTTAAAAATAAGTTTTTAACTATATTAATGTTCATCGAAAAATATTTTTTAATTCATTTATATTTAATTTGATAATGATATTAGTGTAATGTTTGTAAATTTATAATATTATATAGTTAAAATATCCACAATATATATGTGACAGATATTATTACAGCTTTCACTTTATTGCAATATATATTTATGATATCGATTTCATACGAAGTAAAATGTACAACTTTTACGATGCATAAGGAGGTTAAATTGTTAATTTCAAAGAGTATTGTTTATAGACCAACCAAATCCAAAAACCATCAGCAATTTTCAAGAAAACCAAACCGTTAATAATAAATATTGTTTTCCAAATTATGTGCGACTCTTGCGATTTATTTCTCCATCCTAAAAGGTTATTGGCTCTGAAGAGTAAGCTCTAAGAAAAATCATTGAGGTAACAACACACACACAACAACAGATTTGTCTGCACGCGATATTTCAGCCCTCATCAATATAAATATTGATTCATAGCTGAATATCTATAAGCGACCAACTCGAATATTGCTTCGAATTCCACCAAACTATATAGCGCGAAGTACTAGAATTTAATTACAAAACTAGCGCCAAATCATATTCTTCTATAAAATATGATTAAGGACATAAATGAAAAATTTGAACATGGAGATTACTGAAATGAAACCAATTTTACAAAACTTCCAAAAAAATAAATTTTGAAGATTGGTTGACTTTATTAACAGTATGTTGATTCTCATACAATCTTCTCCTTTTCAATCTCCTCAAGGTAAATTTGTAAAGAATTGATCATCTGCCTATAAAGTGGAGACCTTATAAAGACCAAGTTTGATATGCCAATATATTACTATAAGTATGATAGTTGTCTAATAGATGGAGTTCAAAAGGAAAAAGGAAAATGATAAGGAAAATGTCAGTTCAAAAGGAAAATGATAAATCATTTTCAAAATTGTTTGATCTTTTTTGAATTCCTTTCTTAACCAAAAGGAAAAACGAATTTGTTAAATTTTACATTGATCCTGAATGACAAATTGGTTACTAATATGTATTTTCAAATACTTGCTTGATCGAAAAACATTTGTGTAAAACGAAACATATTTAAAGCATTCCAATTTATACTTATTTAATGCATTCTAATTTGTCCCAGACACTTATTAAATAAACTTCAGGTAACTGAAGCCACCCATTAAATACATTTAATACAGGTGCATACTTGCTGTTATAAAAGATAAATAACATTACTATTTTCAAGGGAAATATTCCTTAAATAAAGAAGTCCAATAATCAATTCAATGCAAATATTAATCAATAATGTGAAAGTAAAAAAATACGTAACAAGTAATTACCAAACATTTTGAAATTACTTAATTAAAATATGATCAGGACGCATAGTTAAGGATAGATGGCAATTTCAACACGATTTGGTTTGTCGCTCTACGGTCATTTTTGCACACGAGGGCTAAACAAGCCGGGACCTACAGTTTAAAGTGGATTCCAAACCACTAACAAATATACATGCCACCACCAGGATTCGAACCTGAAGACCAGAGCTCTAGATAATTGGCCATCAGGCCACATTTCAACAAGTAGATATATCTATATTTGAAATCCGATTCCTTACCCCTTCAATAATGCTCAAAACTTCAATGTAAAGCTAGGAAGTGCCTAGTATTTTTTTTAAACCTCAAACCATGGGTGGCCAACACAAATAATCTTGCGGTCCACTTTGGAAATGCATCATAACTCCGCGGGCCGCATATAAAATTATATATCCCCTATTAGATTTAGACCCACTGTAGACATTTTTTATACTAGATGTTCCAACATGCTCGTGCATCATGAGCTCGCAGAATATAATTTAATTATTCTGTGAATTCTTAAATGAAACAGGCAATATCTGTCCTATATTCGCAAGAATATTTTAAAATCAAAGTTTTTTCATAATCATTTGAATATATGGATTCACAAATAATGTATTTTTTAATACATTGGTTTTCACTACTTTGGCCATTATAAAATAAATATATTTTATAAAAGTGTGATAAATCTCACGGGCCATAAAAATGTTCAAGGCGGGCCGTGGGTTGGTCACCTCTGCCTTAAACGAAGAAGAGGTTAAAACTTCAAGCTAAGAAAGATATATTTAGTTTCCTTATTTTACATTGCAATCTCTTTTTAATATAATCATGATAATCATCTGAAAAATTCATCATATCAAATAATGTGACGAATTAAATTATGCAAATAAGAAAAGAATAATTCACGCTTATTTATCTAATGAATATATTAATATTAAATTACTTGAATTTTCTGAAAAGTCCGTATTTTTATCAGATTTACTTTCACTAAAGGTGCGTGTTCATTTTTATAATTCTTCAAATTTATAATCATTTTTGTTTTAAAACATCTTTGATATCTGTTTCAAAGGAAAATTAATTTTAAACACATTTCTATCAACTTAAATCATAAGCAAGAAATATGCATACATTCTCACTTAATAAATATTGATATCGTTTATGGGCTAAGATACTAGTACAGCTGGAAAAATACGAATTTTGAAATTTAGATTAACACATGTTACAGATGCATAACTTTTATATTTTTAAACTGATATCTATGTAAATTAGTGCATTTATTTTAATTTCAAATTTTGTAAACTTTAGTTAACATAAGATTTCTTATTTTTAATTTTAAAAAAATTAATATTTTTTCTACATATTTTCAAATAATACAAATAAGAAATATAAAAAAAATATATAATGACATTTTTTTATTTAAAGTAATTAATATTTTATCTAAGTATGTTCAAATAATTTCACCAGTTTTACCTTAGGACACTGTCACACTATTAGGGACTGATGGCCGAGTGGCTAGCGCTCTGGTGCCCGCTACCACAGGTTTCGGGTTCGAGTCCTGGCGGTGCCATGGATGTTTGTATTGGTTTATAAACCACTTTAAACCGTAGTTCCCGGTCTAATATGATCGCAGAGCATTGTGGGGGTAGTGTTACTCGAGTCCGTAGCATATTTTCAAGCTACACGTTCCCCCTGGGCAGTGCTAATGAGTAACGTCGGTGCAGCCCTTGCTTATGGCATAAAGATAACTGTCTAAGTATTTGCCAGCTGCATTAGAAAAAAAAACTTCATTATTATAAATTACGAGGATTAAAAAGCTGTCAATATAATTTTCACAATTTAGGAAATCGAATTATTATGCATATTTAATTATACATCCCTGCAAAATTAAGTACGTGCATAGACAATATAGAATGCATATCTTTTTAAATTTAAAAACTTATTCATAGTAAAATAAATTCTGATTTTTAAAATTTATTCATAGTAAAATAATTTCGTATGGAAGCCATTATTAATACAGTCCAACCTGGAGCAACAAATGGAGGATATTAAAAAGTTAAAGTTTTATTTCAAAATTCCTAAACATGAAATTCCGATCTTCAACCAGCCTATATAAAAAAGAATTGTGCTCAAGTTTATAATCATTTTGAGATTAAAAAAACAAAGTTGAACATACGAATAAAATTCGAAAGAATTCATTATTGCCTCCAGGACTTTTTATAAGAGATATCTTTTGTGCACTGTTTTCCTCAAACGTTTCCTAAAAGCTCAAGGATTGTGAAAGACTTCTCTGAAAAGCAATCGCCTCGCTGTTATAGGTGAACTAAAGAAGCCATTAAATAGCCTGGATATAAAACACACAAAAAAAGCGAAATAGGTCAGATAAAATGACATCTATTATTGAGAGTAATACCAAGAAAGAATGCTTGAAAATATATCGAACAAGCCATATATGTTTTCGAGAAATAAGTACTACAGTTGTATTAAAGCATACACTGCCGAATTCTTCAGACTTCTTCAAAATTGGAGTTTAGTCTAGTTTATTTCCCTGTTGTTTTTTTACTCGAATTTACAATTGATTATTTTAAATTTACAATAATCAATTGCAAATTCGAAAAAAAAAAACAATAGTGACGTTTGGTGAAGCACGCATCTAATTATAAATAACCAATGAAAAATTAACTCCATTTCACAAATTAGATAAAATTATCTGGCTAATAATTGAAAATTGTCTATTAGTTCGTGCTCATAACTAAAATCGTAAGATTTTGATGTAATGTATAACAAAAAATACAAAACTGTTTTTTAAATTTATTCATGAAAACACTAAATAAATAACAATATATAATTTATTTTATTAAAAGTATCAAATACCTAAGCATTTTATGGCATATGAAGACTATGTCTATGACAAAAATGGAAATTCATTGGATTCTAAGAGGTGAAGAGGAGGAATTATCCCCCAAATAATACCCTTAAGATATTTATTCTTAAGTGTAGAACAAATAGATGCAGTGTAGTAGCATGGCCTCTTATTGAAGAATACTGAGCAATGCTAAATCTGTTACATATATATCCAACTTTCGAAATTACAAACGATAGCATTTGAAATCATTATCTCTGGTAGTCAACAGACTATGATATTTGTTTCTCTTTTATTGTATTAACAGAAAAACTACGGACAAAAATAAAAGTTTGTGCCATAAAAATAATTGTGTATCGATAGTGTAGCTTGAATTTTTTTATCCGTTTTGTGGCACATCAATTTATATGCTTTAATTAAAACTAATGATCATTGAAAAAGTAGATGCTGCATAGTAGCATGGCTTCTTATGAAGGAACACTGAGTAATGCTAAATCTGTTATATATATCCACCATCCAAATTGCAAATGATAGTATTTGAAGTTATTTCTGGTAGTCAGCAAAGTATGATATTTGTTCCTCTTTTATTGACAGAAAAAAATGGCACTAATGAAAGTTTATTACAAAAAGTTATGCTATCGATTCACAATTTTTTTGATATAATTTAAAAAATCATAAAGAATTATTCTTTAATAATCGATAATTTTATCAATGAAAGTGAGACATATATTATAGTATGTTGATTATTTAGCAGATGAATTGTTTTTCCCCGTTTTGTAGCATATCAATTGATTTACTTCAATGTAAAGTAATGACCATTGAAGAAAGTTAATCGATAAAAATAAGACTGCGTCTAGACGTGTATTTAATCTTTGAAGATTATCAATCTTTTTATTAAGAGATTCAACTAAGTTCAATCATGAGAATTAGAGGTAAATACAAAAGTTTTCTAAACTTTGATAGAATAAATATTTTTTTTAAATATCTTATATGAGCATGAAAGAATCCGAGGTCTGCTAAAAGCATCTTAAATATTTTTTTTAAAAAGTATGAATAACGTAATCTTCAGAAACATCTGTCCACACAAGAGGCTATTAGTAAAGTATACTCAGTAGGAATATCTCGGAAAAGAATTTAAAAAAATTTTAAGTTCAATTCTTTCAATATTTACTCAGATATAATAACAAAACATAAATAAAAGTAAAATAAAACAGATTTCATAAACTAAAGATGCATCCAATGATAAAAAATATTGACTAACAAAAAATTTAGATGAAAAATTATTAGAAGATTTCAAAGTTTCAGAATCTGTTTAAACAACTGAAATATAATTTTATCAATTTATATTTATATCATTATTATATTATATTATTATTAGTATTATATTTATATCTATATTTGAAAAAATATACATTTATTAGTATTTTGTATTAAAAATTCATCGTATTATTTGAGTAGTATGAAATGTATTTATTTTAACAATACTATTCTTTCATGTTTTTTTAGTAATAAATTTATGCAAATTTATAGTATGCGCATGCTCTAAAGTTGACAAAAATATTATGAGAAAACTTGAAAGAATGAGACTTTCAATAGAACCGGTATCTATTTTGCAATAAACAAATTCATGCTAAATAAGAAGATTATGCAAATTGTATTTTTTTTTTATGCTTTTTGCCTGATGTCTTAATACAAAATTATTTCTGTAGCCGCGCTTCCTCCTACGCATTGCAAGAGCACCCCTAGTGGCGTTCAGAAGAAATGGTCAGTAGGCCTCAAGACTTTCACAGAAGAGGAAGTACAACACAACCAGCGCTTCTGCTGAGAAATGTTTAGTTTATAACCTCTCATCCCGAGAGGAAATACATTCAAAGTAAACCTGATAATAGTTGGTCTACAGATTCTCACCCGGTTTGGTTTGTCCCTATACGGTCATTTTGTGCACACTTTAGGCTAATTATATCGGGACCTGCAGGCTCTCTCCCGGAGAGAAAGTACTATAGTATATTCCACGCATCCAGCGCATACCCAAGTATCTATATTTTCGGCTTAATCGGATATTATTATCTATATATTCGGCTTATTCGTGGAATCCATCCACGAATCTATCATTATATGTCTTTAAATGTGTTAAATATTGTATATGTGTGGTGTTTGTGCTATTAAAGCTGTGACTTCTCAAACTTGTGACTCAAGTTTCAACCCAACCACACCCAATTACAATCCAGTTGCTCCAACCCACAGCACTACATTTAAAATATTGGAATATAAGTTTAGTAGCTTTACATCAACGGAAAATTTTCTGTTTATCTTTCATTCTTTAACGAAATCAATTAACACTTCTCTTTATTTATAATGAAAACCTCTACTATAAATTCATTTCAAAACTGCTCAAAAATATGTCTTGGTTTTATTTGTACTTTACATGATAATAAATCATTATTTTAAAAAGACCAATATATATATAATGATTTATATAAAAGTGGTATGTATATATTGCTAAAATCAAAACGTTTTCTAAAAATTAAAGAAATATAAACTAATAAATTATTTCTAACAATTAATAAATTATAATACAGAGCAGTTATAGTACTAGAATATTTTGGAATAATCTCTTTATTTATGATCTTGACTGTTACTTTAAATTGCATAATGAATGACTACAAATCACAAAGATATATAAATATAAAGATAAAATCAAGATTTTTCTTTAAACATATCAGATAAATATCTTTTATTTAAACTGCACAAAAAAAGAACTTATTTTATATATATATATATATATATTTTTTTTTTTTGTGGTAGCAAAATACAATTAAAGATTTAGAACAATATTATAATTGGATTGTAATACATTAAAGAAAATCAATCGCAAATCCTGCCTTCTCAAATAATTTAAAATCTCCTGAAATATTAAATAAAAACATCGTACAAGACACGGAATGCCACATCTGTTTTCAGGAAAATCTGAGGTATAAAAGAAAAAGAACAACACACATTTCAAGGGAAAACCGCAAATCGCATTTGATCCAACTTAACAGAAGTAAATGCCGCGTTTGCCCTTGGACGTCTAAAAACTTCCTTGAAAGAATGAGACGTCTTCAAAGATGTTCGAAGTTAAGGCAATTTCGAACAAATACATAAAAAGAGATTAAAAATATAAAAAAGGATTACAGATAATCCATAAATAAGTGCTCAATTGCCCATACAGATTAAAGAAAAAGACTTCTGTGTTACGCACATATCTATTCAATCCCTCTGTCTATGAAATGTTGCGAAAGGAACTTCCAATAAAAAGATTATACGAATGATAGTTACTGATACTAATACTGATTTTGCAATGCTAACAAAATAAAATTTAAATTTTTTTCTAGATTTTATATTTCATCTTAAATGCATCCTTTTGAAGTATTTTGGTAAACATATAGGACATTTTCAAACTAGATTTTATGTGCTATAATTAAATTTCAAAGAGATTTGTTTTTATTAAAATTCACAAAAAAAAAAAAAAAAAAAAAATCTTCGTACACCACAAAATATCACTTCGAGGCTTTCAAAAGTAGCAAACAAATAATAAAAACATCAAATAAATTAAAAGACCACTTGAAATTTTTTTTTTTTTTTAACTGAAATCTCTCGGCAAATTTCAATTTATGTGGGAACATTCGAGAACGGATGAATAAACTCAGGAATATGCCAATGTTTAATAATGCACGAGATATATTAAGCAATTGAGTCTCAAGAATTTCCAAATTCAATAGCCACATGAATATAGTAATGTTGAATAGATCAAGAACTTCATGAAGAATCATGAAGAATGAATATTAGTTCTTTACCTACAATTTTTTCTAGCGTTTTCAAAAACCTGAAACAATTAAAAAAAAAAGATAGATATTCTGCAGTCTACCCACATTGGCAGTTATAAAGATAGGTTAAACATTAATTAAATTTGTTTAAATAGGCGTTTAACTTGTCATATCAAGCCTTGTAGGTTTGGGTATAAAAAATTCACAAGAATTATCAATAATAAAAAATTTTCTTTCAGAAATGGCACACATTCAATTATGTATTATACTTAACCCTATCAAAAAAGCAGCAGCTAAACAGCACACGTTCACTTATGTAAACCCTGGCAATAAGTACTAAATCATGGTATTCATTTTCGAAATCTAATAAACTTGAATGCTGTCGAATTTTTAATTTTGAACAAAATGCTATCTTTCATTTTGATACTTCTAAGTTTTCTTCTAAGAATATGAAGAAGAATAATACGAAAAATATTAAAAGAATATCATTCTAAATATACTTCACATTTTGAAATAAATGTTTTAAGGATTCATGAAAAAATAGAGCTTATTTAAATATATAGCCTACATGCACAACTGTAATTTATATATCAATGGCAGATCAACTGGTATTGTTTTTCAAATTTTTACAGAAAAAAGAAGGAAAATTTGTTCTCATTTGAGTAAAAAACGAAAATATTTAAAAATAGGTTAAATTAATTAATATTCAACCTGATGTATTTTAAATTAATTAATCTTATATTTAAATAAGATTAGTTCGAAACTAAGATTAATTTATTTAAAATACAATAGGTTGAATATTTAAAATTACATTACAGAATTACAAAGTAAAGAATATCCGTATACTGTATATTAATCATATGATTTGTAAATTATAATATAGTAATTTAGTGATGCATATTTGGCAAATATATCTGCAGGTTGGTTTTTTATAAGAAAATCATTTATTTCATACAAAAAAAATATACATTTAATGTAGATTTTATTAGTTCTATAGTATAAATAAAATACTTTCATTGTTCATCATATGAATACAATACAGTATATAGATATTCTTTACAATGTAATTATGTAATTTTAAATACACAAATTCTTCCATTTTAAATTAACTATCATTAGATAAAAATAAGATTTAATTAAGATTAATTTCAAACCAATTCTTAAATATTTATTAATTATTAATTAACTTAACTTATTAAATATTTTTGTTTTTTACTCAATTGAAAAATTTTCTTGTAAAAATTTTGAAAATCCATGCCAGTTTATCTTTTATTGATACATACTAAATTACAATTATACATGTAAGCTAAATATTTAAATAAGATTTTTTTCGTGAATCCTTATACACATATTTCAAAATGTGAAGTATATTTAGAATAATATTCTTTTAATACTTTATGACCATATGTCGCATAAAAGAAACTTCAATAATAATTTGGCACACATATATTTCCTTTTATACAGATTAAAAGCAAGCTAAGTAATATAACTTAATAAAAGAAAAATAATGAATTTGAAATGCAATATTACATAAATGTAATAATTATTTTAATACTTGAATCAGTTTTGGTAATAACCATGTGAAAAAGTGGTACATCAAATGGTTTTATGTTATCCAATTTTTGGATATTCAATGACAACAAATGCTTGTTCACAATTATGTGTGGATTTAAACAAGCTTGCCAATTATAACATATTGTTTAGCAACATTTGCAATTAATTCGTTTACCACAATTTTAAGAAGGAATATGTTTTTTGTCAATAAAAAATGTAAAGAAAAAATTCATATAAATAAGAATAATATTATAATTCATATAATAAGAATAAATTTCTCCCGCGATATGACATATCTTGACTCTAGACATCAATGACATGTTTTCTTACAAAATTTATTAAAAATACTTCTTAATATACGATTTTATCATAATTTATAATCCCGAAACTTAATTTAACATATTGAACGTTTATAATAAGTTACTTAAATACATAAAATAATGCGATAATTTATACCAGATTCTATCAAAATAAATTTTAAACCTGTTCGGAATTTAATATATAATAGCCCATTATTTTTGAGAAAAAGCTTTAAACAAACATATTTACTCAAATCAAGAAAAACGGAAATAAGTAAAAATAACTGTTGCATTTAATTTAATCCAACCTTAACAATTTTGAATTATCCGCACTTTTTACATTTTTTTTTTATTCAATTTAATTTTTTACATCGATATGCAATATGGTTCATTAACAATCAATAACAGGAAAAATTAATAAATATATTTATTCTTGTATATTCAAAAATTAATAAAATAAAAATTATTTACAGTTTCGAAACGCATGACTTTTAAACCAAATAGCAATAAAATAGAAACAATTCATACATTAGTTGAATAAAAAAAAAAAAACATTAAATATTTGTCTAATGTTAGAACACGATTCCTGTTTCTATCTTTCACCAAGATCTAAAATTCTTCCAAAAAAAAAAAAAAAAAACCAATTTTATTCAAAATGGATATATGACCATCCGTTTTTGTGCATCTCTATTCTAGTATCTCGAATTGTGTGATGAATGCTCGTCAATCGGCCTGGAGTCAGGTTTGCAATCTGTGCATGTAATTTACTTTTAATGATAACATGCCTTTCGCTGGCGAGTGCAAGTAATGAAAGTGTCATGGACATTGATGGACGAGGCAGAATGCCGCCATTATGAATCAGCCCGCTGATACGTGATAGCCCACCGTAATTTGACAAACCGCCGTCGATTCCACTTGGAATGCAACATATTGACCCCTCGCAGAGTTCAAAGGGTGATTGAAAAATGGCGCACAGAAAAGTTTGTAAATGAGAACTTAATCGATTGTCACAAGTAATGAATTTCTCTTCTGAAAATTTGATTATCGTATAACTTTTTGTTTTGACGTCTTGCATTACTCTAAAATGACAGTAAAACTTCTATTAAACAAACTTCAATATCATTGTTTCTCAACTTTATATAAAAATTTAGCTATTAATGTTTCTAATTTGGGATTTACATTCTCATGTAGATTTAATTTGGTTTTTCGGTCATTTTTTGCACACTTTAGGCAAATTAGACTGGGACCTACAGTTTAACGTGGATTCTGAACCACTTACAAACATCCATGTCCCCTGCCATGATTCGAACTTTAAGCTTGTGGCACCAAATGGCAGAGCGTTAGCGTATTTGCGACCAGGCCGCTATCTGTAAATGGTTTGGTTTGTCACTGTACGATCATTTTCTGCACACTTTGGGCTATTTAGACTGGGAGCTACAGTTTAACGTGGGTTCTGAACCACTAACAAACATCCATGACATTGCCAGTATTTGAAATTCGCATGTGATACCAAAAGCCACAGCGTTAGCCAATTGGCCTTAAGGCCGCTTCCAGAAGTTACTTATCAGAATAACAATTATAGTTGTTAATAATAAAGTTGTATAGTTGTTAATAAAGTGTAATATAGCAAAGTTGTATAGTTGTTAATAAAGTGTAATATAGCAAAGTTGTATAGTTGTTAATAACAAATGCATAAGTAAAATAATATTAAAAATATTAATAAAAGGCAAAAATAATATTGTGATATTCATCAAAAAGTTAATAAAATTTAACATCACACTTCAATGACCTGCTTTCTTACAAAATTTACTAAAAAAAACTTTTTAATAAACGATATCATGCTTTATAATCCCGAAATCTAATCGAACATGTCGATCGTTTATAATTAGTTTTTAAAACACATTAAATAAGTGTATTTACATTAGATTCTGTCGAAATAAATTTTTAATCTATTCGGAATTTAATATATAATAGCCTTTTATCTTTGAAAAAATACTTCAAACAAAAATATTTACTCAAATCAAAGAACAACGGAAGGAAGTAAAAACAACCGTTGCATTTAATTTAACCTAATCATAATAATTTTGAATTATCCATATTTTTAGATTTTGTTTTTATTTAATTTGTTTACTTCGATATGCAGTATGGTTCATTAACAATTCATAAATTTGGAATAAAATGTAACATGGAAGAAAAATCAATATATATATTTTCTTGTATATTCCACAAATTTTTTTCTTTAATGAAATAAAGGCGGTTTGATGGAGTTTGGTACCACAGGTTTCACGTTCGAATCTTGGCTGTAGCATGGATGTTTGTTAGTGTTTCGAAATCAACGCTAAACAGTAGTTCCCGGTCTAATTAACCTAAAGTATGCAAAAAAAAAATTACCGTAGAGCAACAAACCATTTATAGATATCAGTCTGATAGCCAATTGACCAGCGCTCTGGCCTTTGATACCACAGGCTTAAGGTTCGTATCCCGTCGTAGACATGGATGTTTGTTAGTGTTTCGAAATCAACGTGAAATAGTAGGTCCCGGTCTAATTAGCCTAAAGTGTACACAAAATCACCATACAGCGATAAACCAAACCATTTATAGATATCAGCCTGATAGCCAATTGGCTAGTGCTCTGGCCTTTGTTACCACAAGCTTCAGGTTCGAATCATCAAGTTTCAGTAGCATGGATGTTTGTGAGTGTTTCGGAATCTACATTAAGCTGTAGGTCCGATATAATTAGCCTAAAGTGTGCACAAAAGAAGTAAAAAGTCCAAAAAATAATTAGCACAAAATGACCGTAGAGCGACAAACCAAACAATTTACATACAGCCACCTGGTGGCAAATTGGCTAGAGCTCTGGCCTTTGTACCACAGGCTTCAGGTGCGAATCCGGGCGGTGGCTTGGATGTTTCTTATTGATTCGGAATCCACGTTAAACTGTAGATACCGATCTAATTTGGGCTAACTAGACCGGTATCTACAGTTATTAGACTAATTAGTGTGCAAAAAATAACCATAGAGACAAAACAAATCATTTACGGATATTAAATTTTGCACAGTGTTCTTTCTACCTTCCACCAAGGGCGACGAACCAAACCAATAAAATAAAAATTGCTTACTGTTTCCAAACGCATTACTTTTAATCAATCTAGATTAGTTCCAAAACATGTTCTTTAATCCTTTTAAAATTTGTTGCAACAAAAAAAAAATTTTAAAAATTTAAATTTCTGTTCATCAATGGCATTTTGTAAAATTAAAAAAAAAAAATTAACATATTTTTCCCTTGGCATAATGCATAGTCTCCCACTCGGTATTGAGATATTCTATTTTGTGCATTTATCGGCGTGTCTGACAGCATTTTGAAGGAAAAGCAAATGCAATCACTCAGTTGTCTCCTCAGAGAGAGCGGCGACACAAGAAGAAGAAAGGAAGAGACACGGACGTCTCTTAAACAAACACCACACTCACTAGGCTGCAGTCGTGGGCGGGCCTCCACAAAAGGCAAAAACAGACTCTGACGCCCTTACAAATAATATATAGTCTGCCCTGCCTGCATGCACGCACGCACCGTTGTTAATCGTCAGCTTCCCAACACCTTAAAAGATCCAAACTTTTATTTCATTAGGACTCTCTCTCTGTCAGAGTTGTTCCCCTCTCGCTTATTTTAATATCGTGGATTGGGCGTCAACTCTGGGAGAATGCGCCTCGTATGTTGAAGAAGAAGAAAAAAGGAAAGACAGAAAGGGGAAAAAGAAAAAGAAGACAGAGCGGCCTACAAGAGACAACTGAATGTGATATAGATGTGGAGTTTTTTAACAAGGTGGGCGGTAATAGTTTGCGTACTAGTTTAACCTATAATTAGGGTCAGAGTGGTTGAAAATAAAAATCTTCGAGAAGGTTCAACACGTGGGTTTCTGACCCTGAGCGGGTTGGAGGGCAGATCGAAGAAGAAGATGGAAAAGTTAAACTAGGGCTGACAGGAAATTGTAGGTTGTTGTAAAATGTGTAACACTGGGTTTTTGTGACAAATATAATAAATTCTTAAAATACATTTTCAAAGATTAGAGCAATCAATAATTTAATAAATAATTCATAAATTAATAATGATTTAATAATCATATTTTTCATTATTAAATGATTATCAATTTAAATAATTCATAAATTATCAATATACATAAATGTATAAAATATATAAAAAATATGTCAAATCAATTGCGTTAAATCAACAAAAACGTGCAGTTGTTTCTTTTATATTATTTTTAATATTCATTTAATTTTTAGCTGTAAATATAAAAATCAATCTCTTTATTTAAAAACAATAAATTTTCTACGTTTTTAAAAGCATGTTTTTATTTTCTTAACAGGATTTAATAAAAAAAAACCCTTCAACTAAAATTAAGTAATTCCTACTTGAATTCTTCGTAATAAATTAAATTAAAAATATTAATTAAATAATAAACTTAAGTACTATAAAAAAAGTAATTATACTTTAAAATAATATAATTACTTTACGTATTTCATTATAATACATTAAAATATTTTAAGATCTTTAAATGCTATTACTGGAAAAAAATTTAATAACTAAAAACATTTTTTATCAATTATTTGTTGACTTCTCAGTAAATACTTTTATATAATAATGAGTTTATTAAATAAAAGTCTTTATATTGAATTTTTAGAATAATCTTTAACCTCTTATAATCGAAAATAATGAAATATTATTTTAATTGTTAATAATCGAAAACATTATATTATTTACATTATATTATAAATAAAAAGCTATCCTATCTAATCATTAAAAAGGATTACTTACTTTACTAAATCAATTTACTTTTGCAGCACATTCACAAATAGCAATTATAACCTTTACAGCAGTTTATAAAAAAATCCTACACTTTGATAGTAAAATACCTCCTTTATAACATAGAATTTTATATACTTTTTTAAATAAAATTTAAGAAACTGATCCTTCATTACTAAAAGTAAAATCTATAATGACAAGAAAAGGTAGCAACTTTAATACTTATATCTAATTTTTTAAAAAAAAAAACTCAAACTTCTTAAACAAGACTTATTTCTAAAAAATATTTCTTATTTGACCCAATAAAAAAAATATTATTCAAGAATAACCAATGTGTCTTTTTTTCCAACTAATTCTTATTACAATGTTTATGCAATTTGAGAACAATCCCAATGTTTCAGCCGCTAGAGACAGTCGTGAGGATCCGGACCTCTAAGCTAGGAATATTGAATTACTTCATCTTCAGATGTGCAAATATTGACGACTGTTTGTTCCAGAGAGGCCACAATTCTTCGCTCTGACCTGGATTTGATGAGGCAATGGAATCCTGTTTCTTCATAAGACTCTTATTAACCCGATCAGCAATGCGCACGGGTGTCCTTGCGGTGACCTTGATATTTTAATAGTTCAGTAATGGCACCTCATTGAATAGCATTGAATTCATTTTTAGGAAGACACACTGGCCTTCACCTTGGTAAGAATAGCAAATGCGTCACACACAACCCTTTTTTGCCGACTAAGTCTTGCTTCCAAAAAACGCGAGCGAGCAAAAATATTTCGCAAACTATTGCGAGTTCTTCATAATGCATTAGACTTGTTAATCATCACGAAACCATGAAAAAAGTTTCCTAGGAATCATGAATAATTTTTTTTTTTTTTTTTTTTTTTTTTTTTTTTTTTGTTTTGCTTTGTTTTGTTTTGTTTCCGCAATAAAAACAGAATAAGAGTTCTGGGTAAATTTCAAATTTCATTAAGTATGCATGTGGAAAAAATAATAAATATAATTTTGAGTAATGAAAAAATTTTTAAAAAAACTTGCAGCAATAAAATAAAGAAGTGTAAATTTCAATCTTCTTCGACATTAAAATTCAATTAATTTATCTTTGTTTAAATAAAAATAAAAAATTTTAAATGCTGACATATATTTTTAAGTATTTTTTTCTAAAGAAGCTGGCAAACACTTACAGTTATCTTTAGGCCATAAGTAAGGATGCACCGACGTTATTCATTTAGCACTACTCAGAGGACACGAGTAGCTTGAAGATATGCTAGTAAGCGAGTAATACTACCCCCGCAACATTCTACGATCCTATTAGACCGGAACCTACGGTTTAAAGTGGATTCCGAACCAATACAAACATACATGGCACCGCCAGGAATCAAGCCCGAAACCTGTGGTACCAATCGCCAGGCCGCTAACTACTCGGCCATCAGGCCCTTATTTTTAAGTACTGGAAGTTTGTAATAGGGCCTGATGGCCGAGTGAATAACGAAATTTGGGATGAGGACCTGATGACAGAGTGTGTAATGGAGATTATGTATTATACATAAAAATTATTCGGAAAGCTATACTGTCTACTCCATGTTATCGGAATATGCAGCTAGGTGTGTTTTTGATTTGGATGAAATCACCAAATAACATGATTAATAATATCCTAAAGATGCACATTCCTTGATAAAAATACCCTTATGATGTTGATGGAGCCTGATGACTAGCGCTCGATGCCAAAGGTTGTGGGGGTTCGGAATCCCGGCGGTGCAATAGATGTTTGCGAGTGGTTCGGTATCCACTTTAAACTGTAGGTCCCGGTCTAACATGACTGTAGTACTGACAACCCTATCCCGTAAAAAGATAACATCTCCTGTCCAGAAATACGGCCTGGTGACCAAATGGCTAGCATATGGATGTTTGCGAGTGGTTCGGTATACACTTTAAACTGTAAGTCCCGGTTTGTTTAACCCTCGTGTGAACATGATGAACTTAGAGCGACAAACCAAACCTGTCTAGAAATATGTCAATCGGCAGACGGACTTGGACCACCATGGGGCTGTTGCTCCAATGAAGAAAAAGAAAGTTTTTAACATTTATTATTTATCTTTAAAAATTGAATCAATCGTTTGAAAATTTTCATGCAATAAACTTTTATTTTTCTGAATAAATTAATATTTCAATATGTTTTATAAGTAACATTAAATTATTAAATTAATTTTTTTTTTTAATTTTTCAGAGAATCATAACTAAAAAAAAGCATTATTATTAAGCAAAGATCTACAGAATTAAATACAACTGATTAAAATAACTTAAAAATTCCAACATCATCAAGTTTTAATTTTAAAAAATCTTAAGATTTCAAATAATTTTTTTTTTTTTTTTTTTTTTTTTTTACATATTGAAAATTTTATGCAGGAGTTTGTGTAAAAATATTATATTGGAGAGATTATTTTTAAATATATTATTAAATTTTGGTTAACACTTTTAAAAAGTTGAAAAAATTTAATTTATTGCATCATGACTTGTCATTTTTTATATAGATTTATTTCAAAAATTCTTTTGTGAAATTAATAACAAATAAAGTAGCAATAAATAAGACAAATGAACAATCCTAAGCAATAAATGCAATATTCCATTTGAAAATAATTTCAACTTCATTGTTTAACTTCTTCAAAGGAGAAAGTAAATGCAGTTGTGTTTGGAACAGAACAGCAGCACTAGGTCATCGAGCTCAGAGTAAACCAAGGTCAATTCAAGAGTAAAGGTGTAGTACTAAATTGCATGATGAAACTTAGACTGCATAACACATAAAAAAAATTATATTGTGTGATTATTTTAGTGCATTTCAAAATTACTATTGCCAAATTTGTTCATTTTTAAGGCAATGACAGCTGATAATAACGATAATTGAAACATTACTTTTATTTCAAATATAGTTTTACTATAAAAATAATCTACTGTTGTCGGTTGTGCAGCTGGATTGTAAATGGGTGTGGTTGGGTTCAGATTCGAGACACAGGTTTGAGGATTCACGTCTTTCTTTACGCACGCACTCACTTACAAACACCACACACATACCATTAGAGATTATAATATTGAACACAGATAATTATAGATTCGTGGAAGGATTCCATGAATCAGCCGAAACTAAAGATACTCAGGTACGAGCTGGAATGTGCGAAATAGACTTCCTCTGCGGGTGAGAGTCTGTAGACCAACCTATACGGAGGATTGTGCTAAATATATTTCCTCTCGGGGGCCTGAATGGCCGAGTGGCTAGCGCTCTGGCGCTCGGTACCACAGATTTCGGGTTCGAGTCCCGGCGGTGCCATGGATGTTTGTAGTGGTTCGGAATCCCCTTTAAACCGTAGGTCCCGGTCTAATAGGATCGTAGAGCGTTGGGGGGCATTGTTACTCCCCGTCCGTGGCTTATCTTCAAGTTACACGCGCTCCCTGGGTAGTGCAAAGTGAGTAGCGTCTGTGCAGCGCTTGCCTTAAGGCATTCAAGACCAAGCTGTCTAAGTGTTTGCCAGCTGCATTAGAAAGAAAAAAATATATATTTCCTCTCGGAATGAGAGATTATAAACTAAACGCACCGGTTGCGCTGTACTTTCTCTCTCGGATGAGAGTCTCCAGGCCTACTGACCATTTCTATTGAAAGCTACAGGAGACACTCTTGCAGTGCGTAGAAAGAAGCACGGTTACAATAGTTATTTAAATTTTCGAATGTTTAAAATAAGATACCTTACAATAAAATAATCAATTGAAATTAAATAGAAATCTTATGTTATATTTAAGCCATGATGTCTATTGAAACTTTTCGAATTTTCGAGGAATTAAAAAAAATTATCGAAAGAAATTGAATTTTTAAAATATATGTTTGTTTTTGAAATATTATTCATTTCCTTTCAAAACTTTTTTTGCAGTTCCTTTGTTACATTTAATATATTTTTTAAATGTCTCCATAAGAAATAATTTTTATAGAAAGGAAACAAATATTTAAAAAGTTCAAAAGGTTCGTATTTAAAATTTTAAAAACTGAAAAATATTCATTTATCTAACGAAGATGAAATACGTAGTAAAAAAAATATTTTTGGATTGTTTACCTGTCACAAGAAGCGGGAATTCAACGGTAACACACCAAAATATATATAGGAGACGATTGAAATTAAAATATGAAAAAAAAAAAAAAAATCAAAATGCAGAACCTTAACACTAAACAAAATAAAAATTTGTAATTATAATTTAATGTCAAACTTAGACATAAAAAAATGTCCGCTGTTTGCGGTTCATTTTTCCTTCGACGTTCATGTCATTTGTACTCTTTCTGAAAGTAAATGTAAATTTATTTTTAAACAGAGATAGAGAAAAGTTAACGTGACTAAGAATAGCGAAAGCAACTATAGATAAATAGATTTAAAAAAGTTGTTATCGATCTATAACGGACAGCTAATGCTATTCATAATAACTGTCAATGCTATTCATAATAAAAAAAATTTACATTTACAGAAAAAGCAATTACTCATTCACTTTTCATGGAGCTACCGTCATATAACAAACAATAAACAAACAATGACTAGCGGTTATCGATTGATTTTTTAATTGTCCATATCACTATGCCATTTTTTTTTACAAAATCATGCAATAGGTAATTAAACAAATAGCCTTCATATTTTTAAAGAAATAAGCATGGATATCGTAGAGCGTTGTCTTGAGGTTTAGTTAGTCTCCATCCCTCGTGGTTCCCGCTCTAAAGTGAAGCTGCATATTACCCTTAGCCATAAACCAATCGCCTGCGACGGGGGTCTACAACAGATTGTGTTTTTGAGTATTCGAAAAAATCGTAAAAATCCACTCCGTAATTTAGAAGGAATTTCTCGAAAAACGCCAGAATTATAGAACTAGTCCTTATAAATTAAGATTGGCTAGAGTAGGGGTGGTCACCCACGGCCCATCACACTTTTATAAAATAAATATATTTTGTAAAGGATTGAAAATCAATGTATTAAAAAAATACATTTGTGCATCCACATATTCAAAAATTAACTGTCAAAATTATGAGAAATTAACTTGAAATTAAATAATATTCTTGCGAATATATGACAGATATTGCCTGTTTTATTTATGAGTTCACAGAACAATTAAATTATATTCTGCGCACTCATGATGCGCGCGTCTTGGAACATCTAATATAACAGGTTATAATATGAATATAAAAATGTCTACAGTGGGTCTAAATCTAATACGGGGATAGATAATTTTATATGCGGCCCGTGAAGTTATGATGAATTTCAAAGTGGCCCGCAAAATCATTTGGGTTGGCCACACCCTGAGATAGAGTGTCATCAAAATCATCAAATAGTTTTGAAAACTAAAATTGTTCCAATGAAAATGCATACATTTTAAATTTATAAGCACAACACGGAAATGAATCTCGCATGAGAAAAGATTTTTTCTAAAAAAAACAGATAAAAACTGAGTCCAGGAAATATAGCCTTCGGCCTTCAAAATCATAAATGCTGGCAGCATTTCGCTAAGTCCAAAAGCTTGCGGAACTAACAGAGGTCACCGGTAGATCCTATTATAACAGAATAACCTTCGCAAACAAGAGATCTACAACGGATCATTCTTCAGCGTCATGAACCACACAGCACTGACACACGTTATTCTTCACGCAGGTTCAATGAATGGATTCTAAGAAAAGAAAAAAAAACGATTACGTCTGGAAACAATTTTTTCTTCTCTTTTTATGACGTGAAATAGTAATGTGGAAAAAAAAGCTTAAGAATGCTGTTTATAACACGTAATTTACTTAATTTTCAAAATGTTTTCATTGGAGTTTGAGAAAAAAACGTGCTTGAATTATTGTCCTTAAGGAAATATTACTTCTTAGAAAGTAATTTCTTGATAGATGTAATCAGACTAAGCGCTGATATATATTTATTTACATTATTCTTCAATGCCGGCTAAGAGATAAATTTTTTTCACCATAAGCAATCCAATAAAAACTTCCTGTAAAAAAACTGATTTTATGTAAAAATAATAAAATAACATGTCATGTATTAAAATGTGAAGTATAAAATTATTCTAAGGAAGAGAGAAATAAATTATTATTCTATAAAATATCTAATGTTTTTTTAAATTAATATTTTTATTCAATTTTCATTTAAAAATGCGAAACTCAATTAGTTAGAATTTTTATCTATTATTATTTAAAGATTATTTTATACAATGTTATGAACAATACATTTATACTTTTATATTCATATTCTTCTTGTTGTATAAAACCCTTATTAGACCTATTTTGTTCCATGGCTCTGAAACTTGGACTTCGGCAAGATCTGATGAGGTCACTTGGGTATATTTGAATGGAAGACTGTAAGGTCTATTCTTGGAGGGGTTAAGGAAATTAGTATTGGAAAAGACGGTACAACGCAGAAATTTATAAATGCTATACAGACCCAGATATTATAAAATTTATTAAGATCAATAGATTACACTGCTTATGTATTTAAAATGAATTATTTAAACCCTGTAAAAAGACTCGTTTGGCAAAGTCACAGGGCCAAAAAGGAAGACCCAGGTTGCGATGGATAGACGCAGTTGAAAAAGATTTTGCTGTACTAAAGATTAAGAATTGGAGGACCATTGTCACCCAGAGGAATACTTGGAAATCTCTTCAAAGGAAAGCATTGGTCTATCATGGGCTGTAGTGTTATTAATGATATTTTCATATTCACTTCTGTATTCATATTCATACTATTATATTCATGTTGTTTCAGTATTGTACACTATTGAAACATATCAAATTATGTTCAAAAAAAGTTTTAAAAGATAAAATTAATTTTTATAAATAAAAGGAATAATTAAGTTAAACTGTATTCACAAATCAATAAGTTTCATAACGTTTCCTTTTATAGTAAACAGACAAAGAAAGAACGTAAATCCTTTTAATTAAATTGTCATAAATTGAAAAGTTAGAGAACTAAGACAATAAAATCCCCCATTAATTTTCTGTTGCATAATGTTTCAGACAAAGCTTGAAAGGGAAATGTTAACATGCGTGTTAAGTCATGGTTCACCAACTTTTATTGAAACTTGTCAAACAATCAACTTTTAAGGATTAATTCCTTATTTTATTGCAATTACCAAATAAGCTTTCATAACAAATCGATCGTTGAATAGAAGATACTAAACTTGATTCTATGTAACATTTGTAGGTAGAAAAGATACTGAATTTTGGATAAATGTTGACTGACAAACTTTTTGATTTGCATATATTATTTCATCACTTTTTAATACTGTTTTAAGTATATATAACAGAAATCTTAATGAAATGTTTTCACTGTTTCATACATTTTAAGAATATTTTTGAGTACTGAGTAACTAACGCTCTAGCGCTCGGTGCCACAGGTTTCAGGTTCCAGCCCAGGAGGTGCCGTGGATGTTTGTAGTGGTTCGGAATCCACTTTAAGCTGTAGATCCCGATCTAAAAATGACTGTAGAGCGTTGGGCATAAGGTTGAAAACCCGACCCCGTAAAATGTTAGCGTCACGGAGCCAACTCAACTTTTATCAGACTTCTACCTAATGGTGCTCCATCACAATATAAGCTGCCCCCCCACCTCCTTTCCCTCCTTCCATGAGACCACATGATTTCTTGGACTTGGTCTAGATGTTGTTGTTTAACCAAGTGGGATAAGAAACAACAACAGCCCGAATATTTGTAATGTTTTGAAGACATTTTTAGATGTTTTTTGTCTAACATTTTACTAATTGGTTACATGTATCAATTAGAAACAAGAATAATTTCATTACTAGCAAAAACAGTAAACGTCTCTTTCTATTATTTAACATCTTTCTCACATTTCAGAAAACAACATTTTATTATTAACACAACACAGCTATTTTAGACATTTTTGTTCGGTCAGATCGCAAAAAATCCAATAAAGTAAGGATTATAAGCACTGATGAATAAATAAATCTTTAATAATCGAAAATTATGTATGATAATTAAAATTGTAATAATTTTTTTTGTATAGAATTTATATAAAATAAGTAACAAATAAATCATTAATAACCAAAAAATTATCTATGAATCTATGTATAAATTTTTATAAATATAAATAACTGCATATTGAGTGAGACTTATTTAGAAAAACAGAGACGAGGGGTGGGGGGTGGGGAAGCGGGAAAAAGAGATTTTTTATTTTGAATAGAACATTTTTTTTAAAAATAAATAAAAATAAGAGGGATAAAAAATGTCTTTGGTAAAATTATAATTAAAACCATAAATAAAAGAAGCAACCCCAATTTAAATAACAATCTCATGGTTTTCTTTTAACTGCATTCTAACTTTGGTTAAATTTTATTTCATCTTAAAAACCTGCATTAACAAACATTATTACGACTGAAATTCTTTTAATTATTCCCTTGTTAAGTCATTATTGTGACATGAAATAATTTTAGAAATTCTTTTATGCTTACATTGTGAGTAAAATAAGAAGGAAAAAAGCAATAATACTGCAGGCGAAACAAGAAGACATTTAAAATAAGAATATATTTAAAATATGCAGAAGATTTAGAAAATTTTGTACAAGATACGATGAAAGTATTATATATTGCATGAACCATAAATAAAATTCTATTAAGTATTTGCAGTTACAATACAGAATAAAAGTACTATATATAAAATATTTCTCATATTTTATATCCATCAACCATAAATTTTATTTAATTTTCTTTTTTGTTCTAATGCAGATGACAAAAAGTTGTCTTAGATGCCTTAAGGCAAGCGCTGCACCGACGTTACTCCCTTAGCACTACCAAGGAGGTGCGTGTAGCTCGAGGATAAGCTACGGGCGCGGAGTAACAATACCCCCGCAACGCTCTATGATCATGTTAGACAGGGACCTACGGTTTAAAGTGGATTCCGAACAACTGCGAACATCCATGGCACCGCCGGACTCAAACCCGAAACTTGTGGTACCGAGCGCCAGCCACTCGGCCATTCAGGCTCAAGTACACCGACGTTACCCACTTAGCACTACCCAGGAGGTACGTGTAGCTAGAAGATAATAAATTTAATAAATAAATACTAATTATAATTAACCATTTAATATTAATATTAATTAATTTATTAATTTGAGATAAATTTCCTATTTTATGAAAAAATATGCTTTTACAGACACGGAATTTTAAAGCAATACAATTTATCTTTTCGCAATGATATGTAATGTAATTTTATTTAATTACGGATCTAGAATAATAATAAATTAATTAGATCAGTTAATAAATTTTATTAACGGATCTAGAAATTGTGCTAGAATTAGTTATCATTTTGTACTATTCCCTGAAAAAGTCTTCCAAATTCATTCAATCGAAACCTATGCACACACAAAAAAATGTCCTCTTAACATTTTTGTAAGGTACTTAACCTCAAGAGTAGTGAATAGCTGAATTATTAAGGAAATTCATTTATATGAAGTTTTTCATTTTTAATGTAAAAAATATTTAACTCTTATACAAAATTTATGCAATTTCATTTAAAAGCTTTCTTTTAATACTACTTAATATATATACCGATGAATTCTGTCATCTCTAAGAGATTAATTTCTTGTCTTTTAAAAGGTAGATGCAAATAAATGCTTACGCAAAATGACATAAATGTGCTCAAATATTTTCTTGACATCAGTATGTCAATGCTGCGAAATATCCGAAAGAACGCGCGTTCGGAGGTTGCGTAAACTGTGCATACAGCTGTTGAGGAATAAAATTCTGTTCAAATGATAACTAGAAATAAACAGCAGAAGCAAGAAATGAAGCTCAATTTCCCAATACTCAGAAGCACAAATAATCTTTAATACTTTATGAGAAGAACGATCATATTTTTTCAATACTAACAAAAAGTAATTACATTTCTATGTAAAACACTAGAACATTTTATGGCGTTATAAAAAATAATCATTCTCAAATCATAATCTTTACTATGTGGAGCATTTCTAAACATTTTAAAATAACTGTAAAACAATTTTCTTAGTCTTCAGAAAAAAAATAGAATATAGTGATATTAAAATATTGATATTAGTATACTTTAATAATGATACATTGAATAATAAGAAAATTAAAAAATGAGATTAAAACAAGAATGGAAAATTAAAATCAGAAATAGATAACTAGTTTTAAAACATTAGAAATGTATTGTTACTTATCATAAAATTTTAATTAGTAATTTCTTAACTATTTTACTGTACACAAGCAAACCTAAGTTATTTTTTATTTAAAAATGTGCTTTTAATATCTTTTATATGATTGATTAAGTAAATATTTCAAATAATCATACTATTTTCGTTTCTTTTTGCACAATATATGGTTTCACTATTCTAGAATAAGGAACAACATATTTCTAAATTAAAGAAATCAACGCATACATTTGTCAAGTTAATAAAACATATTGCAGAATAATATATATTGCAAACACTAAGACGTTTTTTCTGCTAATGTTTTGTTTATGTTTTCCTGATTTCAAAATGTATTCCACAATGAATAATCATTTATTTTAAAATGATTGAATGTTACTAATAACTTTATTAACATCAATAACTAACTTGGTAAAAAAAAAGTAAAAGTATTGATGATAATAACTTTTATAGACTTTGGATATACTCTGCATATATGCAACACCGTTTGCAACGTGGTACATATTAATACAAGGTATTTTTAAAAATGACTGAAAGAGGTTTTATAAAAGAATCAAAAAATCAACACATATTTTATTAATTTTATAATATTAAAAGTCTATACAAAATATATTACTCACATTGTTGTTCATATAATTACACATCAGTGAGCTAGTGACAACGCGAAATTTACAAAAGACTCCTATTCAAATAATAGTAAAATGAACAGAAGAACTAAAATTTTAAAGGACCAGCACTGTATTTCTACGAAAGACTACAATAAATACAATTATCTCTAAAACGTTGTATACCTTTGGATTTCTTAATGACACAGGCGGAAGCAATACAATTTCTATCCTTTATGACTTGGGTTAAAGTCAACAGTCCTGACCACTAGACCACATGGGACCATCCTTTATGACCGAGTGATAAACCTCCATTTAAAGAGACTTAACACTAAGAATTCTCAAGAACTCCATTCTGTAAGTATTTTATAAAACAGATGGCCACAGACCAGCTCTCGTAAACGACTGAGATGACTCAAATGCAAAATAAAATTCATAAGTAAAATACGATAAACTAAAACTGATCAAAATAAACAAAAGAAGTCACAATTCATTCTTTTCTTTATAATGAAACATAAAAATTTTATTCTAGTTCTCAATCTATCAAACAATTTCGTAAATGAAATCTTTTAGATTTACTTTTTAGTGCTTTACGTCAATTAGCCATTGAAAATTTGCTTGATGACGATTGATTAATTCACGCAATCTTAGTTAAAAGAATAATTATAAACATTAAAAATAATATTCAAATAAATAAATGGCATACAAATAAAAATTAAATGGCTCTCAAATATTTTGGCCTGAAATGTGGCGTTCAAAGATAATACAACTAACCTCTCCCGCTATGAAAAATTCTAAATATTAATATTAAAGTAACTTTTTAAATATGATTGGTAGAATCTTTAATGATATAGATATAAGTGTCGACTATAAATTTGTAATAATAAATAAGAATTCTCAAGAACTCCATTCTGTAAGCATATTATAGAAAGAGGTTGCCACAGCCAAATTCTAGCAAGCTACTGAGATGTCTCTAATGCAAATAAAATCTATGTATGGAATACGGCAAAACTAAAACTGATCAAAATCTAGAAGTAATAATTTCATTCTTCTTGTGATAATATATTCAGAAACATAAAAAATGTTATTCTAGTTCTAAATCTATCAAATAATTTTGTAAATAAAATCTTTTACATTTAATTTTTGGTGCTTTACGTCAATTAGTCATTGAAAGTTTGGTTAATGACTTGTTAGGGAAATTCGCTCAATCTCAGTTAAAAGAAAAAAAAATACAAAAATTTAAATGGTTCTTTCAAATAAATAAATAGCATTCAAATAATAAATAAGTGGCTTTCAAATATTTCTTCTGAAATGGGGCGTTCAAAGACAATACAGCTAGCCTTTCTCGCTATTCATGATTCTAAATATTAATAATAAAATAACTTTTTAAATATAATTGAAAGAATCTTTAATGATATATGTATTAAATTTTGACTATAAATTTGTGTTAATAAATAAGAATACTCAAGAACCCATTCTGTAAGCATATTATTATAGAACAAAGATGGCCATTGAAAAGTCATGTGAATGGCTTTTTCAAATAAATAAATGGCATTCAAATAAAAAATAAATAGCTTCAAATATTATTTTTTTTTTCCTGAAATGTGGCTACAACTTGCCTTAAGATAACACAGCTACAGCTTACCACTCTCGCTATGAAATCTTCTAAATATTAACATTAAAATAACTAATACGATTGGAAGAATCTTTAATGATATAGATACTAAAACGTTGACTATAAATTTGTAACTCTGAAGTATTTAAGAAACATTTTCATAACATATACAAGAAACTGCACATTACTTACATTGCTGTCTTCATAAATCCAAATCGGAGAACTTAATGACAAAGAGAGAAAATCGCGAAACACTCCTATGCAAATACTGCAGAACGAACAAAAAGTTTAAAGGAGCCGCCACACTGTATGCCGACAATCGACATGCTAACAATAGTTTACCATTTAAACGCGCGAACCCCATTCCGTTTGATTTGTTAATGACACAGACGGAAGCGATAGATTTCCATTCTTTATGGCCACGTGACCACGCTCCGCAAAGACCATGACCACCGACTTAATAAACAGGCGATGGCTGGTCTATAAATGGAGTCCTCGCGACCCGCTGACATAACACGATAGGCCACTCAAACGCAAACCGTTTGACTGGACATTAAGTTGATCGCTTCTGGTCGCCGTCATTAATGTTTTCGGACGGGGTTAATGGTCTAGACAAGCTTTTATAGATTTTGAATAAAATGTAACGTGAGATGTCAAACTTATTTAAGCGTGAATAGAAGTTTAAAGATAACAGTAAAAGGCCAAAGGTCACACGTAATTTTTTTTTTTTAAGTACTGAAATAGTTTTAACTTTTAAGAAATAATTAATTATCATCATAATTTAAATTCTTTTAATAAACGAAAATATTTATATTTATATTTTTATTTTTATTTTTATTTATTTTATATTTATTTTTATTTTATTTTTATTTATTTTAAATTTTTTATTTTTGTTAATTTTTTTTTAAAAAATTGTTTTAATTATTATTTTTTTTTTATTATTATTTTATTTTATTTTATTTTATTGTTTTTTAATTTTTTTTTATTTTATTATTTTATTATGTTTTTAATTGTATTTATATATTTATATATTGATTTTTCATTTCATGAAAATTATAAAAAAGTTATAATCACATTTTAATTAAAAAATCACAATACATTCCATGCTAGTTTATTTAATTTTTAGATATCACAGAAATCAACATTTAACGATAGATTTGAATTAATTTATCTACCGTAGACAATTTTTTAAAATCAATAGTTTTTAAAAATTACAATTTTGTTTTAATAAAATGTTTTCATAAAAGTTATTTTACACATTAAGAATTGCCAATAAATAATTAATAGGAAAACATCGAAATCATAATAAATAAAACAGTATTAAAAATAAATGTAGAATAAATTGAATACAGATTCAGAGAAATTAATACCTAACTTTAATAAATTATTTAATCAGTAATATTAATGCCAAAAATTTTTATTATAAAATTTTTAAATTATTATAAACTTATAATTATTTTATTATATTTAAATATTAAATTTTTATTATCTTATTAAAAAATTTATTATTTTTAAATATATTTTTATTATAAAAATGCATCAATGAGATAAATTTATCAAAATTCAGAAATCAACTTTAATTTTTATCCAAACTTTTCACAAAAGAAAATGAAAGATGCTCATTGTTCTGATTAAATTTTCTTTTAAACAATTGTAAAGCAAAAATTATTTTGTGATTAATTTCAATGCTGATGTGTCAAATATACTAGACGTTTTAATCCACTAGCATACCAGAAAGTTATGCAAAATTACAAAAACTCCTTACGACCGTGAGTTCATTTATCCTGCATAATTCTTTTCATTCTTTGTGACAGTACATGATAATCCTTCTACATTTTCAATTAGATATTTCTTTTTCGTTATTCTATTGTAATCGCGATTACAGAGTCAATTTGGTTAAACAATGGAATTTCACTCAAGATGTCAAAAGCAAAGAAGCTTTTTTTTTTACATTCCATTAAGAAGAAAAAAAAAAATTTTTGAACAAAATATTTTTTTTTCATTACTTTCGTATTTTTTTATTCATTATTATTATTATTATTATTATTATAATCAAGATGTAAAATAATTGAATAAGCATTTCTAAATATCCAAGAATAGTTAAAAAATATTTAAACATTAAAAAAAATTTTTTTTTTTTTTTAAATATTTAAATATTAAAAAAAAAATTTTTTTTTTGAATATGTAAATATTAAAAAAAAATTTTTTTAACTATGTAAATATTAAAAAAAAAATTTTTTTAAATATGTAAATATTAAAATAATATTTAAAAAATATTAAAGATAATTTTAAAAAATATTAAAATAATATTTAAAAAATATTAAAATAATATTTAAAAAATATTTAAATAATATTTAAAAAATATTAAAGATAATTTTAAAAAATATTAAAATAATATTTAAAAAATATTAAAGATAATTTTAAAAAACATTTTAAAAAAATTTTTAAATTAAAAATATTTTTAATTAAAAAAAAATGTTTATCACTTGCACGTGTTGAACTTGCACTCACTTGCAAGTTTGATTAATTTAAAATTAAGTTACATTCATATTAAAAAAATTTTTAGCATTTTTAAATGTTTTCCTAAGTCAATTAACATAAAATTCTTTAAGTATGAACATTTCTAAATTTTATTTAAATATAATAAACACAGGCTGAATGATATTTTAATTCACCATTAGTTTAAATTTGTATTTTGATATTGAAGAACTTTTAATAAAGGATTAATTACAAACAAAAGATTTAAAATTTGAATACTTGCATTACTGTTTAGCAGGCGTTATTTAATTCAATTTGCATAATTTTTTTTATTCATATTAAATTATTTTTAATGTTGAAGTGTCAAAGCCATCATATTTTATCCTAACAAAATTAGCAATTTTTCTCATTATGCTTCTTTATTAGAATTTACTTTAAACCGAAATACAGGAGTGATGTTTCTAATTTCCCATTTTTGATGTTATCCCATTTTTGATGTTTTCCCATTTTTGATGTTTTTTAATGAGCATTGAAACCTTTATCCCTTTAAAACAAAGCAAAATTAATTTAAAATATTAAAATTGAAAAAATTTACATGCTGATGATGTATAAACTGGTTTCTTTGTTCTTCGTTTATTGAGAATAACTGATTTAGAAGACATAATTTTAAAATTCAAATAATTTCGTGAATTCCTGCAAAAAAAAACCAAATCATTTATTCCTCCATTGTAAAATATACCAAAATTAAGTCACAAAAATTTTTGTGATTCGAAACTGATTGGTGACTAATATTACAATCTTCTATAACAAAAAATATACTCCAAAATATCCCAAACTTTGAGTTTTTTTTTACATGTTTTTCGTGAAATTTCATGTCCCATTCTTCAATCTTAAAATTATATTCAATTATTTACATTGTAATCTGGAAATGATTAAGATATCCTGGTTATTAAAAATTTAATTCATTTCAGTAGAAATTTATATCATTTAGTTCAAAATACACATTAATGTGACCACCACCTACTTTCGACGTCACCGTGAAATAACCAATCACAAAAGGCAGGTGGCACATTGCAGTGGAGTGTATATAAAGAATCCCACTTAAATACCACTTAATACCACACTCCACTTAAAGCCAGAATATACAAGAGTGTATATTCTGGCTTTTGACAGGTGGTCACATTAATGTGAATGGACTGTGCATAAATTTAAAAACCGCAATGGATATAGGGAACTTTGTTATTTCAAATGTTTATAAATTTCATTGATAAACAACTTTTCATCCTTCGCTACAAAATAACAAAATCCTAACTCATGGTAGGAGCAGTGAACTTAGTTGTTCTAACTTATCTAATAGATATATAATTCTAAGAAATTGAAATAAATATAAAAATTGCATTAGTATTAGATAATCAGTTCTAAAGAGTTCACAGAAAAAGTAAACAAAAATCCTTTATTATTGCCTTAAAAACACGTGTAACTGCAACCATCATAATGATTATCTGAAGATAATCAAAATGCTTATTGATTATTTGTAAATAATCAATATTAGTGTGATTTATTGTTATCTTGTGCTATTTTTTATCATAATACAGTTGAGAGATTTGCGAGTTAAAAGCATATTTTTTTTTTTTTGCAGAGAGAAATATTTTCATAAAAATAAATTCACATCAATGATATTAAGTTTCGCTATTGAAAATAAATTAAAAAATTAATAGAAGTTTTTGAACAACATTTATAGGAAATAATGCAATGAGCAAACACAGAACGTAGAATAGAAAGAGTTTCAGTATTTCATCTAAAGGTTTAATTGCTAAAAAAACCATTTAAAGATCTAATGTGTTTAAAGCTAAATAATTTATATTAAATGAGTAATTATTTAGAGTTTTTATATAATCGGAAAAAAATTAATTTTACCTTATACAGGAATATAAATTTAAAAAAAAAATTAGAATTTATATTTTAGTAGTGAATTTAAAAATGAAGCATTACAAATTTATTTGAAGAGAAAAAAATCAGAATATTTTAACAAACCCAAAATTTGGAATTATGAATTAAATTAAAATGTTTTCGTTGTATGATTTGTATGTCAGTTATAAAAAAAACTGTAAGTTAATCATAGAACATAAGAAAACATTTAGAAAAAGGAACTTAATCACATTTTGAAAAATACTCATTATTCACTTTAAAAGAAATTTGAATTAAAGAATAAAAAAATAAGTAAATAAAAGTGATAAAAATAATTAATTTTCGAATTTCAGATAAAAAATGTATACTAAAAATAGCAACAGAAAGTAATTATTGTCAGAGGAAAAAAAAATCTACCGCAACAACTTCAATTGCAATATTTTAAACGCATCAGTGATTATCAAGTATTAACTTTGAATAATAATGGCAATAATTTATAATAATAAATCAATAAAGAAATATTTCACACTACTTAATTAAAATCTATAATCAATAAGATTAGGAAAATCAAAAGAAATTACTTAAGAAACTTACCCAAAAAGAGATTAGCAAACTGCTTTAAATTTCAAAGAATTTTTATTCATTTACGTCTTTTAAAATCTTTCTCCTATTATCTGTTCCTGTAAAATAAAAAATAAAAATTTGTTTTAATTCCTTTGTTATTTTTGAGGTTTAAAAAATGTCTATTATTAGAAAGCATTAAAGTATTATTTATAACATATGAATTTAACAAATATCCAACCTTGAAAACAAGATCTCATGAACTGTTCAAATCTCATATTACATTATTTAATTCAAGTAATCCATCATAAAAATTTTAATATGTCATACTGATTTGACTATTCTGAACATCTTGTAATGTTCAGCACCTTTGGAGTGACCTTTTTAGATTATGTTTTATCTCTAGTTCTAGAAAGGTAGTCTAATTCAGTAAATATTCTATGGAATACAAGTCGTGTATGATTAATTATTTTATTTATATCTTTATGCTAGTTTATATATAAACGTTCACTCAAATTTTGCGAATCGCCAAAACTCTCGCAAAAATTCGCCAAAGTTCTCGCCAAAAAATTCAATTGAAACATGTAGAGATATTGAAATTTTTTTTAATTAATTTATAATGCAGGATGAAATAGTCATATCAAATATAATTCCAATTTATAAAAAAAAAACAAGTTTTAAAATCAAGAATGTGAAATAAAGCAAGAACGCTGAATGAACGATCAATTAATTGCGTTGGAAAACTCTGAAATTAAATTAATTTATAATTAAATTATTTTATTAAATATTTTAAAATAAATAATTTTAATTTATCAAAAATTTTAAAAAAAGTATTTTTTAAAAAGTATTTTATTTCTATCTGCAAGTTACTTTATATATAAACGTATCATTGAAGTTTTGTGAATCGCAAAAAATTGGTCAAAAAATCACTAAAAATTACAATTGGAATATGTAGAGATATTGAAATTTTTTTTAATGAATTTATAATGTAGGTTGAAATAGTCATATCTTATATATTTTAAATTTAAAAAAAAAAAAACATGTTTTATAATCGAAAATGTGAAATAAGGCAAGAATGGAGAATTCAAATAATCAATTAATTGCTTTGGAAAAACTAATTATTTAATTATAAATTTAGTTTCAATTTATTAAATAAATTAAAATACTTAATATTAAAATACTTTAAACAACAAAAAAAATTTTTAAAAAGTATTTTCTGAAAGAAATGTTTCAAGGAAGTATTTGGCATTTTGTAAACTTATAGCAGGAAATTTAACGAAAAAATTAAGATATATGATATATTTTTTTATAGGGTAAGGTTGTCAGCCCTACGCCCAACAATCATATTACATCGGGACCTACGGTTTAAAATGGATTCTGAACCACTATAAACATTGATGGCACCTCCAGGCCTCAAGTCCAAAATCTGTGATATCGTGCTAATCATTCGGCCATCAGGCCCCACGTATATTTTTATAAATTAAAAATCTATCGAGACCAATTACAACAGCCAAGCAATTGTAAAAAACTTAAAAATATGAAATGAAAAAATATTAAATTGAAATTTTAAACAATGAGGAAGTCTTTTGTTTTTAAATTGTTACCCTAACACAAGCAGACTTTTTTTTTTTATATCTATATGAAAGTCATTATTTTACTTTCGAGCGTAAATAAATTTAAAAAAAAAAAAACAGTTTACGGAAACATTGCAACATCAACAAATATTCAATAATTAAATGATAGAACACGGTTTAAATTTTGCAATTTTTCAAAAACAAAAAGTTTCTTTGCTTTTGTATATGCGAAAACGAAATCTGCTTTGCTCAATAACAACAGTTTAAAAAAAAAAAAAAAAAAAAAGATCTGTAAAAATTGATTTAAGTCACGTATCAAGAGAAAAAACATAAAAACGGCATGTTTCTGACAAAATAATTCCGAGAATTTCGTCTTGGTGACGAATCCTCTCCAACCGAGAGATCGTTTCAATATTTCTTTTTAGAAAAAAAGGCAATTCAAAAGTGTTTGTTTTCGATTTCGAAAACAAGGTATTATAAAAGCACGATTTTTGATAAAAAGAAAGCGGTCAAACAAATTAATGGCGGAAGAGAAAAGTTCCGAGGATATTTTTTTATGACCATAGGTTCTTTGAAAACGGTCATTTACTAACCACACATAATTCTCACAACCCATGAAGCGTGCTTTATAAGGTTTATGCAATAAAACAAAAAGATATGATCATGAAGATGTAGGTTGAATTAGTCATATTTCTTTTTTAATGACAGATTGAAGAAGGACAAATGCGGATTAAAGAATTTACCCGGATACATTTAAAACAAAAATCAAATGAACTATTACATTTAATATATTTATGTAAGTTGCTTCACATATTTTAGGAATAAGTTAGTCCGACTCTTGGCTCAGTGGCAACGTGCGTCAATGGCGAGTATTAGGGCAGAGGTTCAATCAATTGGCGGCTTTGTTGTAGACACTATTTCAAAAAACGAGGTTTGGTTTGTCATTCTACAGTCCTTTTGAGCACATTTTGAGCTAATTAGACCGGCATCTACAGTATAACGAGGATTTCGAACTACTCACAAACACCCACGCCGCCGCCAGGATTTGAACCTGAAGTCTATGGTACCAAAGGCCAGAGCGCTAGCCAATTGACCATCCGGCTACTCAAAACACGAGGCGACTCTATGACTTTTCAACATCTTGCTCGTTAGTCGGACTACCTCGTGGGAGTAGTCCGTGTTTTCTCCCATATGATAATTCCCGGGTAGTCCCCCCTAAAAGTCCTCCCGTAAGGCACTGCCCTCCTTCAGTGACACAGAGCCAAGTCAGACTTCTACCTACGGGTGTTTCATCACAACAAAAGCTGCCCCCCCATTTCCCTCCTTCCATAAGGACCGGATTCATGGACGTGGTCTAGATGTTGTTCTAGGCCAAATGGGATAAGAAATAACTTAAAGGAAAAACCTACTGACTTTCAAACATTCAATTTTTGTGAATAATTTTTAAATTAACCTCAATCATTTAACGCTTGATTAAAGTCCTAAAAATCTTGGCGATACTCTGAATTTACGTCATAAATTCCAATATAATCCTATTAAATAATAAATATTAATAAGTTTCAATAAACCACAATTTATTCAAGTTTTTCATTTCTTCGTATTCTTGGAGAGAAAAAAAATTGCCATGCATTTTTGTTTTTAAATTTTTCCATTACTCTTAAAAATCTCCTTTTACAACTGAAACCGACCATTTCACAAAATAGTTTTACTTAAAGAATTCTAGAAACAAGTAATTTATAAAATATTTAAATCAGACAATCTTTGAAATATATTTCTTAGTTAAAAATACAAATATTAACACTTAATGAACTTATGGATTAATAATAACTTAATGATGAAAAAGATTAACGATCACTACATATAACTACTAATTGATTTCATTCAAATGTCAGTTTAACTATCGTGAGATCTATCTCATCTTAAACAATGAGATATCAAGAATAACATTCAATTTATAAGAATGATTCTAATTACACATTACATCAAAAAATTACAAAATATCTTTTTTAGTAGTTTTTATATATATTGCCCTTAATTTTTATTACATTCTGAAAAAAAAGTAACTATAAGTTTCAAAGTATATTTGTTTGCTAATCACAAACATATTATGCAGTTAATTCTGATCGTACAATTTAATAATTATTTTAATCCTATATAAATGTTATTAAATTTTGTGTAATATAATATGAAAGCAATTTTTTGCAATTTATTAACGTATCTTTTTTTCAACAATAAATATATCATAGTTTGATATTGGCTTAACTTAAAAGAAACTCATCTCTATTTTTTATATAAAAGTTTTTGAATTTGTTTAGAAACAGTATCGCAACTTTGCCAAAAATTACACCCATATCAATACAATTTAAATTCTTCGATGTGTAAAACGATGAAAACGTTTGAGATAAACATAATGAAGACCGTTTAACAAAATTTCGATCATTTTGTCAATGCAAACAAAACAAAAGGCTGCTTTAAAATGCAGAACTCTATGTAAACCTTCGTTTTTGTTAGCATATAACAAATTCTTTTCAAGCACTAAATGAAATCGAAAAATAAGAAAATTTTAAGAATTGGAAAAAAATTTTATAACAACCTTTGGACAAGTTGATACACAAATCAGATCAAATTTTAAAATTATCACCTTAGTAAAATATTACCAATTGAAAATTTAATTATTTGTATTTTTTAAATTATGTTAGATATAAAAACAGATTCTCGATATAGTACTGATCAGGTTTGATTTGTGGTAGAGTGCTACGGTCATTTTTTGGGTACATTCGGCTAATTAGAACGGGACATACAATTTAACATGGATTCCGAACCACTGCAAACATTCATACACCTGTAGGATTCGAACCTAAAACCTGTGATGCCAGTAAGGATCCACCATGCATTCCCACAAAAAGCTATAACCTTGAACTCAAAGTTAATAGGTCTTCCTTTTAAAGACAGGTTAACCCTTACGTTAGACTTTTTACTTTACACGTTTTTTTCAGCCTGTTAGACTTTGGAACCGATAATGGGAGAGGAAGAAAGAGAAAAAAGGGAGCGTGCGGAATCGAGTGAAGGTTCAGGAGTACGGAGGGTACAAAGACCCTTAAACAAATTGGATATTAAGATGATTTTGTAAATATTTGTTATATAATTGGGTTTTGTGTGTTATGATTTGCAGTTGCGCAGTGCTGTCTGAGCAAATTTTAATAAATATGGCAGCTAAACACGCATATCTGGCTATAATTTGTAATGTACCAAAGGCCAGAGAGCTAGCCAATGGCCCATCATGCAGGTCAGGAGAAAAAAAAAATGGAGAGAAATAATCAACACCATTATATATATATTAAGATATTTTCTTTAAAAAAAGTACTCGAATTATCAAAAGGATGTAAATTACCCTTATCACCTTTTTACAAAAAATAATTTTCATGCTTTCTAGTGTCCCATATTAATACTAGGAACCCTAGTCTATCTACTTCTGGAATTTTATAAAAACATTTTAGCAAATTTTTGAATAAAAGTGCCAAAAAATGTAATATTTTACATCCCCCATTTTGATTTAAGTTATACAATATCAATATTTCTCAAACATTTATTTACTAATCGAAGAAAAAGATTAGGAAAGATATTAACATAAACAAAAAGAACAGAAGTAACAGAAATATGCACATCGAAAGAGCCAAGTATATTTGAGCAATATAACGTCATCGACCAGAGATGTTTACGTTTATACCTCAAACGTTGTAACAAAAATAAAAAAATTAGTACCAGTAAATGACTTCAATTTTTTTATCAGACCAAGAAAACTATATTTCTACGACAATTGTAAAAATAACATAATTGTAAGTTACAAAATACTAAATCAGGAAAACGTTGCCTGACAACTTTCCTTGATCATTTCAATGAAAAATAAATTGACTATAGTTTACAAAATAATATACAATTTTCTATAAGAACATGGAAAATTATAGCTTTTTTGTTCAATGCAAATGCTTAACAAAAGAAATTAACAAAATAGAAATAATTATCGATATTTAAATCGATATCAATACAATATCAATATTCCGCAAAAAACATTTGTTTAATAATCGAAGAAAAAGATTAGGAAAGTTTGGTTTGGTTAGTCGCTTTACGGTCATTTTGTGCACACTTTGGGTTAATTAGACAGAGATCTACAGTTTAATATGGATTCTGAATCACTAAATAACATCCATACCACCACCAGGAAAGATTAGGAAAGAGGTTAACATAAATGTAGCAGAAGTATGCTTATCAAAAGAACCAAGTATATTTGAGCAATATATCGTCATCGACCAGAGATGTTTATGTTTATACCTCAAACTCTGTAACAAAATAAAATTAGTAGCAGTAAATGACTTCCATAATAAAATCGATATTTCTACCAGAAAGGCAATGAACATAATTGTAGGTTGCAAAATGTTAAATCAGGAAAAGTTGTCTGACAACTTTCCTCGATCACCTCATTTGAAACAATGAATGAACTATAGTTTCCAAAATAATATACAATTTTGTATAAGAACATGGGAAAATTATAGCTATTTTTTCAATGTAAATGCGTAACAAAAGAAATTAACAAAACGGAAATAATTATCGATATATAAATCGGATAGATGGAAAAAGCTCTATTCAAATCCAAAGCAGTTTCATTCGAATAAGGAAAGTCTGAAAACCTTGACGAAAACTTCCTGCTGTTACTGAGAAATAGTTTCCTCATTTATGTTCAAGAATACATTTATTATAAATATGATGTGTAGAAAAGAAATTGACATTTAACAAACCGCTCTCTCATATTATATGCCTATTTCAAGAAGACTTAAAAATTATTGAAGTATAAATCTCAAATAGAAATTTGATATTGGAATTCAATGTCCTTTCTATTAAACTTAATAAAAATTGTTGGTTATAAAGCTTAATATAATTTTTTTAAATATTTTTCAATCATTGACCATTTGAAAAAAATAATCAATAATTGAATCAAAAAAATAATCAAAAATAATTTGTTTAAAATAATCCACCATGCTTCCTCCAACGCATTGGCAGGAGCGCCCCCTGTGGCGTTCAGAAGAAATAGCCTACAGACTCTCACTTGGAGAGGAAGTACATTGAGCGCATCCTGCGCGTACCTGAATATCAGATTTTCGGCTTAGAAGTAGAATCCTTCCATGAATCTATAATTACGCAGTCAATACGACTTTGTACAAATATTTTTTTTAATTTGATCAAAATAAATCATTCCACATATCCTAACGTAGTGGGAGTCCAGATAATTATGATTTATAACAATTTTTGTAATTATAGAATGAAAGCATAATTTCATAATATTTAATTCATAATATTTTAAAGATATTATAGACTTTAAACTCATCATTTTTAACGTTCAGGAAAAAAAGACTGAATTGAACTTTCAACATTAAGATGGCCGTTGTCGTATTGATTGCGTGAATGTTTCCTAGAATTTTATTCTTAGATCTTTAAATAAAATAATTCAAGGAATACATCTCCCACGATAAACAGCAATTTTGAATGAAATGATACTTCCTTAAAACAGCTGTCATCAAAAAGAAAAATTTTGGATTAAAAATTATTTCAATATATTAATAAAAAAGCCCTCTTGTTAAAAAAAAAAATCTTCCAATACATTTTTAATCATATGCTTTTAAAAATAAAGCATTTTCTGGGCAGTTTTATAACAATAACTCAATAAAATGTTTTTTTAAATTACAAATATATCTAAAATATATTCTTAAATTAATGTAAATCTGCCTACATACAATTCTGAATAGTTTTAAAAATAATTAATTTAATTATTTTTTAAACTCAAATTGTTTACACAAAAATTTTACTTATAATTCATGCAAAATGAATTTAATGATAACCAATTGTAAAAGATATATATACTACTTATAACATATCTGAAATGCAAGAAATTTCTAAAATAAATCTTTTAAATCTTAAAAAAAAAAAAAAAACATAAGATAATTCTGCATCTAAGATAATGATGAATGAATTCAATGAATTTGTAAAGACCTGATTCGAATCCTACGATAACAGATAGGTGATAGGTCTGATTCGAATCCTACGATAACAGATAGGCGATAGGCCTGCTTCGAATCCTACGATAACAGATAGGCGATAGGCCTGCTTCGAATCCTACGATAACAGATAGGCGATAGGCCTGCTTCGAATCCTACGATAACAGATAGGCGATAGGCCTGCTTCGAATCCTACGATAACAGATAGGCGATAGGCCTGATTCGAATCCTACGATAACAGATAGGCGATAGGCCTGATTCGAATCCTACGATAACAGATAGGCGATAGGCCTGATTCGAATCCTACGATAACAGATAGGCGATAGGCCTGATTCGAATCCTACGATAACAGATAGGCGATAGGCCTGATTCGAATCCTACGATAACAGATAGGCGATAGGCCTGATTCGAATCCTACGATAACAGATAGGCGATAGGCCTGATTCGAATCCTACGATAACAGATAGGCGATAGGCCTGATTCGAATCCTACGATAACAGATAGGCGATAGGCCTGATTCGAATCCTACGATAACAGATAGGCGATAGGCCTGATTCGAATCCTACGATAACAGATAGGTGATAGGCCTGATTCGAATCCTACGATAACAGATAGGTGATAAGTCTGATTCGAATCCTACGATAACAGATAGGTGATAAGTCTGATAGTCGATAACATTTTTAACTCAATCGATAGTAATTGAGAATTTTGACTCTATCGATTTTAACACGATCAATAGTAATTTTCAGCATTTTATTGTTTTCTTAAAATGAATAATAAAATACTGAAAATTGAACAATTTATTACTTTGTGTTAAAATTAAAAATGAAAATTTATAATACAGTTTCATCGAATAATCAGGATGTAGTTGTACATCAAAGGGTTAAAGGAATTGAGAAATTAATATAACTATTTTAAATGTGTTTTCAAAAATAAATATCATTTTGATTCGTAAGCATTAAAACAATAATGTCTTTTAAATTGAGTGATAAATATTATCGCAAACATAATATAGTAAAACATTCCCTCAATAAATGTAAGTTGTAGACATACAATTAACAATTGAGAAATTTTCAAGTTTCATTAAAAATAACAACAGTATATTAATTTCCTCCACACAAATAAAAAATAAATAGAAAAACTCAGAATTTTTTAAAACTATGGTAAGATTTTTAAAATCTTGTTTAAAATGTTCACCACTTCTGTAATTCAATTTGAAACAAACCATACAATTTTCATTAAAGATTTTGAATAAGATAGAAGTTCATTAGCTAAAGATAAAAATCATTAAAAAAATTTTAAATCATTTCTCTATGCTGTTAAATTTGCTTATAAATTCCCTTTGAGTTAAAATGTTCTACTTTAATTTCTAAAATTAAAGCTTATTAACGTTTAGATTCAATATAAATAGATTATTAGATATTAGATTAGATTAGATTAGAAATTATATATTTTTTTTAACCAATATGCGCAGTAGAATTTTATCGTATCAGTAACCAATGCGTTTTATGTCAACAGGGATTGCTATTTTTTTTCCCTAATTCGTTACCCTTTCAATATTTGTGTCTTCAAAAACAAATTTCCTCCTCAATAAATATTTTCTCGCAAATTTTTGCTTTATTTGTAAACCAATCATATACAAAATAACTCGCAAGAAATGGCTACCATAACGATAAAATAAAAATACACAAGAAAAAAAATACAACTAAACGGTGAAAAAAAAAATAGGGGGAAAAAAATGGGGAAAAATTCTCAAGAGGGGGAAAAAAAGAAACTACATGCTTTAAGTGACAAAAGGGTAACCTAGGCAACGTTAAATGAAATTCGAACACAACTACTGCGAATATGCGTCTAGATCGGGCGTCGGGTTATTAGGACAGTCGAACGTAATTCTTTCTTTTTTCTCTCTTCTTGACACGAATGGAAGTTTGATTCCAAAACGACACACTAAAAGCAATATGACGATCATTTTTCACCATGGTAGTGACAGTCAAAATTGTTCAGACTTTGAAAAAAAGCAAATGCTGTTCAATATTTTGTAGGAAAACTTATTTGAAAAAAGACACCATGACATTGGGATTACACTGACTTGTTTTCTTCTTTCAATTCTCGTTTCACGGTCACAGTTTAAATGACTCATTGTTTAATAAGAATGGAATTCTTTACACGTATTAATCGGGATTTTTACATAAACCATTTGGAATGATACAAACTCATAAATCAATAATAATTAAAAATCATCAGCTTAATCTTTTTTTGCGCAGTGTGTCTTTTCAAAAGTCAAATCAAATATTTATTAGTATAATAACAAGCAGAAAATTTGCTTTTTATACTATATCATTTATTTTTATAATATTACATTTTTATATTATTCATTGTTTACATGGCTCGCCACATTCATAAAGCTGTGAATTGCTGCTTTAAAATACCAAATCTATGAATAATTCCATCATATTTTTGTAATGTGCTCTACGCCAAATAGATTAAGTTTATTCAAAAAGAGATGTCTAATTAATATATTCAAAAAATAAAAATGTCAATTTAATAGAAATGGAAAATAAATTTTTAAGAAGCCCTTTCATCATCATCATCATCAGTGGCGCAACTGCACCATGGTATGTCAAGGCCGTCTGACTACTAGCACATTTCGAGAGATAGAAGATGCTTTCTTTTTACGGGGTAGAGTTGTCAGCTCTACACCCAACGCTCTACAACCATATTAGTCCTACGGGCTTGAATGGCCGAGTGTCTAGAACTCTGGCGTTCGGTTCCACAAGTTTCGTGTTCGAGTCCCGGAGGAGCCATGGATGTTTGTAGTGGTTCGGAATCCACTTTAAGCCGTAGGTGCCGGTCTCATGTGACCGTAGATCGTCATGGAGGCCAGCCAGACTTCACTCTCACCCACATTCATTTCCAAACCGTAAAGGGGCAACTCAGCTCCAGGTACAGTGATGTGGTGTGGTGTTGTGTAATAACTGAAGTCATATTAGAACGCGATCTACGGCTTAAAGTGGATTTCAAACAACTAAGTAACATCCATGGCACCGTCGAGACTCGAACCCGAAACCTGTGACTCCGAGCGCCAGAGAGCTGGACACCTGGTCATTCAGGCCCCAAAAAGTCCTTTACAAAACATAAAATAATGATGACCATCCAATATTTGTTCTCAAAAAATTCAATTTGATAGACAATTATCTTTTTGAAAAATAAATGTTGAGACTCAAAGCTCTACCAATTTGTATCAGAGAAACAAAAAATAAATAAAAGTAACCACAAGATATCCCTTGAATTTGTTTTATGCAATTTATTAAAAAAAAGATTTTAAAATACACGAACTTTTGCAAAAGTATCCATGCTGCTCTTATTTCAACTCATTTTCAGGTAAGATATCTTGGTGTTTTGACATTAATAAGTACTCATAAAAATACATTACGGAGAACATGGTAATTTTATGAGTAAAGCAGGTATTTTATTTAATTTGGGCATGTAGTTCGTAAATTGGCCATTGAAAAAGCACATGATCCATCTTTAAAAAAAATGAAAGAACATGCAAAAAAAAAAAGATGATCATTCACATCATCCTTCAGGCCTTATCATAAAGACATCAACTAAGTGATGAATATTTAATGCCTAAAATTTGAGATCCATGATCTCTGGCATTTAGCCCAATTTTCTAAATTCTCTTAACAAGAACTTTATTAGATACATCAATAACCATAAATGATGGGTAAAAAGGTAATTTTGTATTCCTTTACTACAAGTTAAAATAACGTTAATTTAATTATTAATTAAAATTCAACAACCTTTAAGTAATAAATTGTTAGGTTGCAAATTGATTACATCATGTAGCATAATTTCATAATTTTGATGGATTTTTTAAGATATTGTAGACGATATGAATAATATATCGCTACTTGTCATAAACAATAAACAAAAATCAATATGAAAATAATTGCGTTGTAATTTTTTCGTTCACCCGATTATGTATAGGTTAACATCAAAATTAATCATAGTTACCTCGTATTTTGACAGCTTTTTAATGAATAAATATAATTTAAGATCCAATTTTATATTGAGATAATTTCAAAATAATAATAAAACTTGTGTTTTTCTTAAAAAATAAATAAATGATCCAATAAATGCAAACTAATCTTTCTTTAAAAAAAATAATGTATGCAATTCGCAAGTTTATATGCATAATCAATTAAATATACACCATTATATCTTTTTGTATCAAAATAACAATTTAATTGGCGGTTTTTTTATAAAAGATATCTTATCGATACAGGTTGATGGATAATAAATATTAAAGTCTTAAAATTATTCAGAAAATAAAAGAAGCCAGTAGTGTGGGATTAACAGATGTTGAATAAAGTAATTTACATTATTAATATTATTATTAGACAACGAACAGAATTTTGAAAATAAAAAAGGGTAATGCTTTCACTTTTTTAAAGTCTATTTTTTGCTGTAAGACATTTCAAAACCAGTTACAAACTAATCTTTCTCTAAAACAAAAAAAAGTATGATATTCGTAAGTTATAAGATTTGATTTATATGTATAATCAATTAAATATACCCTATGCTTTACATGTTTTTGTATCAAAATAGTAATTTAAGCAGAGGTTTTTTTCATAAAAGATGTCCGATTAATACAGATTGATAGCGAATAAATAATGTAATCTTAAAATTATTCAGAGAATAAAAGAAACTAGTAGTGTAGGGTTAATAGATGTTCAATAAAGCAACTTACATTATTATTAATAATAATAATAGACAACGACATTTAATTTAATAAGATATTTCTAAACCAGTTACAAACTAATCTTTCTCTAAAACAAAAAAAAATAATGCATGCTATTCACAAGTTATAAGATTTGATTTATATACATAATCAATTAAATATCCACTCTATGCTTTATATGTTTTTGTATCGAAAAAGTAAATTAATTTGCGGTTTTTTTTATAAAAGATATATGATTAATACAGGCTGATCTCGAATAAATCTTAAAATTAAATAAGTCTTAAAATTATTCAGAAAATAAAAGCCAGTAGTGTAGGATTAATAGATGTTCCATAGAGCAACTTACATTATTATTATTATTATTATTTTTATTATTATTTTTATTATTATTTTTATTATTATTATTAGAAAATGAACAGAATATTGAAATTGAAAAAATAAAAAGGGTTAATGCTTTCACTTTTTTTAAATAATCTATTTTCTGCTGCAAGGTATTACAAAACCAATTTCAAACTAATCTTTCTCTAAAACAAAAAATGTATGCTATTTGCATGTTATAGACTTTGATTTATATGCATAATCAATTAAATATCCACCATTATATCAAAATAGCAATTTAATCGGCGGTTTTTTTTATAGAAGATAGCTGATTAATACAGATTGATGGAGAATAAATATTAAAATTATTCAGAAAATAAAAGTAGCAGTAGTGTAGGATTAACAGATATTCAATAAAGCAATTTACATAATAATAATAATTATTATTATTGTTGTTGTTTTTGTTGCTATTAATAGACAACGAACAGAATATTGAAAATGAAAAAAATAAACAGGATAATTTTTTTAAATAATCTATTTTCTGCTGTAAAACATTTCAAAACCAGTTGCAAACTAATCTTTCTCTAAAACAAAAAATGTATTCTATTCGCAAATTATAAGCTTTGATTTATATTTATAATCAATTAAATATCCACCCTATGCTTTATACGTTTTTGTATCAAAATAGTAACTTAATCTAAATTTTTTTTTTATAAAAGATGTCTGATTAATGCAGATTGATCCCGAATAAATAATAAAGACTTAAAATTATTGAGAAAATAAAAGAAGCCAGTAGTGTAGGATTAACAGATGTGCAATAAAGCAACTTACATTAATAATAATATTATTAGACAATGAGCAGAATACTGAAAAAAAAATAAAAAATAATAAGAATAAAGCTTTCACTTTTTTAAATAGTCTTTCTTCTGTAACGACGATTTGACGTTACAGCAGAACTATGGCTACTATAACAGAATTTGGCTACGTAGCAGCCGTTAGCTTCTATCTGAAGTTGAGACAATTGATGAGAAGGTATACGCATTGCAGAATTCTGCTGTAAGAGATTTCAAAACCAGTTACAAACTAATCTTTCTCTAAAAAAAATAATGCATGCTATTAAAAAGTTATAAACTTCGATTTATATATATAATCAATTAAATATATACTCTATGCTTTATATGTTTTTGTATCAAAATAGTAATTTAGTCTGCGGTCTTTTTTATAAAAGATGTCTGATTAATACAGATTGATGGAGAATAAATAAAATATTAAAATTATTCAGAAAATAAAAGCCAGTAGAGTAGGATTAACAGATGTGCAATAAAGCAACTTACATTATTATTATTAACATTAGTATTAATAGACAACGAACAGAATATTGAAAATGAAAAAATAAAAAGGATAATGCTTTCACTTTTTTAAATAATCTACTTTCTGCTGCAAGCAAGACATTTCAAAACCAGTTACAAGAAACGGGAGTTAAATTCATGTGACACCTTTATTTGGTATGAAAATAACAATCCAAACATTTATGCCGTCTGGAGCTGAACAAACCTGTCACTTAATGCTCTGGAGAGACGGCTACTATATTAAACCCTAATACGAATGGAAGGCAGCCAAAGGTCTTTTCCCACAGTCGAGATGGGCCGGTGACCTTTCATTAATTTTATATATATGCCCACTGCCTCCCACGGCGCTCGGTCCACCCTCGGAGAGATGATGACGCCCACGGATGGGACCGTTAACTGTACCGCGAAGACGAAAGAGAGCCGCTTTCTCGGTTTATTTAATACCTGTGATTGCCAAAACAACTGCTTAACGACGGGACATTAGGGGTGGTGGTAAAAAAACACCGACTTTCTTCTCCGAGAGTAGGTATATCCTACTTATTAAAAGTCTGCAAATTGATTACATTACTTTTTCATAAAAATGTGCACAATAAATGTAGTTTCATAAAAATTATGATATTTTTAATTTTGTAGTAAATGGAGTTATTGCAAACAAAAAGAATACTGTCACTTCCTACATTTTCAATATCAAAGAGTCCTGATGGCCGAGTGGCTAGCGCTCTGGCGCTCGGTAACACAGGTTTCGGGTTCGAGTCCCGGCGGTTTTATCAAGGAATGTGTATCTTTAGGATATTATAAATCATGTTTGATGATTATCTAGCTATGTATTCCGATAACATTTAGCAGACTGAATAACTTTCTATTTAATTTTTATGTATAATACATAATTCCATGAAACACTCGGCCATCAGGCCGCCATCATCAGTCTAGTTAGTAGCTTGGCCATCAGACCCTCATTATCAGTTTCGTTAGTCGCTTGGCCATCAGGCCCTCATCATCAGTCTCGTTAGTTGCTTGGCCATCAGGCCATCATCAGTCTTAGTCACTCGCCATCAGGCCTCATTACAAACTAATAGTACTTAAAAACAGAGGTTTTTGGCGAGAGACTAGCACTCTGGTACCACAGATTTCGAATTCGAGTCCCGGGGGTAACATGGATGTTTGTAGTGGTTCGGAATCCACTTTAAACCACAGGTCCAGGTGTCTAATATGATAATAGAGCGCTATGAGGATAGTGTTACTCGCGTCTGTAGCATGTCTTCAAATTACACGTGTCCCCTGGGTAGTGCTAAATGAGTAACAGATGTGCAGCCCTTGTTTATAGCATAAAGACTGTCTCTGTATTGCCAGCTGCATTCGAACAACAACATCAATATCAGGCAATGAATGTAAATTTTAGATCTTAAGAATTAATTGCATATTTATTTTTTTATTTTACGAAATAACAAAATTGCTGCATTTAATGAAATAAATTCATTTAAATTTTCTCTATTTTTACAGTTGAGAAAATTTCCGAAGTTCTACATAAAATTTTTAACTCGAGCATTAAATGAAAAAAAAAATTAATTTAAACAATCGCATTTTATGTTGAACTAAACGGCATCTTTAATCGGTTGGAGTATATACAGCATCTACTTTTTCCCCCATACTTAGTGAAATAAAAAAAATAATGCATGACTTTCAAAAAAAGTTTAAAACAATTATATAGTGGCAAACATAAGCACAAGTTTTTTCACAGATAAAAAAAAGATTTGAAAGCAGGGAAAAAATCTACTAAATCTTACAGGGAGAAAATTCACCTATCATACTATTTTTCCTCATATTCTTTCAATAAAGAATTCATTTCGTAGTCGATGAATAGAAGGAAAAAACCTTGAAATTCATCGCTTTTGCACACGTGTTAGTCTCCAAGTTAAATGCTATCTACTTAATTTAGAGCGAGTTATGTTAATGACTTGATTTATTATTGCAAGTTGTTACGCAGTATATACATACTAAGCTTTCGGATTTATATTATATAAACCTTTTAAATGGTACCAGATTATTCTACAAAAAATTGTTGGTCAGTTTCTTCAGATAATAAAACAGTAGCCATTATTCTGTGCTTGAAAGAAAGGTAAAAGATTTTTAAGGTATTAAAATAACAAAAGGTGCGTGCAGTTAAACAATATTAAGTTTTAACTATAGCCAAGAGATGTATAAAATATTAACGTTGAAAATATTTCAATTTATTTATTCCAATTATGCTTTTGGATTTATATCATATAAACCTTTTAAATGATACCAGATTATCCTACAAAAAAATTGTTCAATTTCTTTAGATAATGGCAGACATTATTCTGCGTTTGGAAGAAAGTTTAAAGACTTTTTAAGGTACAACAAAAGATGCCTGCAATTAAATATAAAATATTAAGTAATAGTTCTAGCCAAGAAATCTAAAAAATATTTACTTTGACAATATTTAAATTCATTTATTTCAATTATGCTTTTGGATTTATATGATATAAACCTTTTAAATTGTACCAGATTATCCTAAAAAAAATTGTTGGTCAGTTTCTTTAGATAATAAAAAGGCAGCCATTATTCTATGTTCAAAAGAAAGGTAAAATACTTTTTAAGATATTAAAATAACAAAAGATGCGTGCAATTAAACAATATTAAGTATTAACTCTAGCCAAAAAATGTATAAAATATGTATATAGGCAATATTTCATTTTATTTCAAACCTTTTCGCACGAAATTCCTCAAGCATAAAATTCTGAGTTTAAATAATTTTTTTTTAATGTAGCGGAAAAAAACCTTTTGGATGCCTTGAATAGCAGAATGAATATCAACGGAATATTAATGTGGACTTATATACTTGAATAATGATGTTGTCAAGTCCTCAAACAATCCCATTATTTGCAGCTGCCTGTAGGAATGCTACAGCCTTGAATTAGACAGTAAAAACGCTCAGTGGCTTATCCTTCAATAATGAACTTGAGAAGTTATGTGTTAAGATGTAGATTAATTATCCCAGAAAAAAACGTGTGACAAAAGATGAAGAAAAAGAGGACATCAGGAATTTTTTAAATAAAAAAGAATTCTAGGAAATGTCAAAGTAGTATCAAGACAACTGAATCATTCAAGTAACTGAAAAAAAAAAGATTAACTTCATCAGAAATGCGCGAAGTGCTCTATTTTTCTCCCCATGCTCTATGTCCAGAATGATAATCTTAAACCATATTTAACAATAAGTGATTCGTAGAACGTATAAAAAACAAAGTTTTGAAAACAAAACTATTTAAAATGAAGACGAAACCAGTTTAAAAATTACAATGTACTTAATTTTTACTTACGACTATAAATTCAACTGCAAAATCAAGAAAATAACAACGTATTTAAATTCTGAACAAGCTATGATTACAAAAAAAAAAAAAAACCTTTAAAAACAATTTACGAAAAAAATCCATTAAGATAAAATTGAAACTTTTTAGTATATAAAAAAAATTCCAGGAAATGATGTGACAAATTATTTCAGACGCTATTAAACAGAATTTGATAAGTATGAACTGTTTTAAATTGTTTATTTGAATACCCAATTTTTTTTTATCATTATTAACTACTCTATTTCCTATTTAATTTCTCTCCAAAAGATAAATTTAAAAAAAAACAGTAAACTTATTGTGGTCTTTTAATTCAAGCTCATAAAAAATACTTCAGAACACTTTAAAAATAATTATAGACACATGTAATAAAAAGCAATATTTATTACAATTATACCTAGAAGTTTCAGAAAAAAAATAATAGAACTACATCTTTTAATTTTCAATTAAAAAATACATGACAATAGTTTGTATATATAGAATATTTAACGGAGAAATATCTATAAATATCAGAAAATATTATTAAGCATTTTTTTTAATTAATTTAAATGAACAACTAATTTCGAAAAAAAATAATTTTAGCACATCAAAATTTATAGTGTCACAACCAGATCATAAAAGTTACCATGGCTGTAACAAATCATGAAAATTTTTAATTGTTTAGAATTCTAATAGTTAATATCAACTTATATAATCCCCAATATATTTTTTAACTGTAATAATTAATATTCATAAAATACTATAAACCATTTTTAACAAGAACAAATAAATAAAACTATAAATAATCATATTTTGTGCCAAAACTTTAACCACAAAGTAATCCTCTTGCACTTCAAGTTTATGCTGTTCGATTAAAAAAGAATTAAGTTTTAGACTTGGTGGCATTAACATTTTTATAATCATTATTTATGACCAACCAGACATTCATATATATAAAAAAAAATTTGAAATATACAGTTCAACAAATGGATGGAGAAACAAAACCAATTTTCAAAAATTTAAATTTAGTAACTTTTTTATTTATGAAAATGCAAACTGTGTAAAAAAATCGTTAATCTTTAAGTAATATATTTCAACTATACTATACGATTCATAAATAAGCTGTATAGTTATAGAATAGAGACAAAATAATTATTTCTTTTGGAGAAGAAAAATCTCCTAAATACGTTTATATTTATTACTACTTTTAATACTTTTCTTATTACTTCTTTTTCTCTATGCATAAAGTTGTCTCAAATTACAAATGTGTTGCAAAATATCTTGCTTGCTAAGTTTTCAGAGTTACTTATTGAAGCAAAAAACTTGTTTTATAAGATTTTCGTCATGCTTTACGGTTTAAAGTTTTACATTTTTGTCAGTATATTTCTACCTTCATGGTTAATAAATATATGAAACTAGCAATAACAAATTACACAGTACTGAACAAACATTAATATATAAAAATTAAAGCAATATTTCTTGTGAAATTGCGACTGCATTAATATAAAACATTAAATAAAGGTTTCAGATTCCTTCGAAAACAATGCAGATGAAAGTATTTTATGAAAACAAGTAATTTGATTAAAGTTAGAGCAATGTTTTTTGTTGTTATTCAAAAAATTAATAATTTTTTTAATTATTGCCAATGTACGGATATGATTTTTTTTTATTGTTGGCCATTAGAAAAAGTAATAAAATGGATTATTTTTCAATCCTAAACATTTTTAATTTTCTAGTTCTATTAGACCCAAAATATATCAATATTTTTACCTTTTTTTTTATTCGGTTTTGAGCAAGAATTGATATCGCACAAGACAGAAATTATATCTACAATTAAAGAACAAATATGTTCTTCACAAAAAAAAAATCATTTTCTATAAAATTGAATAAAAGATAAGAAATATTGTGCAGTTTTTTTATTCCGAATTTTAAAAAAAAATTTTTTTTAATTTCTGAATTAATTTCATCTTGAGTAATAAAATAAAATTTTTATTTATTGCATATAGACGTACGGAACCAAATATGTAACAAGCATTCATTAACAAGAAAATGTAAAGTATATCACTTATATTCGAAAAGCATTTTAAGCATATTTTTTTTCCTAACTCCATAAAATGTTGTGTTTTAGAAATGTTTGATAAATAACATAAGATTCTTTAAAAATAATAACATTTTATAACAAATCACTGCCCACAAAAACAATTTTAAGTGCAAAACTGAAAAAAATATACAAAATGATTGCAATAAATGAAACATTTTACTAAATGTCGAGTGTTTTTTGTTTCAATAACATGTGTTTATTTCTTTTCCCACTTGGACGACAGACACATCTAGACCAAGTCCAAGAACCCATGTGGTTTCATGGATGGAGGTGGGCAGCTTCTATTGTGATGGAGCAACTGTAGGTGGAAGTCCGACTTGGGTCCGTAACGCTATCTTTTTATGGGGTAGAATTGTCAGCCCTACGCCCTATAGTCATATTAGATGGGACCCAAAGTTAAAATGGATTCCAAATCACTACAAATATCAATGGAACCATCGGAACTCGAACCCGAAACCTGTGGCACCAAGCGTCAGAGTGCTAGTCACTTGGCTATCAGGCAATAACTTGTATAATCAGGATACAGTTTTCTTTCATTTTAATTGACAATTATGCATGATTATGTGACAATATGTGCATGACCATTGACAATTATGCACAATTATGCCAAGAAATAATTTATAAATATTGATTATTAAATAATATTCCATAGATTTTAATTGGAACGTTATGTTTAAGTATTTCAAAAAAAGCATTGATTTCAAAGATTTTTCCAATTTATGAACATTTTAAAATTACATTTCAAAGCAAAATCATGTTATTGTACAAATAACGACGTTGGATAAAATCCTAAGCGAAGTAACATTTTTCATTTACATGCACTCTGGGTTTCCTAAATTTAAGTTTTTATATTTTTTTAAAGGAGGAAACTTTTCCTTCCATCTTGTTCGACTACTCTGAGATTGAAGCACTCCAAGTGCGTTTTGACATGTCATTGTTCGCAAAAATGCAGGAAACTCAGATGTCTTCCATAAATCGGCAATAAATTTTTACGCCGTTGCATGGTTGGTAGACTATGTAGAAATATGAAAAGGCATTTCTGTTTGTTTTATTTTATTTCTTGGGGTCTCGATTTATCGCGCTGTGACGGTGCGCGCAATAGCTGTAGACGCACTCAAGCGGCGAGGTCAACATTATTTCACTTTCGTTATGAGTTATGCGTCAATAGAATATAGGTATCCGTTCTTTGCTTAAGGTTTTTATTGTTTATTCCGCGAGGAGCATCTTCAATGTAACGAGATGATAAGCAAAACAAATATGTACACAATGTACTCTTGATACGAAAAAGCAACATTAAAATATGACATTTGTTTTGAATTTCTTCAAAATACGAACTTAAGGATAGTTTTATGGCTGCATTTCTTTTATCGTCTATAATTGTTCTTTTAAAAGTATTTTTAAGAAAAAAACTAAGTTTAAATTTGTACGTGGGGTCTGATGGCCGAGTGACTAGCGCTCTGGCGCTCGGTGCCGCAGGTTTCGGGTTCTAGTCCCGGCGATGCTATACGTTCGGAAACCACTTTAAATCGTAGGTAACTAACATAACTGTAGAGCGTCGCAGAGGACTGACAACCCCACTCCGTAAAAAGAAAACATCTCCTGTCTTGAAATCTGCCAGTAGGCAAATGGCCTTGGCCCACCATAAGGCTGTTGCACCACTGATGGTAATGAAATTTGTACGTTGAATCATTAATTTGATAGTACATCGAATAATCTCGTGTTATTTTGACTAATTCTCCGTGTCCGGCATCAACAAAAGCAGACTACACAAGGGACGGACATACCTTGCATAGTCTAGTTCTGTAGACGTACGTAGCTGTTGTTGTGATGGAGCACCTGGCTGGGCTCCGTGTCGCTGAAGAAAGAGGGTAGTGCTTTCCGGGAGGACTTTAAGGGGAACTAACCCGCATTTGTATATCGTATGGGAGAAAACCCGAAAATCTCTTACGAGATAGTCCTACTCACGAGGAAAGATGCGGAGCATCCCAAACACCAACGTGGCTCGTCGCTTTTTTAAACAGTGTCTACAACAAAGCCGTAGCTATCACTAGCGGCGCACGTTGCCACGAGTCGCTTCATCGCGCAAATAATCTCATAAAGTTTAATATGGAGTAAGAATTCTTATAAGCATACTATGAAATGCGTGTTATTCATACCAAATTAAAAATAATAAAAAGTATAATACAAACTATGACATGCATAATAAGAATGTGCAGCAATATTACATTATAAACCAAGGATTTAAATTAGCTTCTTTCTTATAATAAAACGTATATATATATAATTGTGTTTTTATACCAGAAAATTGCTACTGTCGACACACTAATACTGTATACATTATTCAATATACTTTTCCTTAACCTCCCACCAATATTTAAGATATATAAATATGTTTTTCAAAGCATAAAATAATTAATGCTAATTTTTTGCGAAAATTATTTTAGTACACAGAAATTTAAAATTAAGATTTATTTGTATAATTTTTAAAAAATAATTGAAAATCGAAGTTGATTAGATTTTTATATTATTTTATTTATATTATTATGATTATTTTTTATAACCCACCTGTGGGCTGTTGCGCCAAAGAAAAAACCCATAAAGTAATGAAATTCAATATTTTGAATATAATTTTATATTAAAAAGTTAAATAATATTGCGCAATATATATATATATATATATATAATTAAAGTCGTATCAATTATAAATAACATACGTTTTAAAAAATGTGAAGAAATTATTCAATTTAAAATTTTCACGAGTGATTTTCACCTCTTCTTATATTTCACCTCATTCTTCACCATAAATTGTTCAATTATTTTACTTCTCAATTCTGACTAATTTTCCAAACAATATAAATAATATGATCATTTATGTGTTACATCAGATACATCTTTTTCCTTTTTTCCAAACGAGGAAACATGCTCTTGAAATAATCCTTTTTACAAGGTGAAGTCCAAGAAACATTTTGTTCCTCCTAGTATGCTCACTGCTGGACAACCCGAATCTCTTCATTAGAAGAATGCAGTTAAATTAGTGAACAAAAAAAAGCAGTCCTCGCTAGCATTGCTGCGCCATGGAAGGCGTAGCTACGCTCCATCTTTGCGGTTTGAACTTGGCAGTCGATATTACTTAAGATTCTGAAGATGTTAAAGGCAACCATTTAACCACAGGGTTCCTTCTCTGGGAATTCAAAGAAGACTATTTACGGTTTCGAGAAAGCTGTAATTAAAGGTGAACGAGGCAAACGAGCAGCGTGAACACGATTTCTTGCATTTTTTTTTTTTTTTTTTTAAGAAAAAAAAACAAAAGGGTTTTTTAAAGGCCTGTGTATCATCAGTATCGAGAAGTCCGCTTTCTCGGACTCCAACAATAAATCACGCCTCGATTTGTGACGGGTAAATTAGATTTTCATTAGCATGGGTCGAGGACTTTGAAACACTTTCTTCGTACTCGAAACGGGCTGCGCAGAAGTTCTCGAAATTAAATCGAGTCAGTGGAATAGAGCGATGAACTTCGATTGATTTATTTATGCCGAGAATAAAGGCAGAGATGATTAATTTAAAACGCTGACTTGAAAGTAAAACTCACTCTAAAAAGCTTGAAAGTTTTAACTCACTTTCCATAGAAGAGAAGACGAGTATTTCATAACTTATTCTTTCTTAACTGAATCTGAATAAATTTTTGTGCAATATTGTTATTTCTCAAATACAAAGCACGCCTGATGGCCAGTTGGCTAACGCTCTGGCTTTTGGTACCACAGGCTTTTCAGATTCGAATCCTGGCGCTGACATGGATGTTTGCGAGTGGTTTGGAATCCACGTTAAACTGTAGGTCCATATCTCATTCGCCCAAAGTGTGCACAAAATGACCGTACAGTGACAAACCAAATACAAAGAATTTTCCTTGAGGTCAATCTCTACAGAATTCGATATTTGTAGTAGATTCAACGTTAACCAGGGTGCACCACCAGAAACCAATTACATTTTCTTTTCTTTTCTTTTCCCCAGACCTTACCCCTGTATCTAGAGCTATGTAGCCCCCTACCAGTTAGAAAGGGAGGGTGGAGAATCGGTTGATCTCGTGTATACCACAAACAGCCCACCGATGGGTGATGGGGGAGGACAGTGCCTTTCGTGAGGACTTTAAGGAAAAAAAGTTTGGGAGAAAAGTTTGTATGGGTACGGAATTGGGTTTAATAAAGAAGAAAAAATAGGAAAACTCTCACCAAGTTACCCGACTATCGTTGCCAGACACATTATCACAATGACCAATTACACTACTATTATTACACCACACCGCCTAGAGCTGAGTTGCCCGCATTACAGTTTGGGAATAATGTGGGTAAGAAAAGTCTGACTGGACTCTGTGGCGCTCTTACAGTCATATGAGACTGAGAATTACGGCTTAAAATTGATTCCGAACCACTACAAGCATCCATAGCACTGCCGAGAGTCGAACCCAAAATCTGTGGCACCGAGCGCCAGACATTCGGCCATCAAGCCACGACCAATTACACTGTAGACATATCATGCACACAAAATCTGTGGAGCCCTAAAGAATTCTCCCTCTCCTCCTGTTCGAACCCAACAGAAGGACTTTCTGGGCAACAGATTTAACGTACCCATTCCCGGCATAGACACAGGAGCTTTCGTTTCAGCTTTTCTTGTCTGCTTCAAGTCGATGAGGATTTTTTTCCCCAGAAAAACTGTTTCGCTGTCCACCAAGACTACTTAGCTCCTGATATAAATCGCATTTGTGATAAACATTACCCTCAGTGAAATGCGTTTCTAGTGGCCTTCTCCAAGGTAAATTTTGTTGCCTGACGGCCATTTGGCTAGAACTCTGGCCTTCGGTACCACAGGCTTCAGGTTCGAATCCAGGCGGTGGCATGGATGTTTGTTAGTGTTTCGGAACCTACGTTAAATGTAAGTACCGGTCTAATTAGCCTAAAGTGTGCAAAAAATGACAGAGCGACAAACCAAACCAAGGTATATTTTATATCAATAGGAATGAAAAGGAAATATTTAAATAAATAATATTTAGTAGTATAAAAACGAAAAGTTTCCCATTATTTTTCTTAATTTAAAACTCATGATAAAAGTATTAAAGTTAACAATGTACTCTCTTCAATTTAAAGAATCCCTTTTATTATTTGGAAGAAAAAAAACAGCTCTCGTTGCAAACAAGTTTTAAAAATTATTAGGAAAAATTATGGAAACATAAGTCATAGAAGGATTTATTATTAATAAATATTTTACCATTTTTGACAAATCATTATCTTCGGATTAAGTTTTAAATGAGGAAACTTTTTTTTTGTTAAAGTAATTAATTACTGGTGTTTGAAAACTTTTTTTTTCATTCTCAGAATTTTAAAGCATATATTAAGAAAAATAAACATTAATGATGAACTTTATCCAATCTATTGAAATGTCTTATTAATTAGTGCTAATAAGTTTGAAAAAAAAATTGTTTTGTCCATAATTATACTTTATATTTCAATATATGCAACATATTATGCAAATGTTACCATTCTTAACAACATCATTTGCTGATTATTAAAAAACATTTTTAATTAGACAAAAATTCTTGTTATATATGAATATTTTTTGAATATTTATTTTTTTAGCTTTAAGCATTTTAATTTTTTTAAATGTATACACATATGTACATTATACATTAAATTAATAAAATTGGTCACAAAAAATAGTTGGGTATAATATTTTTAACAAGTTGAATCTTGGCTTCCATAATAGAAAAATTTCGAATTAATCAATGCATACATGTGTGTGTGCGCGTGCGCATGCGCATATATCTGTATACATATATGAAAGAAAATTTTTAATTGAAACAATGCAATGTTATTTAGACAATTTGTAATATTAATGAAATGAATGTGGTGAATAATCAATGTTTACACACGAATGTTTAACTTAACTTACTAAACGTAGAACTTACTACTGTGTCCAAACGATTTACAATTTAAAATTCCCGGGGTTTATGTAATTTCATTTTTTTTTTCTTTTTTAGGTTGCCGACACTGTCCTTGACATCTGTGTGAAATTCGACATTAAAATATTCATTAGTGCTTGAGTTACTCTTGGCTTTGTGAGAGACGCTAAAACTGAATTTTGTTTGCGGAAACGTAAAGAATGTTGCAAAGGTTATTCGATGAGCATTCCTATATCGGAAAGAAATGTTTAGAAGTGGTATGAACAATTTAAAGAAGGCAGAGAACGCGTAGAAGATGAAGAGCCCTCTGGTCGACCATCAACCTCAACCGACGAAGCTCGCGTCCAAAAAATTAAAGATTTGGTGCTTGCAAACCGCTGATTTCAAATTAGAGTCCTTGCTGATGATGTTGGAATTTCAAAAGGATCGGTTCATTCCATTTTGGGCCTCAAACGCGTCAAATCTCGATTGGTACCGAAAACACTGAATGCGCCAGCTCACACTGCATTGATTCTTCGTGACTTTTTCGCCAAAAATGAACCCCATATCGTTCCACAACCACCGTATTCATACCGTGCGACTTCTGGCTATTCCCTAAACTGAAAAGACCACTCCGGGCACACCGTTTTGTGTCGATTGAAGATATTCAACGTGAATCGGCGCGCGCTTTGAAGGCCATCCCTGGCGATGACTTTTTAGCATGCATTGAGGATTGGAAAAATTAATGTATTGTGTGTCCGGGGGGATTACTTTGAAGGCGATGAAACAAATTTGGAAGAATAAACAAGGAGTTTTTAAAAAATAATAATAATTGGTCTTACTTTTTGGGCACAGTAGTATGTATATTATATTATATACCAAATTACTCATTAAATAATACACGTCTGCGCATGCGTGCGTACATGATTGAGCATATATATCAAAATTTTTAATCAAAACAAGATAATATTATCTAGACAATCTTAAATTGAGCGAATTAAATATTTCATATTGTTATCTTTATTTATTTTATTTTTTTGTATTGTTATCTTATTATTTATACCTTCAGTAATTTTATATTTTAGCCTTCATATTATCAAAATCTGCTATTGATATCTTAAATAAAACTTCCTGTTTAACATTATTGAAATGCATTTTTATTAAAAACATCGAAAAAAATATTAACGATAAACTTTAGAAAACTATTGATATATTTGTAAAAACAATCCGTAATTTCATCCACTTCCAAAACAAATTTTTTAAACAGCATTTGCTGCTCCAATTTCTTTTAATAAAGGACGATATTTTAAAGGCTTGCTATAAATCAAGAAAAAAAAAAAAATTTTTTTTAGCACTAAATGTTTTTTTTCGTACCGCCCAAAACCGCACTGCTGTTGATACATAATATTTCTGCAAAAATCTTCGGTTTCGTCACACTGCCGCGCCCCAATTGAGGAGGTGGCAGCTAATCCATATGTCAACAGGATTTGCTTTTTAAAATTTTTAATTAAACCTCAAGACAGTTATTTTTATATAGTGTAAATAGATTTACCTTCTTCCTTAGCTAGACGACAATTTTTAAAATATCACGAGTAAAACTTACTACCATTTAATAAAATTTAAGAAATATAATAATTATAGACAATATCAAAATTAAAAACACAAAACTAATTTTTGCAATTTAATATAAAAAATAAAAGATTTATTTTTAGCGTACTGTTTTTGTCTAAAGCAGTTTAAACTGAAGTGAAACTTGCAGATTTTAGAATGAAGCATTAGTTAAAATAAATATTTATTTAGTTTTTGCAGTTATTGATTTAGATTAATTATTTTAAAGGATAAAATGTCTTTATTCAAAATAATAAATAAACTAAATTAATTAAAAATATTTGACATGAATTACAGACATGAAATATTTATTAAAAATGAGGTTTATTTAAGTTAAATATTTATTAAAAATAAAATAAATATTTATTAAAATTTATGCTAAATGTTTATTAAAAATGAAATGTTTATTTATGTCCAATGTTTATTAAAAATGAAATGTTTACTTATGTCCAATGTTTATTAAAAATGAGATGTTTACTTATGTTAAATGTTTATTAAAAATGAACTGTTTATTAACAATGAAATGTTTATTTATACTAAATGTTTATTAAAAATGTAATATTTAATAATAAACAACATCTCAGTCGTGTTTCAGTTAAAGTGGCATAGGATAAAGCTTACAATTCAATTCAATCACTAAACTTTTAATATAACTTCAATAAAATGTAATTTACTAAGACCTATGGACAAAAAATGAAATCCTAATATTTTCGCACATGGTTCAAATACAACAGAAAATCATAAAACAAGAAACAAATTAATACTTTTAAACGTTAATAAATATGGCTTAGTTGTTCTGTAACCACAAATTATGAAATATTTTTATGTATTATTTTGTGGTGAAGTGGTAAAAAAAAATAATAAAATGAAGTCAATACACTCTTAATGATTTCTGAGAAAAAGGCACCTCTTCTACATCGTCAGCATACTAATAGCCATAATCCTCGCGAAAACATGAAATTGAAAAATGGATTTCGTTTTCAAATCTGTTTACTCATAATTTCGTTGAAAGCCTTCAGAGACATTCTGAATCATGCTTTGAATTAAATACATATATATATTTTTTTACAAATATTAAAAGTATTTTATTACTCTGATAACTTATGAACATGAAGAAATTCCATGAATGCTAAGAATGCATTTCATGAATAAGATTTTTTTAATTAAATTTAAATTTATTCATAAAAATATTCACTATAATAATAAAATTCTACATTTATCATACTAGTTTCAAACTTTTTATTTAAACATCAAGATAAGGATTAATTTATTGCAGTGCTGTCATATTTTCTAAAGTAACAAAAGTAAAATATAATAAAAGAAGTTCAATGGTTTTTTTTCTTTCGTAGTAATGAAAAATTTACATATTTTATAATTATCTTCAACAGAAATTTAATACATTTATAAGTGTATTGGTTAGGTATTCTTTTATTTACAATAATTAATATGCTATAAAATTGCTTGCATATCAACAAAAAAAAACATTTATAAAGTATTTACAATTAAAATAATGCAAATAGTCTCTGCTATTCCGTAATTAAATAGTTATTTATGTAATTAAAATACCGTTATATTTTATTTATAAAATTCAATAATTTTTAACTAATTACTCTTTTATTGACAATTTTTTTAAAAATAAGTTTTAATGTAATAAGTAATATGCATTAGAAAAAAAAAAAGTATTTATGCAAGCAAATTTATATATTCTCAAATTAAAAAATTTTAAATTACTAGAGAGTCTTTGCATAGCGTTTTTTTATCGTCCGATTTTTTTTTCCTAGCGCACATGCTCATAGGAATTGCTCAGTAGTGCGCAATAGGTACAATGTTTCCTATGAGCATCCGCGCTAGGAAGAAAAATATCGGACGATAAAAAACGCTATGCAAAACTCTCTATTATCGCATAACGATTACGTAGATAATTTATCTTAATTAAAAAACTATGCAATTTTTGAATGATTGCTCAAGTTAATATCTTTTCATTATACCAATATTTTAAAATTAATAAAAACGTCAAAATTCTAGAAAAAAATTTTTTAATTTCCATAATAAAAAAAAATATTAGCATACAAATTCCTATTGTATTTATAATGGATCTGAATTTTAAAAATAAAAAATATATTTTTTCAAGCATGGCAATGAGTTTAAATTCACTTTAATTGAAATAATTAATTCAAATTACACAGTTCACGAAAAATGACAATAGCAATTAAATAATTTTTAAAAAATAAAATTTCGCAACAGAAGAAGCAATCATGAAGAATCATCATGTAACTGAAAAGATGTAATATGTAAAATGGTAAGGTTAAATGTAAAAAATAAGCAATTTCTTAAGGTAAAATGTAATTAAAATAAGCAGTTTCCATTTTCATTCTCTGCTATACTTGAGAAAAATTTTAATTATCTTTTATACATTTACGAAATAAGAAAAAAAATCTATCTAAAACAAAATAGATTTTGAATTAATTTTATTTAAGTCTTAAATTTAATTTTGTGAGAGAAAAATTGTAATTAATTGTTTTTAAAACAAATTATGTTGCCTTTAAACTGAAATCACAATAAAATTTAAATCAGCAAGCATCGTTTCATATAGATTTAAAATAGTCAATGATTTTCAAACTGAGACCTTGCAAAGTAAATCCTAGAGTAGGGGTTGGCCAACTCGCGGCCCGCCTTGCATATTTTCCGGCCAGAGAGATTCATCACACTTTTACAAAATATACTTATTTTAGAATGGCCAAAGTAGTGAAAACCAATGTATTAGAAAAATACATTATGTGTGCATCCGTGTATTCAAAAACTAGTTGTCGAAATTACGAGAAAAAATTAACTTTGTTTTAAAATAATATTCTTGCGAATATAGGACAGATATTGCCTGTTTTATTTATGAGTTGACAGTTATATAATTTAATTATTCGGCGAACTCATATCTAATATTTCAGATTCTATGTTATACTTTAAGTGACCTCACTGACGCAGTGACCATCCCTAAATACCAGCAGTGGTGCATTTAGCATTATTATTATTATTATTATTATATTATCTATGTTTACATGCAATAATAATAGTAAACAATAATAATTCATTATGTTTCAATTTTTCTCTCCAAAAAAATGTCTGTAGTGGGTCTAAATCTAATGTGGTGATATATAATTTTATATGCGGCCCGTGGAGTTTGATGCATTTACAAAGTGGCCCGCAAGATCATTTGGGTTGGCCATCCCTGTCCTGTAGGAAAAACAAATGTTTATTTTAATTTAGTCAAATATTATTTTACACCGGGACATCATACCAATATATAATGTCATGGATGTATATTTTTTTTATTATTTATGCTGGAAACAGAAATAAATTGTATTTGGAATCATCCCCCAAGTTAAAGGATCAATTGAAAATGTCAAGATTGTCTTTATACATGTCAACTAATCAAACCTTCAATACTTTCTGTATTGTATAATGTTACAATGCAGAAAGTGGCCTGATGACCAATTGGCCAGCGCTCTGGCCGGTTGGTACCACAGGCTTCAGGTTGGAATTCTGGTGGTAGCATGGATGCTTGTTAGTGGTTCGGAATTCACTTTAAACTGTAGGTTCCGATCTAATTTGCCTGAAGTATGCAAAAAAAATAACAAACTAAAAACAAAACAAACAAACTAAATCTACACGAGAATGTAAATCCCAAATTAAAAGTATTAATATCAAAATTTTTATATAAAGTTGAAAAACTATGATAATGAAGTTTAATAGAATTTTTACTGTCATTTTAAAGTGGTACAAGACATCAAGTCAAAAACTTATACGAGAATCAATTCCATGTTAAACTGTAGGTCCCGGTCTAATTAGCCCAACATGTGCATAAAATTACCGTAGAGCGACAAACCAAACAATACAGAAAACCATATTCAAAACTAAAAAATAACTTTTTAAAACATCAAAATTTTAAAAAATATGTAAGCAGATTATAAATACTTCAAATTAGCATAAAAACCTTACTCAATACCAGGCAACAATTTCTATGTATCTAATATTCCTAAGCACAGACAATAATTCATTCAAGTTCAGCAATTCTATCATTAGCTCATACATTAAATAATATATACATCGAACGCAATTTTTTGTTTTTCCGTCTCCAGAGTGAGTTGCCAATAGTGCCCTTGGACCTGAATTCTAAAAGTGCATTTTAGGGTTAAGGGCCCTGGTGGCGTCAAATTGACGTGACAACAAAAATCAACCTGTTTCCAAGGTGATAGCACGCCGCGCATACTAAAGCAGTTCGATCTCTGTTCTGTTTCGCATTAAAGCATTACGAGGACGAAAAACAAAAACAGAAACATTTATCGCCAAAGTAGACGTATTCCTGCGAGTGATGCGTGACGTCATGCCACGTTTCACTGATATTAAGTAATATTATTTTAAAAAAGATTTTCGACGATTATCTTTTTCTCCATGTGAATCGTTTTGAGGAGGATTGGACGATTTCCTATGTCATGCACGGTGTACCATGAAATCGATACGTTTTTGATAAACCCACTCATCAATCACATAGGGTGTCTTTTTTGAAGGGGGATTATTCGAAACAGAAGCTCTTAACATTGAATAGCTGTAAATAGGATGATGCTGTCAAAGATTTAGATGTCGAATATGTAAAAATACTACTCATACGATAGAGGTTATTCAATCCTTATTCTGAAACTGTAAATAAAGCTAAATACTCTAAAATACTCTATATTTTTTTAACTCTAAATTAGTCATTTACAAAATATTTATCATTAAGGAACTAGTATTTAGGATATAATACATTAATATTATATAATAATTGTTTTAATATAAATAACAATCTGGTGTTACTCAAATTAAAATTTTTGATTACATACTGTAATTTAACACGTAAAAAGTACACTAAATTAGTAAAAAATGTATAACTTAACGTTTAACATTAATGTATAGCATTAATAACAATGTAATATAATATTGATGTTTAAAATAACGTTAACATTATGTAACGTAACATTAATGCATTTTTATTGCTAATATATTAATCAAAAAATTGTTATATGTTATTGTTAATATATATTTGTTATAATAATATTCATAATCATAATTGTTAATATGTATATATAATTGCTATATGTTATTATTATGTTAATATATTGTTAATTTTATTGTTATATATTGTTAATTTTATTGTTAATATATATATTTTTTCCTTTACATGAACAATTTTTTTATTCCTCTTATGAAGGCTAAACAAGAATAATTGAAAAGTAATTTCTTAATATAAGCTTACTTAAAAGAATAATAAGAAAAAAATCAATTTATAAAAAGATTTATTTAGAATTAAAATGTAAGACTTGAAGTAGTCTACACAAAAGAAATTAAAAACATCCTATTAAAAATGGTAGAAAAAAAATTCTAATTAAGTCCAAGAAAAAAATTCTAATTTATTTAAATCCATTTGTAATAAATAAATAACCATGAACAGAGGAGATTACATATACGTTTGATTACAAATGAAAAAGAGATAGAATGATAGATTAATTTATTTGTGTCTTTTTTTAACCTTTCACATTAATGCAACTACGCAGACAGGACGATTCAAAATACAACAGTTTAATTAAAAGCATTTTAAAAATTGGATCGATTTCTCAACATAATATTTTTTTTTTCTTAAGTAGATAAATATTGCTCGCTGTCTGGACCATGAAACATGACGTCTCGATCGTGAAATAAAATCTTCATAAGTATTTTCAAGAACTTCAGAAGGAAAAACAGGAAGCTGACAGTCAACCTCCATTTCAAAGAACTTTAAAATAATGCGAAAAACTAAAAAATTTTAATATATACATGTTTTAAATCTTCTGAATTTTAATTATTACACCTTCTAACCGGTTTCTTACATTATTGCGAGTTCTCCGGCTAAGAAGTAACCTTTTACTTTATGAGTGTAATATATTCTAACATATATAAGAATTTAATTTGGCTATAATTCAGTTTTATTTGAAAAAATGATTTTTTTTATTTAAGAAAACAGGGTTTTATTTATTTTTATTTCATTGATTAAAATAAGTAATGGTAGCTTACTTTCATTCTATTATTTCACTACTACTGTGTCCAAAAAGTAAGACCTGTTTTTAATTTAAATTTTCTGGGCATATGGTATTTCAATTTTTTTTTTTTTTTTTTAGGTTGTTGGCACTGTTCTTGACATCTGTGTGAAATTTTACGTCAAAATATTCATCATGCTTCTTTGAACTGTTTTTACCTCTTCTAAACATTTCTTTTCGATATAGGAATGCTCACCTAATGCCTTCTGTAACAATCTATACGTTTCCGCAAACAAAATCTAACGCAAGTTCTTGCTCAATTAATTCAGACATTTCAAAAATAGTCGGAATCAGTTTTAGCGTCTCACAAAGCCAGGCGTAACTTCAGCACTAATGAATATTTTGACGTCAAATTTCACACAGATGTCAAGAACAGTGCCAGCAACATAAAAAAATTGAAATTCCATTAGCTAGGGAAATTTAAATTGAAAACTGGTCTTAGTTTTTGGACACAGTAGCACTATAATTTGTTTAATATTTTTGTAACACAAATAATTAGTATACATTTTTATATATAATTAATTTTATAAATAAGCGATACAATAAGAATTTACAAATACGATGAAGTAAAAATATTTTCGACCAACGTTCAAGATTTGACATTTCTGCAAAATGTTTCACAGTCAGACACATTAGCAATCACACAAATGGCAATCAATAGGACCAAGGCCGAGGACAGCTACCCACGAAAATCTTAAAACTAACAATTGATTCTATGAAAGTTTTGTTGTAATAATAATGTGGAGGAAATTTTCTAACATTGTATTTTTCCAGGATTTGCTACTTCTACGTTGCCTTATCATAATTTCAAGATAAATTAGTTAAAACAATACACGAGTAGTTTTTCAGTTGAAAATTGATACAAAACACTCTTTTTCCGCATAATGCGTATCTTTTGCTAAGCCTAATTTATATTCTGAATTTAAGATGTGCAAATTGTTCAAGTCAGTTTAGTTATATATCCTTAAACTTTTTATCGCAAAACAGATGCCAACTGAATATGAAAAAAAAATTGCATTATAATGTAGTGCGCGTTAATTTTACCTGACTACTTGAAAAGAAATTTTAAATATTCTTAGCAGAAAAACCTATTAAAAAAAATGAAATTAGTTTGAATTCAAAAACTGGTAATGAATTAAGCATTAGGATTAACAAAAATTAATAACGAATAATAAATAAATACTTATTAAATTTGAGTTTAATTATCTATTCATTATATTCTATAATTTTTATGTTTTTTTCCTAATTTTTAATTTAAAAACACTAAAATCTCAGTAGTGCGCGAACTTGTAAAGGCCACCAATTGTAATGTAAAAGATGTGTAAAAATATAATGTATAAAAGTCGTGGGCACCAATTGTAATGTAACCGCGCGTTAATGATGTAATTAGTTACACGTTGTAATGTAACGGCCACACTAAAAAATATCGCAACTTGTCTAACATATTTTATTTCATTTAATGGAGATTATATATTATACATAAAAATTCAATGGAAAGTATTCTGTCTAATCCATTTTATTGGAATACGTAGCTAGATATGTTTTTAACATGGATCCAATCATCTAGAGATGAAAAATAACATGATTTGAAGACATATCCAGAAGATAACTAAAGATACATATTCCTTATAAAATTCCTTGATAAAACTATACTTGATAAAGTATTATTATTCCTTGATAAAACTATCCTTAGGATGGTGTTACCACAAACGTTGCTAAATCCAACGGTTGTGGAAATAAAAACCAAGTATCGATATTAAGTTGCAAACTGTATATAATTGATTGAGATTACATTTTTTAAAAAATCTAATAAATGTTTTACAATTTTGCTCTATTTGTACATGTTTTTAACATGTTTATTCACAAATCTATGTTAATTCAAACTTTTGCAGACATTACGTTGCAACAACCACAGCTACTTTGTTGACAATTTTGAAACGGAACATGGTTTTAACATTCCTATAAAATATTAAGGAATTCTTAAAATAAACATTTGTTTTGAGATGTTATGTCTAGAAGAGTTAATGTCTTGATAGCTAACGGAATTGAGAATGAAAAAGATGTGAATAAAAAAACAAAATGGCTAGAAACCAATCTAGCGAATCACTGAATCTTAGTTTTTGATCTGATAACTGGCGTACAAAATAAGGAGTCTTATTGGGGATGAGGTGCATTAACCTCCTCATCTTAATAAAATTAAATTCGATTCGATTTTATAGAGAGTTTGCTTAAAATATCCGTGGTAAGTAAAAAAAAAAAATTCTCAAAATTTAAGTGTGGTACTCAAAATAAAAATACTAAAGTTTTAAAATAATTAAATAAGAAACATTAAATTAAAAATTATTCATTATTACCCATAAAATATATGGATATTGTTTTTGGCAGAGCGGATCAGTGATGTCCTGGACCACTTTCAACGTTTCTTATTGTTACGTTCTTAAATTATTTCTCGAGCTATTCTTTTCTTATTGGTTTATTTAAATTTCTTTCTCGGGCTACGTTTTTCTTATTGGTTTATTTAAATAAACTTCTTTCCCGAGCTATTCTTTTCTTATTGGTTTATTTAAATTTCTTCCTGGAGCTATTCTTTTCTTATTGGTTTATTTAAATTTCTTTCTCGGGCTACGCTTTTCTTATTGGTTTATTTAAATAAATTTCTTTCTCGGGCTACGCTTTTCTTATTGGTTTATTTAAATAAATTTCTTTCTCGGGCTACGCTTTTCTTATTGGTTTATTTAAATAAATTTCTTTCTCGAGCTATTCTTTTCTTATTGGTTTATTTAAATTTCTTCCTGGTGCTATTCTTTTCTTATTGGTTTATTTAAATTTCTTCCTGAAGCTATTTTCTTATTGGTTTATTTAAATTTCTACCCCGGGCTATTCTTTCCTTATTGGTTTATTTAAATTTATTCTTCGAGCTATTCTGGTTGGTTTATTTAAATTTCTTTCTCTAGATATCCTTATTGGTATATTTAAATTTCTTTCTCGAGTTATTCTTATTAATTTATTTAAGCTTCTCACGCGAGTTTTTTTTATAAATTTCTTTTACGGGCTTTTAAATAAAATCGTTAGGAATTCTATTTTTTATTTAATGTTTTCTTTCTTCATTATTGAACGATAACTGATGAACATAATTTATTGCTTGAATACGATTTATGGATACATTTTCTTTCAGAGCTTTGTTCTCATATTAAATTCTAAATTTTATGGGTAACGCCCAGTAGATTAAGTTCCTTAATATTTTGATTTTTAAATTGTGCTTTCATAGAATATATAAATAACTTTTTTTTAGTACAATTGGCATACGATGAAGCAGACGTCCCTGATCTAATATTTATTCTGTGCATATCTGGTCTAACTAAACGTGAATATAAATTGTATATAATTTGAAGACTATATAAAATAAAAGTAATTCTAAACTATGATCAGCACTAGGTATTCCAGAAAAATTCCAGATTGATCAATAAAATAATAAAACTTGCTTTCTCAGCTTTGAACGGAAATGCGTCAAATCGCCATAAAAATATTACATAATGCATTAGCCGTGACCACCATTGATTAACAAGAGCCTATCTGAGGGATATCTCATTTTTACAAAATATTTCTCCTCTCCATGTTGATATAGGTGGCATTTCCGGATACTTTTAGAAATAGCGAGATATACAATTGTTTTATGCGTATGAACTTGTTGCGAGATTCCGTTCCAATTGTTTCTGCCATAAATCGAGAACATTAATTCTTACTTTGTTTTATCAGCTTTTGCGTTTAATACATCCATTTTAATATTTTACAACTTAAATTCATATTAAATTCGCCAAGTATTTAAAATGTATTCATTTACATACATATTTATAAATTATTTATTGTTATATAAATAACTCATCCAAAAATACAAAATTAAAAAAAATTATGAAAAACATTAATGCACATTAAAAATGGCATTCTCTTTCCGATTTGAAATTCTTTTAAATATTAGTTACCCTAAATAAAAATAGAATTATTAACATTGTTTTAAATGAGACAGGGGTGTAATTATTATTTATTTAAACGGTATGTCTTCTTCGCTATTCATTTTTCTAACATTTTTCTATTTTAGAAATTAATCCTGATGAGACCATTTACCCCATATGTAATCTGCGGTCTGATGGCCAATTGGCTCTGCCGTTGGCTTCATGTTCGAATCATGGTTGTTTGTTAGTGATTCGAAATCCACGTTAAACTGTAGGGCCCGGTCTAATTAATCCAAAATGTGCAAAAAATGACCGTAGAGTGACAAACAAAAATGTAATCTACTAATTCTTATAAATCAGTATTATACGTTTTTAGATTAAATTTCTTTGCAATATTCACTTTTTTTTCCATCAGTTTGTTCAACAGAAAAATTAAGAATTTATGTGTAATTTTTGGGCATCATAAGTATGATAAATGATTAAATCAATCGAAATATTATAAAACATTTTTCACCTGTACTTGCAATATAAATATTAATAAATCTTATAAATAATTGAAATTGAGAAAATACAAATTAAATAATTTTAATTAATTCCATAAAAAAATAATTAAAAATAATAAATTACATTAATAATTATAAATTAATAATTATATATAAAAGATTATATATAAAAAAAAATACTAAATTATATATAAATAATTTATTTATATAAAATTATAGATTTTTAGTGCCTGAAGCCTACTAATGCTTTAACCAAAATTGTTTGCACATAGTCTTTTAAAAAAATATTGATTTTTAAAATTCATACATTTTCAAAACCATATCTTACATAATGCATAACTTAACCGCATATCTACCATTCGTTTAGAATAAACTGTTTTAGATAATGTATTACATCTAATCATTACATATATCTTTTCCTGTTTAAATTTATCCTAAATGACAAACTTACAATAATTTATCTGGATATTATAATGTCAATAAAATTATTTATATTACCTTTCCGACAACTCCATTCCAGCACTTGTTCAAAATATTTCTCTAACCGTAAGAAAAAGATTGATTCGCTTGAATAACTTCAAACAGAGTAAACACACAGGAATTTTCATAATACATTATCTAAAACAAGCAGCATTAAAATAACTGAAGGAATAGCAGACACGGTTAAGATATGCATTGTTGTTTTCAAAAACTTCCCTTCAGAAACTGGAGATTACGGCAGCACACTTTTTATAATAAACTGTCCAGCTGAGCAACAATACAATTGTTGTCCAACTGAATACATTTTTGTGTAAGTATCACAAACTATCCTTTCCATCGAAATTAACTGATCATAAAACAAATCAGGCAAATTACAAGAATTCAAAAAATGGCCAAGGCACTTAATGGAATTACATTAAATTGGCCACGCTTGCTCAGCTTTGAACGGAAATTTGTCAAACCACTTACCTGTGTCTCATTAAATACAACGAACATCTTCCTCCCGCCACCCCTTTTCCAAACGATCTTCAGCGGCGAGCAGGTGTCCACATCCAAATAGTTACTTTCCAAGTATATAGTAATTGACGAGAATTGCGATTCTTGTAGGGTGTGTGCTCCTACCATGTTTTCCCACCTTTCACTTCTCAACATGGACGGATCCCACAGGAATCAACAAGGGAAGGCAAACGTGGTGGGAGAGAGGATGTGTTTGTTTGCTCAGGCCCGCTGCTTATGAAGGTTGATCATAACAAGTAAATAAAAGGGACAATCATTGAGGCATTTTTACGAGAACTATGGAAAAGTGAATGTTTTATTGGACACTTTGAAAAGTCTTCGTTCAGCATAGTTCAAAACGCAATAGTTCTTTCGCTTTCCAAAAGCCTGCTTAACTGCAATGTTCTGCAGGCACGGAAGGTAAGGTTGGCGACTTTCTGGGATAAGTTTATACCGAGAATTCGAGTCACATTTTTGCTTTGATTAGTTAACGGTCAATTGATTTGGAATTGGCTAAGTTTTTTTTTCTCCTAACAAGCAGGATGTTTTAACAAATTAGTTGAATTCCAAATACCCAACAAAATATTTCTATTTTAGATTTAATTACAATATTTTATAGAACAAAAAGTCATTTGAAGAGTACATTGGTGACTTTCAAAAGGTTTAGGTGATATTTAGAATAGAAATATTCTAAATATCAATTAAAACGACCTATAAACTTTATTTCTCCATTTTTCATTTTAAGGAATAAATTCATTTAAAAGAATTGGCACAAAAGTTTCTGTAGAACATACATTGCTATACCATATATGATAAAAGAATTGGAGTGGTGGATTCGATTCCCATTGTGTTTTGTGTGATTCTAGTCGGCCTATGACTTTTGAATATTTAAATAGTTGTAATGCACTTTCTTAGTAAGAGGACATGTTCAAAAAGTACTTTATAGCCCATGCACTAATGGCTTAGGGGCCAATGTTCAGCATTTGTAAAATAAATAACACAATAAAAGAATAAGCTGGTCACTGTTGAAACTCTTAACGATTTAAAGTTCATATACAGTTAATCGATTCTTAAACCTTTCTTCCTAACATGCTTGGTATCTCGATGAATAGATTAAAATTAAATGATTATAACAAAATAATTATGTTTTAATTTGGCTTCTGGTGTACAGAAGGATAATTGATATTTAAAATGCGGGAAGTTAATGCATTTTTTTCATTAACTGCTTTTCCAATATTTGACACAGGAAGTCCCCTGATATGTCGACAATTTCATAGTGGAGTAATGAGTTGATGCTATTTCACGAGGTACACAAAACCATTAATAATTAATAACTTTAAGGATTAACCCTTAATAATAATAAACTTTAAGGATTAGCCCTTAATAATAATAAACGTTAAGGATGAAAGGAAGTATAAGAAAGAATCCAGAAAACTTTTATAATACAGCTTGAATAAAGATATTTTTAAGAACAAGTCTACCCGTTTTCAAAGCAGTAATAGAAATCTCCAATAAGAGTTTTGCTAATTGTGTACAAGTGACTCGGATGCTAATAATGAACAAGAGTTGGCTATTGAGTTAAGATATAAGATTAGTGTACTACTTTTTAACATCAGTTAAACAATTTAATGCAAAACATTCATTTTTTTTTTATTTATATTTTTAAAGTTTATAGCTGACTTATTTGTATGAGTCATCCCACTTTTAAAAAATCATACAAGTTTTCTTTAATTCTGTAAAGGGAAAATAGATTAAAGGCTTTAATAAAGATGCAAATATCTTGCATTATCAATTAATTATTTAAAACAAACATTTTTTTAAGCAAATTATCAGGCTCAATGAGTAATGTTTTAATTAATTACCATAAAATTGAATACGTTACGACAATAATCTGTACTGAAAACGATAGATTAATTACTTCTGAGAAATGACAGGTAAGGTAAAAATAATTTCAGTGTCTAATAATTATTATTATCTATCTTTTTTTTTGTTTTATATCAAAACGTATTATTACTTTAAATAGATCACTTAACCTTGTGAAGCTTCAAAAAAAAAGTTTAATTCTGTGAAGTATTTTAAAAATACACATCACAAGTTTAATTCGTGACAAACCCAACAAAGCTTCAAAACAATTAAAATTGCATTATCATTCTTGTGAAATATATTTCATAAGCTTTAATATAGAATTAATTGTGTATATCTCAGTTAATAAAAAAAATTCAATACATAAAAGAATACGTTTTAATAAAATCAAATTTTTTTTAAATACCACTACCAAAGTAGGCAATATAATGTTTGTATTATATGATTAATTTTCACATTTTTATTTTAATAAAAGTAAATGATATGTATTTAATTTAATTAAAATCAGAGTTCAAAAATAAAAATTAAAATTTTTTAAATCCATTTAATACGAATAACGACATATAAAATGAAAATGTAAACATTTAAAAAGCTTCATGCCATAAAATTTTTTACAAAAAATAGGAAGAAATATGTTTAATTTTTTGAAGAACAGAACTTAAATTTAAAGACAAAATGGATAAAGTTACATAAAAAAGGTATTATTAAAAAAAAATTCATTAATAATCTTTAATATTTCGACAAAAAACAATTTATAATTTAAAAATGAGAAAAAATGCATTCTTTTCAAAAGAATTTCTAATGACCCAACAATTATAATAAAATTTAAAAAAAAAAACTTTTGATTTGAGTTTTCCTACAAATCTAATTCAATTGTGAATTTTTTTTTTATCCATTTATTAAAACATTTTTCTGAGATAACTTAATAAAATAAGTACAGCCTTCCTAAAATCATTATAATAATCAGACTAAAATAACAGAAAGATGATATACATCATTTGAAAAGTTGGATGTTATCTTGAAAAGTAGAAATGTAGTTTAACGTTACCATTAAAAACGTTGGTGTTCTCTACAATTCATTCTTCGTTATCATTGCAACGAATGCAATTAAACTCATTTGAATTATTTATCCATAATTTATGACCCAGTAAACTTAATATGCTGCCAATTTTACATTATATCGATTCTGCTTATAGCAATTTAATCTGAATCTTTTCGTGAGAGTTTTACTGGAGGATAATGCATCTCCATAAATAATGATATTAACATTAGCATCGTATAACAATTAAACACGTAACATATGTACGTTGGGATACGTTATAAAAGTAGAGGAATAAATAGTTCTTAAAACCGAATGTGACATAAGATAGAATGGAGGGCATGAACTTGATTTGAAATCGTACTCCGTTTGATAGACGTAATGATTGCAATACGAAAAACTCGGGAATAAACTGGTTTATCAATTAATGTATTAAGAAGCATCAAGACTATAGATAAGAACCGAGCGTAGAAAATAATAATCAAAAAATACATCTGTTTTTTTTCCACTTAATTTATATAAATTGCATTCTGGAGATTATATTTGCATATTGCAATTACAGTGCAAAAGTCTTCGAAGAACTGGCTTTGTAGCCTTGATCTTCAACAGAACTATCAGATGTGCAACATAGTTTAAAGTATGAATAATTAAGATTCAAGTATAGGCAGTCTTTTTCACTATGATATAGTATTCATTGGTAGCAATTGTAAGTAATGGAAGTTTTTTTTTTGTTTTGGTAGATTTAGTTAAAAAATACAGTAACTTTAATAACATGATTTAAATTCGTAAATTTTTTTTACAAGAAAGCATAAATGAAATATTTTTTCATTGAAAAAGTATGAATAAAAATCAGAAAAACTCCCAGAGAAAGACATAATACACAAGTTCGATCTTCATAATCCCTAGATAATTTAACACTTCTGTAGTTATAAAATATTAATATTGTCTTAAGATATTGATATTATGAAGATTAATTAAATAATTGGTCTTTATGATTATATAGGAGTTAAAGTAAAAATATTTAGATAATTGTATCTCTAAGAATTAAGTTTTTAATTCAAACAAATATCAACACATCTGTAATAACATTCTCATCTATCTAATAAATAAAGCTGAATGTGTGTTAGACATTCCGTTTTATTTATTAGATTCATTAGTATAAAATTCTTCAAACACGATTAAAATTTGAAATTGTCTATTTATACGAGATATAGATAACCATTTGAGCGATATAAGAATAAAAAGACGAAGAATATTTATAAGCACATATTTTATAGCTTCCATTTTCAATACTATACAAATGCAGATAATAAATAGATTTTATAGTATATTTTTATAAGGCGCATTTTAAAGGATTGTATATCACAGTAAATCTTATTTTTTTATTCTTTTTCTATTATAATCTGCAAAGGGAAAAATGAATTAAAAAGGAAAATATATTAATTATAATTTTTTTATTATGTAGCCATTATATAATATTATGCAATTATATTAAATAATAGCGATAATATGCTATACAATTATATTTTATTATAGCTATTAAATTATAAAATTAGATTTTATTATAACGATTATATTGTATTATACAACAATCATCTCTGTAGGGTTATATTACAGCTCATTATTAATTATTAATTTTTGTTTAAATGATCACATAAATAAAAAAAATATTGAAATCATTTATAAAAAGATTTCGGTCAACTTAGTGCCCTTTTTTAATTTTAACGTCTTTAACTCTAAACATTTTACTCGATAACAAAGCTGACCACTTATATGCATCACAATAAGTGTATGAAAAAAAAATTCTTAAACAGCTTTTAATATGGTAAACCAGTAATAATACTAATCAGAAATTCGTTTAAAATAATTCCTTCTCAACTCCGAATACAATCAATAAATAAGAAGGATTCTAGCAAAAAGTGATGAGAGAGGTGATACTTTTACCTTTGCAGTCATGAGAATAATTGAGGTCAAAATATACGTAATTTGCAAATGGGTCAAGGTATTCAGCTCAATCAGTCAAAAAAATAGAGATGCAAGTATTTGCCAATCGGAGAATAATGTAATTCGAAATTTTATTAAAAACAATAACTGGGAATTAAAAATACGTATAAAAAATAGATTTTATAAGCCATATTTTAAAGTTTTGTACATCACAGTAAATATTTTTTTTTCTTTCTACTATAATTTTCAAAAGAAAATAGAATTAATAAGAAAAAATGTATTAATTATAATTTTTTTATCAGGTAGCGTAATTTAATATGAATTTGAAATGAATTTATAAAGTTATTGAATAATGTTGTCTTAATGCAGCTGGCAATACAGACAATTAATCCTTATGGCACAAGCAAGGTCAGCACTGCTATTACTCATTTAGCACTACCCAGGGGGCCACGCATAGCTTGAAGATATGCTATAAACGCGAGTAACACTACCACCACAACGTTCTACGATCCTACTACGATCGGGACCTACGGTTTAAAGGAGATTCCAAACCACTACAAACATCCATCCTAACCGGATACCTGTGGTACTGAGTGCCAGAGCGCTAGCCACTCGGCCATCAGGCCCATAGTTATTGAATAATAATAACTTTAATTTACATTAAGTTACGTTTATCAGAAAATTAGATTTAAAAATCTTCATCGAATCTAGCAGAAATCATGTTGAAAGATATAAAGTAGATATTCTAAGATAATAATAAGTAATATTCTAAGATAAAAGTTTAAACAAATATAAACGAAAAAATTCGGATGAAATCAGAATGTTTTTGACTGGTTCGAAATCTACGTTAAATTGTAAATTGTAATTTGTTAATTGTAAATTGTAATAAATTGTAAATTGTTAAATTGTAATTTGCCCAGTCTGTGGGCACAAAATGACCCGTAGAGCGACAAACCAAACCTATCCGCAGTATTATCCGTAGTCTACTTATGTGGAACACGAGTGCATATACAAAAACGATTAAAAAAATATCTTCCAAACATTGGAAAATAAAACTGAATACTTATATACGGTAATATTTTTTTTAAATTTCAATCATTAAAAATATATAAGCAAGTATTTCTATTCTAAAGTCCAACTCGTAATCCAGTGGTAGGTGTATAGTTTGGTTTGTCGCTCTACGGTCATTTAAGTACATTTTATACTAATAGAACGAGACATACAGTTTAATCTAAAGCCTATGGTACCAAAGGACAGAGCGCTAGCCAATTGGCCACCAGGCCGCGGTTGCGTGTATAGATAGGGTGAAGATTCAGTCCCGAAGGCATCTTCGTTTGTAGTTGCTTTCTTTGCTTTTAGAAGCTAAGCTACGATGACAATTGTAAACTGGATATAGGCGCAACGAAGATATAGTCAATAATTGGGCTGCTTGGCAAGAATTTTTGCAGGTTTTTCTCATAACAAAGGGCCTTTATCCCTAAAATTCCTCATAGACAGCAATGCCCTCCTTTTATCACTCGTTGGTGTGTTATCCACGGTATACTTATGTGTAACATGGGCATCATCTATGTACAAAACCGATTAAACAAAATATCTTCCAAACATTATAAAATTAAATTGAATACTTGTATACGATATTAATTTTAAAAAGAAACTTCAATCATTAGAAATGAAAATAAAACGTTGGATTATAGATAGAAAGCATTGTTAAAAAAAACCGTCTAGATGCTCATTATTTTATGGAAGATATTTATTGCAAAAAAATATTAATGTTCTACTAAAACAAATTTATATAAATTATTTATTTTCATTTTTCTTGCAGAATGGATCTCACGTCATCACAAAAAAATTCGAATAATCCGAAAGTGATAAAGATGGACATTAATAACTCCAGGGGGAGACATTTAAGAAGATTTGCGTGTCATTTAAGAGAGGATCCGAAAAATCCCGCAGGGCAATCCCAAATGTCGCTTCGAGATGATCACACACGCTATCAGAATCATAAAGTCTTTTTTTTTTTATTTAGAAAAACGAACGGTCAACCAGCGATATAAAACACTTCCCTTTAGCTTCAAAGCATATCACAGAACAAGGTGTGGGGCCGTATAAAGATTAAAAATTATGTGTCTTTTAAATTCTCAATCACAAAAAAAAAGTTTACAAGAAATTTATCATGTTTCAAAAAATAATATGTATTATTTTTATAAGATAATAATCAATTACTTAAAATTCCCGTTGACTAGAAATGACTACCGTATAAAACTGAAATTATTAAATCCCATCCCAACATATTTTCATTTTTAAAGCAAAATACTCGTTCTATGGTATAATCAATCAATTCAGACAGCTGAAAAATGAAGATTGGTGAAAGTTAATTATTAAAATGTACGTCATATAATAGGTATTCATGCATAAATGTACAGTGTAATCATATTCATTAAAAAATATAAAATTATAGCTCATGGATCCATAACTTTTATCAGCCTTCAAGACGTGTATCAATTGGAATTAGAAATGTTAATACTATGTAACCCAGATGTTTAAATTTTTATGTATAGGTTCTTTAATCTTTCTTATATAATCCTTCTTGAATTTTCACTAGAGTAAAAATAACACAATAAGCATAAGAATCAAAGAAATAAAGATTCTCAGAAAAAGCCAACTGACATTAAAAAAAAGTATGAAGTATTTTAATAAGATACTAAAATATTCTCAAAATAAAAACGACACAATCTTATATAATCTCCATTCGAATTTTTCTTCAGTTGCTCGTGTGAAGTTCATGATAATCCAACCATTTAAAAAGCAACCTTTTTCTTTTTTTATCTTTCGAAATTTCATTAAGGCCACGTATTTTTTTATGTATATTTTAAGTATCAGTATATTACAAAAGAAATCTTCACCTGAATGAACTCTTTCAACTTCACTTTCTTTTTTTCGATTGCGCAAGGTCGCTTAGCTTACTGAAGCCAAATGCTTGATGAAATCGCCTATGTTCCATGAAGTTATATATAATATGATGCATATTTGGTCTCTATTTCATGTGTACATATCAAAATTCTGTTGCTAATTCAAGGCTCAACATTTAAATATTCGAAAAGAAGACACTTTTCAAAACAATTATAATTTTTATATACTGTTTTTTGTAAAGAACATCTCTAAAGAAGATCGTGGGTTGCTGTGTTCTGGAATCGCACACTGTTCTCCATCATCATTTATGGGTTTGATTTGGTTTGTCGCTCTACGGTAATTTTTTTTGTACACTTTATGCATAATTAGACCGGTACTTACAGTTTAACACGGATTCCAAACCACTAACAGACATCCATGCCACAGTCAGGATTGAAACCTGGAGAGCTTATGGTACCAAAGGCCAGAGCTCTAGTCAATTGGCCATCAAGCCGCCATCATTTATGGAAGATTTAGTATTAACATCATTCATTGAAGCACTTGTTAAAACGAAAATCATTGTGATTGCTAAGTGACGCAAGCAGAAGCCGGTGACAACAGTTTGAGACAATTAAAAATTTCCAGAGTTAATGAAATTTCCATTCAAATATCTAATTTTGTATTTTGTTTACGCATAAGTTCTAGACATAGGATATGACATAATTAATAAACAACTTTTGGTTCTGAACTTTATTTAATCATATAAAGTTTACTGAGAGTTTTTTATATTATAAAAATTCAATTAAACTAGGAGTTCCTGGACATATTTGTCCTACCGCCAACTATTGCGAAAAAAAATTACTCAGCGCCACACTTCCCTTAGGAAATCTACTTTCTTTAAGCAAACAGAAAAGAATAATGAAAAACATTGTGTTCTCTCATGCATCTATATATCTACCTACACCTTAAAATAAAAGATGTACATACATTGAAGCTGGAAATCAGCCATAGTAGCATTTGCATTGCATAAGAAAATTAAGATAAAGGACAATATGAAAATAAATCTCTGAATACCATTAAAAAAGATCCTAATGAGAAGGACGAACATGCTGCGCTGCAATCTATGAATTAATCATCAGATTTATTTTCGACAACGGTATTTTTAAATCTCGCAATTCGCTATTTGCACTTGGATTCTGTTTTTAAACAAATTTGGACAGCATTAAACCCACGTTTTAATAAATATAATGAAAAATGCAAGATGTCCAAGTGACTAGTGCTCTGGCCCTCTCTGCCACAGGTTTCGGGTTGGATGATTTTAGTGGTTCGAAATCCACTTTAAACCGTAGGTCCCGGTCTAATATGACTGTAGAGCGTTGACTGGCTGTCCCAGTCCAATATGACTGCAGAGCGTTGACTGAGTGTGAGCGTTGATGACGACTGATCTAATATGACTGTAGAGCGTTGTTACAGTCTAATATGACCTCTTTTTTGGGCGTAGGCCTGACACTCCTACCCCATAAAAGGAAAATATCTCCTGTCTCTAAATCTGCCTCCCCCATGGGGCTGTTGCGCCAATTAAGAAGAGGAAAACCTACAATTAAAAAATTTTGTAATATAGCTCTATTACGTATCTACTTTTACTTTTTTTTTAAATAATTGTTCTATATACCCCTTATTTTTATTAAACGTCCCTTAAGTTTACAAAAAGCTACTATCGCCTCCTTAAACATCGCAATGCCCCCTAGGAGGTGATATCACCTATTTGGGGAACCAGTAAACTTAACTATGAACGATTCTTTTTTTTTTCCTTTAATAAAATTTATTTTGATGACAACAATTCATTTTTAAGGTCTAATACAGAAACTTCTTTAAATCTAAAATAGAATTTCGCTTAATCCAATTTCAATTAATTGAAACTGAAACATTCAAATAAATGCACTTGAAAAAACTAAAAACGTCAAGAGCTTTATCAGATAACAGTGTATGAGTGTAGAAGGGGAAATCCTTATTTCTACTAAACGGTGCAGTTATTTCTTTCCGGCGACGTAAGCTAAACAAGGATGTTCAAGGAATAATCATTAGCAATAGCATTTGCCAAAAGTTCACCACAAGCAATAAATTAAATAGGAGAACATTGTATGATTCTAATAAGATGTATGGGTTTTTCGAGAAAGGCATTGGGTGCTGTTTTCTTTTTATTTGCATACTGTTTAGCCAAATTAAAGAAGCTTAAATAAATTTTAAATTTTATGACTCGATAAAAAAAAAAATCAGTTTTAAAATAATTCCTTTTTTTTTTTTAAAAAAAAATTAAATTTTTTAGGAAAATACATAATAAAGCACTTAACTGTCGTAACATATGGCTTTATTGGAAATCAATCCATTACAAAAAACACTTAAACTTAAAACACTGATTTGCTTAATTCTTTGCTTTTTTTTTTTTTTTTTTCTTTTTAAAATCAGATGCATTTACTGAAAATAAGTTCGAAATACGCTAATCTTATTAATAAATGCTTTCTAAAAGATCAAACAAGTTTCGGCTCGCATTGAGTTTCCAAATTAAGAAATTTTTATCAATTAATAACGGACAATTATTCCTAAGTAACATGGGTTTCCTCCGGATATTAAAATTTCATTTCGTAGAACACCGGCACGATTGGCAACCTTAACGGGGAGGAGACCAGATTTCCGATTAGCTGACATTCTATGTCGGGGGTTTTTAATATTGGGTGTAACTTTTTCGTTCACACAAGTAAACTCATCCATTTTTTTTTTCGCACAAAAATTTCCATTTCTACTGCGCAATACATTTATAGACCAGAAAATTTCACCATTGCATTCGAGTAGAAAAGTAGTTAGGCTTGTCGCTCTACGGTCAATTTGTGCACACTTTAGAATAATTAGACCGGGACCTATAGTTTAAAGTGGATTCCGAACCACTACCAAACATCCATGTCACCGCCAGGATTCGAACCTGAAGCCAATGATACCAATCATCAGAGGGGCTAGCCAATTAACCATCAGGTCGCAATAGAAAGAAAGGAGTTGCGAATCCCGTATATGATGCACTGAAAGCTTCCTTTCCAAATTGTGGTGACTCAGAAAGAATTGAAGAAATATTTTTGTATTGCACTCTGAATCTATTACTACTATACCGCACCACACATCCCATCCCATTACATCGCCTAGAGCTGAGTTGCCCCTTTACAGTGACGCTCTATGATCATATGAGACTGGAACCTAGGCTTAAAGTGTATTCCGAACCACTGCAAACATCCATGATGCCGCCGCGATTCGAATCCAAAACCTGTGGTACCAAAGACTAGAGGGGCTAGCCAATTGGCCATAGGGCCGCTGTAAAAAGGTAGATCTGAATCCCTTTTAGCTGCCCTAGAAGCTCACTTTCCAAATTGTTGACTTTCAGTAAGTGAATTGAAGCAAGATCTTCGTGTTGCATACTGAATCTATAATATATCTAGCATTAAGCAAATAAGCTCAGAACAGCGAAAACATTTATAAAACGCTAAGAATTTTAATCAAAACGGAACTTTTCTTATGGCTTTAAGGGTAACATATGCGAAGTAATACTTACACTTTCGATATCTACAAGGGCTGTACCCAATACCCACACAGCCAGTCCAGCTACAACGAAGCAGCTTGTAATTTTTAAATAGCTCTAGCAATATTTGATATAAAATAATTGATTGTCAGAATTGATTTCTACCAGATACTAAAATCTTACATCTTAAAAAGCTAATCAATCGGAAGTCTGATTTCCTACCCACTCAGGATTCCAACTACTAGGCGTTTTTTTACCCACCTTTATCGCTGATTGACCAGTTGCGAAATCTTAAGTTTAATTTTATCAAACCAATCATATGCTTCATTTCAATTAATTAACAACTCGAACTTTTTTTAAATGTCCAATATTTTATAAGAACTGAAAACAGATTTTTTTTAAATAATATTTAGTTATTTAGAATTGAAAAATATAACAATTAATTCTTCAATTTCCCTTCAAATTTCCCTTTTGCTTTTCTGATGATAAACATGATAGATCTTAAAAATAATGAAGCAGTTTTCATATATGTTTTTCATTTGCTAAATTTAAGTAGTATCATAATTGATCTGACAAGTATAAACTTCAGCAGAGAGTACTCTAATAAGGAAAAAATTAACAGGAATTAAGGTAAACTATTCATTTTCTAACTATTTTGCGTCGTCACTAACTATTATTTATGCTGCTCATCTTTAATACAGTTACGCAAGGGAAAAATTATTCTTTGGTTACTAGACTGGCTTGGCGCTAGTACTAGACATGATAGTAAACGTTCGTTGTTCTGAACACAAAACATTAATCAAATATATTACTGGTCTAACAACAGTATTATTAAATTATTAATATAATATGATTCATTATTACGTGTATCATTCATAACTATCCGAGAACTATTTTAGGAATGGCAACATCTCATCTTTTCAGACATAATCGTTTGCTAACCTTTCTTTCTTTTCCCTCTATTTATTCCTCCGTTAGAAATTAATGGTGATTGTTAGCATAAATTTCTCCTTAGTTTTGTGAATCTATCATAATTTCGATGAACTTTCAATACTTTCCCAATATTGCCTTCAAGGTATAAATATCGCACAAAAAACACTAATTCTCATATTGTAGGGTGCATCCCTCAAAAGAGATTGAGACGAGTGTTACCGAAAAAAAACTGCATTAAATAAATAAAATTATTTTAAAAAATAATATGGAAAATTTCTTTGTTGAACATGGTTCTTAATAATTATGAACATTAAAATTACTAATAAATAGGTTCCAATTTCTGAAAAATAAAAGAATTTAAAAATAAAAATATCAGAACTCTCGATTAATTTAACTATAAAATGTAAGGGATATTTTTAACATTTAAGCAAAAAACAATTATATCATTAACAATACATATTATTAACAACAAGTTTCCTATTTAATTGACAATAAAAATAGATCATCTTAATGAGAAATTAAATATTTGCAAAATTAAATATTTGTGTTAATATTATATTTCAATACAATATATAAATTGTAGCTAATAATAATGTACTAAATAACTTAAATTTTGAGTTTAAAAAATCATACTATTCTCATCATTTTTCTTTCTCTATTTTGTCGACAAAAATTAAACCGAATGAAAATTAAAATTAAACCAATAATTAATTATGGCAAAGGATCTAGGAATATGGGCACCATAGAATTTTTTTTCAATTAAGTTTTAAAACGTCTTTTATAAGCTGTCAAATTTTTTAATTTCAAAAATAAAAAATAAAAGCAAGAAAACTTCTAAAATATCAATGCCAAGTTAAAGAAAACCTAAATTTTTAAGTTAATTTGTTATATAAGATTACAGGCTATAATAAGATAAAGCAACTGGGTATTTCAATATTTTTCACAAAAAAATTATTTAAATCTTTATCCAGTTAACTTTTTTTTTTTTTTTAAAAAAAGTACTTTTGTTTTATTTCTTTTCATTTACAGTAAAACGTATTTTTTTCCGCAAATCCAGTCAAAGCAATCAGTAAAGTACAATATAGGCAAATCTTTCTGCTTTATGTGAGTTCCAAAGCAACTAAATAAATATTATTTAAAATAAATAAATCAAAAATTATAAGCATAAGGTGCAACGTATAAATTAAGGTTCACAAAATAGGGAGTTTTTTTTCCAGAGTAAAAAACAAATTATTTCTTAAAATATCACAAATATAAAAAAAAAAAAAATTTTTAAGTATTTTAATAAATCACAAATGCACTTATTCACAAAAATATTTACAGCTCTAAGTCTATGGCATTCCTAATTAAGATTTTATTAATTGAAAAGGAAAGAAACAAGAATTAAGTCATATGTAATTAGCAAGTACTGGTGATATTAATCACGTGCTGTTTGTTAATAGATAATACTGATCTAATAATCACGCATATCATTTATTTTTCTTTGTTTAAGACTTGCATCTGTTCATTTCTTTTTCTGGATCACGTACATTAATTTCTATTGTGCATTTATTGCGCATAATTTTTTATTGCACAATGGATTTTTTTTTTATTCATATACTTCGTTGAGAATATATGTAATACTCGAATTATGACAACTGACTGCGTATAATTTATTTTCGTTAGTCAAAAATTGTTTTAATTTGGTTTAAAACAAATTACAGAGGAAATAATTAAATTTTAAATAAATACTCGATCTAAAATCTAGAATTCAATTTTACAGATATCAATGACTTGATCTGCTAAATGAGATTTGTTCATCTGGTCTTCCTTCAACAAAATATTTAAAAGGTTGTAAAAGAAGACAAAAATGCAAGCTAAACAAACCAGAAATTTTAAAATGGACAAGATAAATAATTTAAATAAAAATTATAAATGGTGTATTATTGAAACAAAACTCAAATATTGATCTTGGTTATTTAACTCAAATTAGTGATTTAAAAACTTCTGCGCAAAATTCAATTGCGCATAAAAGCTTTCACATAAAACGCATCTCTCTCATAATATATGAGGGTAATTTTTAATTTGAAGATAATGGGACCCTCATGGCGAAATGGGAACAATGGTTTCGAAAATAATGAAATTTGTTCAATAATGGTTAAAATTATTACAACAAAATGGCACACAGAATAATTAACAAATCATAAATATTTGTTTATTCTATCTGAAGAAAAAAAAATTAGTTGAGATGTCATTTGGAAAATTATGCAAGTAATAATGAAAGTATAGGATGAAAATTAAATAATGAAAGCATAAGGTGGGACTATATTATGAATAATTCCTCGACTTGCGTCATTTTTCGTTTCTATGTCTCCGAAATGAGTCGATGGCTATCCTTATTAATCTGTATTTGAATATAATAACCATGAAAATCAATTTTAAAAAATCACAATTTTGAAAATTCTATTTGTTAGAAACTAAGTAAATTAAAGTTTCGTAGCCATTTGGAAAATTATGTAGGTAATAATGAAAACATAAGATGGAAACGAAATAATGAAAACATAAGATGGAAACGAAATAAAAGGATAGGATGGAAACTAAATAAATGTATAGGATTGGACTATATTATGAATAATTCTTCGACTTACGCCCAATGTCTTCGAAATGAGTTGATGACTATCCTTATTAATTTGTATTATTTGAATACAATAACCATGAAAATCAATTTTTAAAAAATCCCAATTGTGAAAATGTTATTTATTAAAAATTAAGTAAAAAAAGTATAAGTAATACTTAACAATCTTTTCAGCCTTAGAATACGCAAAAACTATTATATAAATACTGTCGCGTAGCAAGTTAGATGTAGCGTAATCAAAAACATAAATTTTTAGATAATTTTTTCAAAGTTTTGATAAACAATCTTGCACCGATTCAAATATAAACAGCTATGAATCAGTTAAAATAACGTTCAAGATCACTTAGAAATCTGATATCAAGATTATATAATATGCTACGTCATTTCCTAACAGTATTTAGATGTTCACTGTGCCATGAAAATATCTAAAGTTCGGGAAGATTTAACAACAGAAAGGCTAAGCCTCAGCGCTAGTGTTTGCGTCGTTTTTAAAAGAAAATAATAATTGCTAATAAACTTAGAGCTAATTTTTTCATAACAATCTACTTCTATATTAAAACCAATTAGAAGAATATAAACAATTAAGTAAAACACAAATATAATCTTACACATAATTACACTGTCTCACAACAATGAAAAAGCTAAATTTAAATGGGTCAATCCTTCAAAATCAATATTTTAAATAAAAGCACTATTAAATTGATATTTATTTATGTATTAGACATAACAGAAAACAAAGCAATAGAAAAGCGGTTTTAATTCGTCTTTAAAGTAGAATGCAAGATATTTGAATAGTAAAATCATAATACATTGTATTAAAATCATGCATTGTTTTAATGAGAAAACCTGTTTATTATTTATACATTTACGAAGGACATATATAATTTATTCATCGTATTAGCAAGTCAAAAGTACTTTTAACTATGGTTAAATTATTTTTGCTAAAAAGTTTTTTAAATGTTTATTAAAAGTTAAAATATTTCAGGTTATCAGATATTTTAATTCAAAAATTAAATGCACCTTTTCTAGAACATTACATACATAATAAACACTTATTACTTTGAATTACTCCACTACACATTTGCTTACCAATTATTCAAATATTATTATGAGTTTATAGAACAACTTTTGTTAATTATTTTTCTAAAACAGGAGCGCATGTAGTAATCAAAATGTAAAATTTAAAAACTCACCCGAATAAAATCTCCTTAACTGTTTAATCCCAGCAAAAGTTTAGGAAGAAGGATTACAAATATCACGTGCTACAATAGGTCAGTGAGGCCCACCAGTTTTGATATTCTATTTTGCCCAGAATACCCGATTTGGAACAGAAGTTAATAACTTGCGTTACTTTCTCCGCAGACGATGCATTGCAACCTACTTGCGATACCACAGGGTTGTCCGAAACCTGAAAAGTCGCCAAATAAGCACGCCAAGAGAAACAGCAAAGCGGGCGACCGTGAATTAATTCGTATGAGGACAACTGCAAATGTTGAACCAACAATGACTTTGTGGAAAAGGGATTTTTATATTCCTATTTCCCTTCTTTGAACAGCTTTAAAAACACATTGTACGGCAAAAAAAAGACAGTTTTTCTCTCTCGATTGAGAAAAACTGCTGATAAAAAAAATATAACTAGAAAGAAATGTTTTCATCTGAAGAATCTCGCAGAGAATTTCAATGAGATTTGATAAGAGTGACGAAGTGAGAAAGATTTAATCTGGAAGAGTGCTTAAAATGCTCGATTATGTTACAACTTTTCCTATTAGTTTAATGAAAATTAAATGTTTGTATCTCTGTAAATATTTTGAAAGATGCATCTATTTTCATATGTATTTTTGAAACATAATGTTAAAATAATTTACTCAATTTTAAATAATTTATAAACACTGTTTCGTTTGCTACTTATTTTCGCGATAATTAAACATTTTACAAACTAATTACCAAGATTTTAATTATTTCTTAATCTGATTGCCAAGGTCTTAATTATTTTCCAAACTGCCAAGATCTTATACCCTTGATCTTTTCTTCATTACTGAAATGTAAGCGGTATAGGAGGATTACCTTATAAATCTTTTAATTTAATCTTAAAAAGAATATAATCTTGAAGAAACTTAATCTTTTTAATTTAAAAAATTAAATCTTTTAATTTTTTAATGGTCACATTTATATTGTGATTTAAAAACTCAATAAAGAAACCAATCCTTTCAAGACGAAACTGGATCTTGGAAGTTTTCTCCTCTGCTCCATACGGCCTGGTGGCCAAGTGGTTAGTGCTTTGGCATTTGGTACCACAGGCTTCAGGTTCGCATCCTGGCTGTGGTATGGGTGTTTGTTAGTCGTTCGGAATCCATGTTAAACTATAAATTCCGGTCTGTTTAGCCCTCGTGTGCACAAAATGACCGTATAACAACAAACGAAACCTCTGGTCCGTCTCCCGATGATAGAAATATGTTGGAGTATACATAAATAATTTTTTTTTAATTAACAAACTGTTATATACTTAAAAATAGCATTGACATACCGTAGTGGTGTTTCATTAATCAGTAAAATTTTGAATAAAAAAGCGATATTTATTTATCAGATGCTGAAAAATGCCTGACTCATAGCTTAGTGGCAACGTGCACCGCTGATGAGGATTAGGGTTGAGGTTCAATCCGCTGGCGATTTCGTTGTAGTAACGATTTCGTAAAACGGGGAGACTCGATGACGTTTGTGATGTTCAGCATCTTGCCTCGGGGGTTGGACTGCCTGGTGGGATTTTTCCGGATTTTCTCCCATACGATACGCACATGCGGGGTCGTTTGCATTAAAAATCCTCCCGGAAGGCACTACCCTTCTTCTTCAGCTACACGGAGCCAAGTCATCCACTGGTGCTCCATCCTAATAGAAATTTCCCCCCTTCCCTCCTGCCATGAGAACACACAGGGTTCATGGACTTGGTCTAGATGTTGCTGTCGACCAAGTGGATAAGAAACAACAGCAATGCTGAAAAAGAAACAATTGAGAAATAACTTGGTGTAGCAGCATTAACTAATAGCAAAACTTACTTATACCCAATTTTCATTTTCTCATTTTATAAGCATTTTATTACTAAGCACTTAATATTTAACTCATGAACGAACTAAAATTCTCGATTATTTTAGAATGAAGAGCACTTTGGTAAATTAACTTTTTTTTTCTTTTATTATTATTATTATTATTATTATTATTATTATTATTTATACTTTGTAATGAATACCAGAAGAAACGATAATAAGTGAGAAGTGAAATTATTTACCCCGGCCCCCTTCAAATCCTAGCTATGAACTTACCTTCTGAGAGATTCAACGTATAGAAAACAAATGCATAAGGGATCTTAATTCAATCTAGAATTGAATTTGAATTTAGAAGGCCGGCGCTGTGACCAACAGTCCTTTCTAAACTAAAAAATAAATTAATTGATTTTAAGTATAAAAATTACAAATAAAACTTAACGTAAAACCATAATCAAAAATACATTTTTAAAATAGCAAATTGCTATATTAATATCTAATTTGGCTGTTAAACGGATGCACTACAAAAATTAGATTAAGTAATCAATTAAAATCTAGATTAAGTATGCCTATTAATTAAGATAATAGAACATACAAAATGTAAGTAGCGCCATTTTGAAAATAAAATCTCACCAAGAAAAAAATACAATCGCAAAATTTTAATTATGTGGTTCTTTCGCTAATCTACTAGAAAAATGGGAGCCTCAATTTGAGAAATACTGTTACAGAAGATAATTAAAGATTTTACTTTAAAAAATATAATACATCAAGGTATTATTTTTAAAGTTTTTTAATGGAAACTTTAAAACAAATGAAAGAAATCTTATAATAACAGTTACCATTCACATTAATTAAATTATTGGCATATATTATTGAGATAAAATACATAGTTAACTTCGAATTTTTAATGTTAAAATTCGGAAAAGATTTATTCGGAATTATTTATTTAAAATAAGTGCAAAGATCAATTTCATATTTTACAAAAAAAAAATGTGACGTAAAAGATTTTATTTCATTTGATGCGTTTTAAATAAAGATCGAAGAATATCTTTTCAAATTTATTGAGATAGAAAATCTACGTGGGCTCTATTTTTAAGTTTGCTACTTCCAAAAAGGAACTAGCAAAATAATGAAATTCAATTTTCTTTGAATATCAATGCAGATCCAGGAATAAAATAAAGAGATACTTTTATACAAAAGGTAAATGTTTACATTCTATAATGCTAAAAGCAAGAAGTGGGATTCTATAAATTCTATATGTTGTTTGTTAAATATTCTGACATTAAACTAAACTGAAACAAAAATTCTTCTCTAAAAATAGAAAATGTTTAAATCAAAAGCCCAGTGCTTTTTAAGCTAAATAAAAACTTTCACAATTGTTTTTACAAAAAAATGGCTTTATTAAATAAAAACGAAAGTGATAGTTATTTTAGAACATTTATCAAATAAATATAAATGCATATTTAAGCTTGTTTGCTGTGAGATACTGAAAAGTAATAATGAAATTTTTTTTATACTTTTTTTATTAAAACTCCAATTCTTGAAAGTGATTACGCACGTTTACAAGCAAAATGAATTTACAATTATCATGTTGCTGGTAAAACTTTCTGGTTTAACAGTATTTTATTTTTTAATTTAAAATCTACTATTTCCCATCTGTTTTTTTAAATTAACTTTATTAATTATTTCATATTTATGTAAAATTCGTGGATTATTTATCAATCGTTAAAAATGGTCATAATCGTTAAAAATGTTAATTGGAAAAAGGAAACAAGATTAGTTCTGTCTTGCCAACATAAATTTTATTCTGTGTATGATTAAAAATTTTGATATGTAGAGAAAGAAATAAGAAATCTTTGATGTTGGTTTTGTATAAAAGTTATGTATGTATTATGTATACATAATATAAGCATCGGTAAAAATTCACTGGTTTCTAATTCAGTGTTTCCTAAACTATTTCCCTTTCTTGGTAAAATTCTCAAAGACTATAACTTCTGAGTTCATGACATCCGGTGCTGGACATCTGGTCAAAGGTCAAAAGCGTGTGTTTTTGCCGCCAAGAATGAGGGTAGAAATTTTCTCAGGAATTCTCTTGGTTTGATTTGCCGATCTACTGTCATTTTTTTGCAAACTTTGGGTAATTAGACTGGGGACCTACTTTTAAAGTGGATTCGTAATCATCACTACTACTACTACTACACTTTACCTATTACTTACACCTACAGCTACTTGCACTATGATGTGGGTGAGAAGTCTGATTGGGCTCTGTGACGCTCTACGGTCATATAAGACCGGGACCTACTGCTTAAAGTGGATTCCTAATCACTACAAACATCCATGCCCCCGCCAGGATTCAAACATGAAGTCTGTGGTATCAAAGACCAGAGTGCTAGCCAATTGGCCATCAAGCCGCCAGGAATTCTCTTGAGAATAAAAAATTTAAATTATTGTCGTCCCGTAGGGGTGTATTGTGTTGTTTCCGTTCATGGCCAAAAACAAAGATAAAGACACGTCTAAGAAAGTGTATTTGCATTAATAGAAGACCTTATTATACTGTCCAATTAAGAGATTTATTAATTTATTTGACCTTTGAAATATAGATCAGCTGTGACACTGTGGGAAGTCGACCATTGACCTTCATCTCGGTGCTTGTTCTGAGAGAGAGAGGGATGAGACAAACGACTGCCCCAAAACCAATGAGAACCGTGGGGCGTTCTCTGGATGAAAATACTGACCAATTGTCGAAAACGAACGATAGGTTAAGACAGCAAGATCAGAAAAAAATAAATTGTGATCTCATCGATAGACATTCTAGCATGTGCAGAAACAATAAAATTCTTTTGTACACACCTATTCTACGACAAATTATTACCTATGCACGTGTAGTCTGAAAGTTAAAGATCACAGAAGCTCTTCAAAGTAACACCCGCATATAAATCACAGCAGCTAAATAATATATGAGAAATTCGGAAATCCAGCAAGCCATTAAAATTTGTCAAATGCTTGCTCTTATAGAAATTTTTACCTCCTAGTCTCAATACTTAGACAGATATTTTTAGAGCCTGTTAAACACTGAAACATGCCAATGAGGAAAGCCAACTAGGACCTTCTTCTTCATTGGAGCAACATCTTTATGGCAGGCCAAGACCACCTGCCTACTGGCAGATTTCGAGACGTTTTCTTTTTACTGGGTAGGATTGTCAGCCCTACGCTCTATAATCATATTAGACCGGGACGTACGGTTTAAAGTGAATTCCAAACCACTACAAACATCCATGGCACAGCCGAAAACTCGAGCCCGAAGATTGTGGCACCTAGCGCTAGTCACTCGGCCATCAGGTCTCTCCAACTCGCCTATGGTTACCTTCTATCATTCAGTTTTTATAAGCTCTGCATTTTATTTTCAAAAGATCTATTTATTAATCTTTCACATTAAAGTTCTATCTATTATATTCGAATAAAAAGGAGGGCCTGGGGGCAGAGTGACTAGCGCTTTGGCGCTCGATACCACAGGTTTCGGGTTCAAGTTCCGACTGTTCCATGGATGCTTGTAGTGGTTTGGAATCCACTTTAAGCCGTAGGTAACGGTCTAACAGTATCGTAGAGCGTTGCGGTGGTATTGTTACTCAGAGTCCATAACTTATCTTCAAGCTACACGCACCTCCTGGATAGTGCAAAAGTGAGTAACCTCGATACAGCGCTTCCTTTCAGGCATCAAGACAACTGTCTAAATATTTGTCAGCTGCATGAGAAAAAAAATATTAGAATAAAAAATACATGCAGATTGCGCAGAAATCCTTTTTTCAAACCGAAACGCGTGGCACCGAGCTCCAGAGCCCTAGTCACTCGGTCATCAGGCCCCAACTAAGGACTTACTCAACATAAACCTCCTTCAATGTTTATGTTGGTAAAAACAAACAAAACATTTGTTGTTGTTTTTGTTTTATTATAATATAAGCAAGAACCTATTTTCCAAGGCAAGCTTCTTTTTCTGTCCCTTTACAAGGAAAAAATAAGTTTCAAGATTCTATCAAAACAACAAATAATTATTCTATCTGAATTGTTATTTTCAGCACACAGAAAAAACATTCATATTGAATAAAATAATTACATAAAAAGAAATACATTTTACTGATAATAACTTAGCTATAAAAATATTAATGAATTTAGTTTTGATAAAGAAAAAATCAGATTCTAAAAAGAGAAAGGTTATATAATGTAGGAAAATATATTATAAAGAAAGAATCAGATTACAAGGAAAATTCATCGATTTTTTTTCTTTATTAAAATAGCTAATTGATCTCCTATTTAAAATCAATTATTCGTTGACTTACTGCAATGGTCCTCAAATTTTTTAACGGTTACACTAACTATTCCAGATAATTCAAGAGTGCCAAAGCTTCTACCAAATACTTTAAATATTCTAAAAGAAAAATGTTTATTGAAATTATCTGAAAAGTTTTATATGTTACTCTGAGATAGTTCGAACGTACAAACTACACACATTCATATATATATATATATATATATATATATATATATACATATGCAAATTACTGTAAATTACTGTACTCCATTAACTTTGAAATTGCACCAGTGATAATAAAGTTTTATGTAAGTGATCGATTGAAAATCTGAGCTTTCGCAATTGTATTCAATTTTTCTCCTATTGTAAGTTGATTTTTATGTTGAAATAAAATGACAGAAGTATCTTAGCTTTAGCAAAATAGTCATAAAGGGATTTATTTAAAAGTCATTAGTATGTTATGAAAGAAAGCGGCTCATATCATGGCAGAAGCAAGACAAAATTGCAACAACAGCATAATCTGACGTATTCAGATAGAAGTATCATTAATTCCTGAATTACTAATACTTCCATTGCGCTTTTCCAAATATTGTAATAGCTTCATAAATAGAACGAAATAAATTTAAGCAAATGAGAACACTTTTCTAATTTATCAGTGTGTGTGTGTGTGTGTGTGTGTGTGTGTGTGTGTGTGTGTGTGTGCGTGCGTGTGTGTGAGTGTGTGTGTGTGGTGTGCATGTGTATGTATATATGTGCATGTGTATGCATATATGTGCATGTGTTTATGTGTATATGTATGTGTTGTGTATGTGCGTGTTTACTAGTAAAGTGTGTAAGTTTATATGAGTAGTATAATGTGTAAGTTTATATCAGAGTAGTATAATGTGTAAGTTTATATCAGAGTAGTATAATGTGTAAGTTTATATCAGAGTAGTATAATGTGTAAGTTTATATCAGAGGTGGCCACAGCACAGCTTTCGTAGGCGAGTGGTACGACTCTTATAAATATAGTCCGCAAATAAAATAAATGCATGAAATACGGCAAACTAAAGTTGATAAATATCCTAAAATAATTATTTTACTTCATATGTTATTACAAATATATTCACAAATATAAAAATTAGATTAAAAATGTTATCAAAGAATATATTTAATTCGGATCCTATCAAACAACTCTAAAGTAAAACTTCGTGGATATCTTACAAATGTTGTCCATCATAACAGTTGGATATTAAACCATCTTAACAGTTAGTTGCCGAACATTTGGTCTATGATTTATTAAGGAAAGTTTCACAAGCTTTGTTACATGTTGATCAGTAAAAACAATGGCACTTTCAATAAAAAATAAGTGCCTCTTTCAAATATATATAGGATTCTTTCACATATTCTTTACAGAAAAGTGGCACCAAAGATAATGTTACTGCCACCCATGGACTGTATGTTGGAATGTTATCTATATTTTCTTGATTAGAAATGTTCAAATGAATTAACTTATGCAAAAAAACTGCTGCAACTGCTAAAGTCTAATTATGTTTTTTTATGTAAATATCAAAAATTTTACATCAATATTTTACTAAAAACATGTCAAATTTTATATATTCAAAACTTATAAAAATGAACACATTGTGATAATGTAGAAAATCATCTCAAAATTTTCGCCATTACAAGAGATGTATGTGTTTTCTATATAGATTTTTATTTACATAAAATGTAGTTTCTGCCATCTTACCAAATAATAGTTCAGAATAAGAAATGAGTAATTACCGAAAAGTAAAAAAAATCAGTAATTACTTATTTTAGTAGTTTTCAACAAATACAGAAAATTTTCATATGAATTTTTTTTTTTCATTGGTTGTTATAAATATAATAAAAAGGCAGTTAAAAATATAGCTGAGCAAAAACAATACGAACATTTATTTTATGTAAACAAAGGGAACCTCTTTGAAGGATTCCTAAGAGTCTATCAACAAGTTGGGGAAGTACTGTATTGTTTAAAAATTTTCGGATGTAACTGTACATTTGTATATTGTGAGATAGAAAACACAGAAAACTACCAAAAGACAGCCTAATTGCCGATTCTATACATAAGCTGTCACAATCATCATTGAATCTGTTTAGTTAAAAAACTGCAATGAGTTCAAACCCAACGGATTTAAACTTCCTACGTCCAGATTAAATTGTGTACATGAAAAAAGTTGATTTTAAAAGAGATTTTTAAATAAATTAAAACATTATTTATACAAGGCAGCATTAGATCTTGTGTATAATCTTTAAGAGATCTTAGTACATTTTAGCAAACAGTATATCTAGTGAGGCTACGTGTAATGTATTCTTAAATAAAATAATCTCTAATCTTTTTTTTTACAGTTTTGTTTTTCTTCTTCATTTTTAAAATTTTCATTTATTTATTTTTTATAGTTCTACAAGAGCTTTTAGAAATTATATATTATATTTAACATGAATACTATTCTGAAAAGAATTGGTTAAAACTACCAACTTAACAGTTGAAATGTTTGATACAAAACATGAACAAAACACAAGCAACGACTGTTTTCTTTTTTTACAGTAGAAACGCAAAAATCATTTGGAAGAAATGTTATTCAAAATACAGACAATATTTTGTATTTAAAAGATGAAGAAAGTATGATAATAAAAAAATGAATTGAACGTAAACTTATGGAATCAAACAACAACAAAAGGCTTTATTAAAAAGACTAACCGGTAACGTTGAAAAAAATGCTTGTCAACCTAAGAGGGAAAACAACAAAGAAATGTCCCTTGGTAAAGGATATGACCTTCTTTAATTGCAATGCTCATTTAACAGCGACTCTCCATAGTCAACACCACATTATCCAACAGTTGTTAAGGTAAGAATGTTCATTCTTCACAAGACATCTGTTTCAGTTGTTGAGCAGCTTTAACCGAGCCGAAAAATGCCTTCCAAAACATCCCACACATGTTCCAATCCATTCTAGTGATATTTTTACCTTTTAGAAACCCACGAATAGTACGAGTCCGATATTGTCGTCATAAAAATGAAGTTTACACCAATGGGACCTCGGAACAGACTCAAATAGGGGAGAATCATTTGCTGACAGTAGATATCTCTGATAATAGTAATCTTAATATGAATCATTTAAATTTGTTTCTCTTAATTATTAAGCATGTTTTAAAAATCAACACAATGATCAGTTGTATGAAAAATAATGTGTCATAATTAAATACGAGCACATCTCATTTATAAAACTCATATGTTAATAAATCTCACTAAAATGCATATTTTATTCGAGATTCTGTATTCAATAAATTTTCGAGATTTTCACTGAAACTCATAGAAATGGAATCCAATAATCCGATAAATATCTTTCAGTCAATGTTTCTTCCCTTTTGAAAAGAGGTTGAAGGAAAAAATATTTACATATAAAAGTTAGTTTTTTTTTTTTTTTTTTTTTTTTTTCTTTTCTTTTTTTTGCTTATCTCAAAAATTCTTAGAAAGATGTTATATTTAGTTTATGTTTAAATCTCTGAAAAGATGTAGCATTCAACTCAATCCGAAAATCTAAAAAGATTTTTTTCTCTCGAACTTCTTAGTTCTTAAGGATATAATATTGGGTTGTAACATCTTTTTAGTACATATTTCCCAGTGTATCTTTTTCCTATGCTTCTTTATAAGTTTTCGGTTTATAATTAAATGGACGGCTTAGAAGTTTCACATTTTTTTCTTCTTTTGTGACATATAAATACACTGGAGTGCAAAACATAAGAAACGGTAATTTATAAGCAGACAACCTTAAAATTAAAGAAAGGGACTTGTTGCGATCAGTACAGTAAACACTCAGTTCAGTAGAAAAATGATTAATATAGTATGCAGCTATCAGGAAGCAGAAGTCACAGGTGACGAGAGGGGAAAAAAAACACGTAGAGTCAGTGCTCACATGCAATACTTCAATACAAAGTTGTTAAAGACATTCCCTGCAAGTTTAAGTGGGTTCGTACAAGCAATATGGTTTGAAGAAGTTATCTGAACGATTTTACTAGCTGTAGAATAATCGATAAACTTGGAGATAGCAGTTGTAAGACAAGCGTAACTTAAGGGTTTCCAATCGACAAAAGTGACATTGTCTTTGGGAAGCTTTCCAAACTATAGATATAGTTGTAAGAAGTTGGTGGTAGTGGTCAACCAAGGATGATAATGGTTGACCGATATATCGCCTTGTAGATGAAAACAAATCGATATCAATCAGTGAGCGACACTTATTTCTTTGCCATATGCAACTGCTGGTCAATGAGTCACCAGGAGACTTCAAAAAAGTGTCCAGGGCCCTTGAACGCTGCATTCCATTGAAAGCTGTCCAGTCGTGGCACTGTTTAGGCTGTTGTAAGGAGCACTAATGCAGGACATCTCACAAATAGAATCCTGTCCGTTTTTTAGATGAGAGTCACTGTAGCGTTACAAGTGAATCTCGATGGCAGCTTTATCACACTAACATAAGAGAAAGAGACTGTTACAATGGTTCTGGCTTGCTCGTTTAATTAGACATTATGATGAATGGACAGACTAAACCCCAAATTTTTTATGGCTGCCTACTTTTTAAACAGAAAATATTGAGTATAGTCATCTTTCTTCTTCATTCTCATTCTGTATCTTTTTTCTGTGTTTCTTCAAAAAATTTCAATCTATTATTAGTTTTATAAATACTATTCATTTTCTTTGTATAACATCTAATTATATTGTATGTTATTATAGATCTATAAATTTTCACATTTATGAAGAAATTTTTAAAAAATAGCATGACGAATTAGTTTAATTCAATTGAAATGATGGTAATACAAAGCGCTCAAGTAAAACTGCCCATTCAATAGACATCTAAATACGCGTCATATTTTAAAAGCCAGGAGTAAAAGTAAAACACGATAAAAAAAATAACTATAAATCGAAAAGGCAAACAGTTTAACTATTAATACTCCTTCAACTCCAAAATTCTGCATGATACCAGAGGAAAAAATAGTCCTATTAATAGGTAACTGAATACTATAGTCCTATTAATAGGTAACGCTACTGAAATTGAAGTAAAAATTGTAAAATGAAATATACATTAAATTAGCCCAAAAATTTTATTTTGCACTATCTGCAGCTTTTAAGTGCCTCAAAGTGCCTACCATTACTTTCTGTACTAGGAGCAGTCATCATTATATTATAATAGATGCAGCATTAACGAACATTTGTCTAATGTTGTTGTTGTTGTTTCTTATCCCACTTGGCTGGCCAAGCCCACGAGCCCATATGGACTCATGATTGAAGGGGAAGGAAGCAGCTTCTGTTGTGATGGAGCACCCGTAGGTAGAAGCCTGACTTTTGCTCCGTGACGCTCTTACAGTCATAGGAGGCCGGGACCTACAGCTTAAAATGGATTCCGAACCATTACAAACATCCATGGCACCGCCGGGATTCGAACCCGAAACCTGTGGCACCGAGCGCCAGAGCGCTAGACACTCGGCCATTCAGGTCCCATTTGTCTAATGGAATGACTAATATCTCCAACAATAAGACATCTTTCAACTTGGTAAGGACTCTATAGCCATGTGATATTTTCTCTTCTCAATACCCTATTTCAAGTAGCCTCACAATCAGAAATCGGTGTAAAATCTGATGATCTCGAATCTCACTTAATGCAAACTTTATCTCTACAATAAATCATGTGCGTCATGCATTTTACATTCTGCATTGACCTTTTATGCATTTCATCCATGTCTGATTTACATGTAAATTCTTATCTGCATAGAAATTTTACGCAATTTGAATCACAAAATATAATTTTTGGCTCATTAAAAATTCGTCTGTAGTACTCCATAATCTATTTGTGTCTGTATGTTATCCTACTGGTATGAATAATATGCAGCAGGTTAACATCCTAACTAATTGCACCAACATCTTTTGTTGCCAGAATTTTGAAAATTTTTTGAATGTTGAATGTTAACATGCCAACTTCATGTCTTTCCTATCTATAGCTCCTTTTTTTATTGCGTTTTGTGTTCGTTACATTTTTTATTCATACAGTAAAATGATTTTTGAATCCCTCGAATTATATGACGGCCAGACCCTAATGGGCCAAGATATCATGTCTGTAGAACTTTCAAAAGCAACTGTACAGCTTTTATGTGTCGACTGAAAAATTCCCTGCTGGCAGCTGATTATCAAGGACAGGCAAGCACATTAGATTCGCTATCAAATCTCAGTATTTCTGAAACAAATGATTGAAAACATGTCACCAATGTAAAAGGTCATATTCAAACATTTATTATTTTACATGAATGCTCCTGAGTAATTTCCAAAAATATAAATAGGGGAAAAAAGGGTTAATTCGGCTTTCATATGAAGTACTTTTTCGAGAAATGGAAGGTTTAAAAATAAATCATGTTCATGAGTTTAAATCATAATGTTAAAACGCTTACAATTACAAAAAAATAATAACACTTTAAAATGTGCAAATTAAAATATCTAAAAGGCACATCCTGAAAAAATATAACGCTACAAATCTATTAAAATGAAACTAACTCTGAAATAAACAATTGTAAGATTTTTTAATTTAAGTTCCATTCTTAAATGTTTACTTCTCATTAAATTCAGACAAACAAAATCTTTATTTCGTGATCAATGGATCTAAATTAATGTTAATCACAACCCTAATAGTCCATAAGGGTCTAAATCGAAAGATAGATGTAGTGTGTAAGTTTTAATTGCACTATTGAACTCTAAAAAGTAGAGCAAACTTTTCACATGTTTAATTTGACCAATAAAACATTCTTTCTTACTAGATGAATACTAATTAATCGTCAACCAGGTCAAAAACATATATATGTTCCCTAATTTACACCTTTATCTATCCACAATAGTCACTAACTGCGAAAACTATTTGCTAATGGTTAATTTCCGAATCCTCTACTTCTTTTTGGCGATAAACAGCCAAATCTGTCCGTCATAGACACCAAATACAGGAAAGTTGCAAACACGTGGTCAACGTCAGGTGTTACGTCACTCACCGCTAGGCAACCTGCTGTAAACAGAATCACCCATATTTTCATGATCCTTTTTTCTATCAAATGTTTTTTTTATTCGTCTAATATGACATTTTTATTCCGACAGAGCGTTATTCAAAATAATCGAGACACAATTTATGCTCTTTAATGTGAATGTAGTTTATTGTGAAGGCTCATTTTCGTGTAATGTATTCGATATGTTGAGCAAAGAAACAACAGAAAATGGAGGAAAATGAGAACTGGTTTACTTATTGCGACATGCAATTAAACGTAGCAGTTACGGGTTTTACTTCGACTCAGGTGGAAAAAAAGTGAAATATATATGTTTTTCCTTCTTTTTTTTTTATTTTATTATTTTCCAAATATTTCATTTAAACGTGTGAAAAAAGAAATAATTTTACGTAAAACTCATCATAAATTATTTTCATCTTGTACAGGTAGAAAATTGTTCGTTTAATATTAAAAGTTACTGGAAAATTTATTTTAATTGATGCTATCTTTCCTACGAAACGCTCGCTTCTATTTTTTTTTTATTTTTTATTATTTAATCAATTATTAAACAAAAAGTATATTTTAATTCATTAAATGAACTAGAATTAGAAACCATTTTAGATCTTTTGGAAAAACTGAAAACCTATTATCAATTAATATAAGCCTATTAAACCATTCATTCTTCATTTTATTTACTATACCACACCACATCGCTGTGGCTAGAGCTGAGTTGTCCCTTTACGGTTTGGGAATGAGGTGGAGGAGAAGAAATCTGATTGAGCTTTCTGACGCTCTACGGTCATAGGAGACCAGTATCTACAGCTTAAAGTAGATTTCGAACCACTACAAACATCCATGGCACCGGCGGGACTCGAACCCGATACCTGTGGTACCGAGTGCCAGAATGCCAGCCACTCGGCCATCAGGCCCCTATTTGCCATAATAGTGATGCCTTTAAAATAATAAGTTTCTATAAAGAAAGTAAAGACAGCGGCCTGGTGTCCTATTGACTAGCGTTCTGGCTTTTGGTACCATAGTCTTCAGATTCGACTCCTGGGGGTGGCATGGATATTTGTTAGTGGTTCAGAATCTTAAACTGTAGGTCCCGGTTTGATTAGCCCAAAGTGTACAAAAAATTATCGTAGAGCGACAAACCAAGCTAGAAATAAAATAAAGTCGAGATTATGAATCATCGGTAAATAATAATTATATTATTTTAACAGAAAAAAAAAAGTAATTTTTGCTATGTTATTAAAATGATAATATTTCATTGGCTGATGCAAACAGCATAAACCCTCCCTTTTGTCATTTACACATTTTTGCAGACATCACAAATTTAGTATTAAAAAAAAATCATGTTCATAAGTTAGTCAGTTTTCCATAGCACGATTTAGAATTCAAAAGTACATCCCGTTCTGTACGATTCTAGTGGTGAGAATTGAAATAAGGGTATTTGCGAGGTCATTCGTAATTTGTAATGATGTCTTCTTACAATATTATGGACGTCATTACAAATTTCCTATATTTTTATTCAATATTTGATGTCGATTTGATGCGATCTTGTATAATTAACATCAGAACAAAAGCCATTATAATTATATCTTGCGATAAGTTTGCTACTGATTTGCAGAACTGGAGCACCACCTATTTTCACTCATTATTATCATTAACATTCAATAAAATGAGTATTTTTTCTTCATTCTTGAACGCTATAAAATCTTTAAACCTAATGCCAGTAGCTATCCCCTACTTCATAAAATAAATTACAAAAAGATATACAAAAGATTAAAGCAGATTTGTTCAGAATTGCGCTTCACAGTTTCAGCAACGCCTTTTTTTTTAGCTGTTATGCGCATGTGTTCGAGGTAGAAGATACACGATAGACACCTGTTGTGCAAATGTAGGTTATGTTTCTTTTCGAGTCAATGTTTGCTGTACTTAAAAAGCCTGTACCATGTTCTTGAATACAATAATATAGAATTAGATGATTATCATGCTCCCAACTATATTATTGAATTACGGAAGGGGAGGGGGTCAGTTCTTTTAACTTATAGAAAAGTTAGATAATTTAACCGTAGCCACCTCATATCTCTAAGAAATAAAATCTGTAACTGTAAGTGAACTACAACAACTTACATTATCATAGATGTCTCCTCATTAGGAAGTTAGAGTTATGAAAATAGGCTGTTCAACGCCTAATACTGAAATATCTCTGAAATAAACATCAATAAAAAGGATTTCGTATCCTTAATATTGAATTAGTTTGGCATTGTGACGTATAAAAAAGACATTGTTTTGCTTCCAGTATGTGTTGTTCATATGTAATGTAACATGACAAAGGACGATTTTCGATATACCAACAAAATGAAGGAAAATAAAAAATGTGAGAAGTCAAAAAGAGACACGTTGAAAATATGATTTCACTGTTATTTATAAGAAATGTAAATATTAAAGAGAAATTCAATAAGACTTACAGATTTTCAATCAATGAAATAAGCATAAAATTTAAAAAGAACCATGAAATTTTATCCTGAATGATAAAATGTATTTTAGACTTCATCACAAGTTGCTGTTTCTTATCCCACTTGGACGACAGCAACATCTAGACCACGTCCAAGAACCCGTGTGGTCTCATGGAAGACAGGAAAAGGATGCATCTTCTGTTGTGATGGAGCACCCGTAGGTAGAAGCCTTGTCTTCGTGACGCAGACTTTTTACTGGGTAGGGTTGTCAGCCCTACGCTAAAAACTCTTACAGTCATATTAGACCGGCATCTAAGGCTTAAGGCTCGTTCCCACCAAGGCGAGAGACATGAAGATTCAAGAGGCAAGCGACAAAATTTTTTCGACCCCTTCACAGCGAAACGTTAGAAATAGCATTACGCCTAGTGAAAAACCGCTTCGAGTTGAAAGTTGGGCAACTCCAAGCGGCGAACTGCAAACCGGTTTCAGGCGACCGGTGAGGCTAGTGATTGGTCAAATTTTTTCGCTTGCATCTTGTCGCCTTGGTGAGCACGAACCTTTAAAGGGGATTCCGAACCATTACAAACATTTACGGCACCGCCGGGACTAGAACTTGAAGCCTTTGGTACCGAGCACCAAAGCACTAGTCATTCGCCGATCAGTAATCATCTCGCTATTTATAAAATTTGAATGTGGAAGGACAAAACGTTTCATTAACCAATTTTTAAATAGTGTCCGTAGTGAAAAAAAAATTGTATATTAGAACCAACACAGTAGCTGAAAATGTTATACAAAAGTACAAGGATACATGTCATATACATTCCGTTGTCACATAGACAAAGTATAAAGACTTCAGTTAGCGTGTAGCGTTTAAAGGTTTCAGCTAACATGTAGTGTATAAAGGTTTCAATTGCCATGTTTATGCAGAATCTCTTTACTGTCCCCAGTTATAACAATTACCTACAAACTTCAAATTACCAATTACCTACAAAAGTTACAAATTACCCAAATCAATTACCTAAAAAATATATACAGAATTATCATATGACTTATCCTGACTTATAATTAAAAGCACATTTTGTAAATTTGCATTTTTAATGGCTTCGAAATTTAAGAAAAATAATATAAATAATGCGATATCAAATATTTTGCTCACAACATTCAATTCATATTGGTATCGAATTATTAGAGAGATCATATTGATTGTAAAATTTCATTAACCAATTTTTAAATAGTTTTCGCAGTAAAATAAAAATAAAAAAATTGTATATTAGAACCAACACAGTAGCTGAAAATGTTATACAAAAATACAAGGATACATATTTGTCATATACATACGTTGTCATATAGACAAAGTATAAAGGCTTCAGTTAAAGTGTAACGTTTAAAGATTTCAGTTCGCATGTAACGTATAAAGGTTTCAGTTGTCATGTTTATACAAAATCTCTTTACTATCACCAGTTATAACAATTATTAGAGAGATCATATTGATTGATTATTCTCAAAATACAAAGTAATTGTATAATTCGATGATAGAACAAAACTGTATGAATTTGGTTTAAAGCTCATATATAATTAAAGGATGCACTATAATTTCCTCATTTTTCAATGTATAAACTGTATATTCACACGAACAAACTCCAGTAATATATAGCAAGTTTGTTAAGTATCATTTACATTTTTTCAGAATCACATTTGCAAATTTACAAGCGATATTGTTTTTTGTTATCTTTGGACGCGCTAATCGTGCGCCTTCTATTTTTAATATCAAGAAAATTTCAATTGAGCAATTCTTTGATAGAATCAAAACTGTACCAATTTATTTTAATGCTCATATATATAATCAAAGGATGCACTACAATTTCCACTTTTTTTAATGTATAAACTGCATATTCACACAAACAAATTCCAATAATCTACAATAGCGTGTGCATTAAATATCATTTATATTTTCAAAAATCCCATTTGCGAATTTACAAGCAATACTGGTTTTTGTTTTCCTTGGACGTGCTAATCGTGGGCCTTCTATTTTTACTATCAAGCAAATTTCAATTGAGCAATTCTTTGATAGAATCAAAACTGTACCAATTTATTTTAATGCTCATATATATAATTAAAAGATGCACTACAATTTCCACTTTTTTAATGTATAAATTTATATTCACACAAAAAATTCCAATAATCTACAATAGCGTGTGCATTAAATATCATTTATATTTTCAAAACTCCCATTTGCAAATTTACAAGCGATATATTGTTTTTGGTTATCTTTTAATCATGGGCCTTTTAAATAGTTTTCTATCAGCAAATTAAAATTGAGCAATTTTGATAGAATCAAACTGTACCAATTTATTTTAATGCTCATATATATAATTAAAAGATGCACTACAATTTCCACTTTTTTAATGTATAAACTGAAATATATTCACACAAACAAATTCCAATAATCTACAATAGCGCATGTGCATTAAATATCATTTATATTTTCAAAACTCCCTTTTTGCAAATCACCAGTTACAAGCGATATTGTTTTTGGTTATCTTTGGACGCGCTAATCGTGGGCCTTCTATTTTTACTATCAAGCAAATTTCAATTGAGCAATTCTTTGATAGAATCAAAACTGTACCAATTTATTTTAATGCTCATATATATAATTAAAAGATGCACTACAATTTCCACTTTTTTTAATGTATAAACTGCATATTCACACAAACAAATTCCAATAATCTACAATAGCGTGTGCATTAAATATCATTTATATTTTCAAAACTCCCATTTGCAAATTTACAAGCGATATTGTTTTTGGTTATCTTTGGACGCGCTAATCGTGGGCCTTCTATTTTTACTATCAAGAAAATTTCAATTGAGCAATTCTTTGATAGAATCAAAACTGTACCAATTTATTTTAATGCTCATATATATATAATTAAAGGATGCACTACAATTTCCACTTTTTTTAATGTATAAACTGCATATTCACACAAACAAATTCCAATAATCTACAATAGCGTGTGCATTAAATATCATTTATATTTTCAAAAATCCCATTTGCAAATTTACAAGCAATACTGGTTTTTGTTTTCCTTGGACGCACTAATAGTGGGCCTTCTATTTTTACTATCAAGCAAATTTTTGCACTTCCCGACAAGTGATTCTTTATTTGTTGTGAAAGAGAGGCGAGTGCATTCCCTCGCTATTTTGGGGTCCAAACGGGGGTCCTTAAAATGTGTGTCGTGCCGGAAGACACTTGATATACGACCAGTGTCACTGCGTGCCTTCTGGCAATACTCGAATCCGGAAGTTGCAAATGGCACGCAGGATTTTTAGGAACTGGATTTGTGGAACTGTGTATGTGATCCCCTATCATAGTGATCTAAATTTTATACATACAGTCTTTGATATGCATCTGCACCCCATTTGAAATGTGGGCCTTTTAGGAAACACTAACTTATCGAGAGATAGAGTTTTGAAAAATGTGTGTGTCACAAATAGATTGGATGGAGAGGTTTCGAGAACTTCCTCCTTAAAATTCTCGGGGAAATTCACAATTATTCATAGCATTAGAAAAAATGCCCTGTAGAATGAGAACAGAGGAATATGTATTGCAATAAAATTGTAGTGGCAATATTTAGATGGTAATTATAAATCATGAATCTGTCATCGAAAAGAAGATATTCTTATTTCCAGATTTCGCACAACAACATATCCTAGCAATGCAAAATTCTTTAGATTTGGCCTGGCTTCATCTCCATTATGCTCGATCTGCAAAACACCGGAAACAGTGGAACACATTTTGTTTCAATGCGTAAAATATGTAGCAACACGAAACAAACATCAAAGTGCTTTTGGACATAAAGTTATGTCTTACTCATGGTTATTTGATATGTCAGAGGACGCTTATTATAAGACAGCAGACAGAATTTTAAAGCCGTCATAAGCAATGATTTCTAGAATTACGAATTTTAGAGCGGTTTTTTAATAGGGGTTTCATTTTCACTTCTGCCAAAACGTTTTGACTATTATATTTTTTTTAAAAAATAAGGAAAACATTTGGATAAACTGAGATAAAGTAACATTGACGGACATACATCTCAAAGCTTCAAGTTAAGTCATGTCATGAATCGGTAATTAACTAATTCTGATAATTATATATAGCCTTATTTGAAATCCAACTTAATCTATGGTTATGTATGTGAATAGGCTGAATATAACTAAGCTGCCTAACTAAGTTTTAGCATTTATGTAGTAGGTATTACTGTAAAAAAGAAGGTTAAAGAAGGAGATACACGTTTATTAATTGGCATAATTGCTTTGAACACAACTTAATTCTGAAAAACTTTCATTTCTTCATATGTAACAGTAGTCTACATGGGAATTGTTGCGTCAAGAGAAAATAGTCTGCTACATACAGATTCCAAAAATAAATATGTGTTGTTTGAAAATTGCATTTCCTTTTCTTAAAAAAAAAAAACATTTATTTATTTTTTACCACGACTTAAAATCCAAACTACGGCCTGTATGCCAAAACTGATTCGTAACACAATGAATGTACAGTGGGCCACAAAATTGAGTATACACCTTAGAAACTTAGAGACTTTTTGCAATTACAAATTAAATATTGCTTTAAGATGAATGAATTTTTTACCTTATATACTTTAGTCTATACTTTACCGTACTATACTTATAAAATTGTTACGTTTATTTATTTTGTACGAAAAAAAATAAAAGATCTGAGACGAGAGGAAAAACAACACCACAAAAATAAGTATACACCTTTATTAATTTCCTTTTAACGTACAAATTAATATTTTGTTGCATAACCTTTTGCTTGAATTACAGCTTGTAATCTTCTGGACATAGATTCTATTAGTGTTTTAGTGGTTTCAACAGAAATTTTAGCCCATTCTTCTCTCAGAAGCTGCTTGAGAACTTCCTTGCTTGTGATTTCGTGCTCATGTACAGCTGTCTCTAATTGCGACCACAAATTTTCGATGACGTTTAGGTCTGGAGACTGGAGTCTGGAATGTGTAATTTCTTCTTGTAATGGTACAGCAAGTATAACTGCACAATCTTCGCTGTATGCTTGGGGTCGTTGTCCTGCTGGAATGTGAAGCTTGACCCAAGCCCCAACTTACTGGCACTTTTTTTCAAGTTATCATTTATAAATCCCCAAATATACATGTTTGTCCATAATACCATCAATAAAAGCAAGCTTTCCAACTCCTCCAGCCAACATACAACCCCAAACGAGGACAAATCCACGTCCGAACTTGACTGTCTTAATGGTGTTTTTAGGTGCCAGTGCTTTCCCAGCTTCTCTCAATATTTTAAATCATCCATCGATTCCGTAAAGATTAAGTTTAATTTCATCAGAAAATATTACAGTATTCGAGAAAGAAATAGGCTTTAAACGATGTTCTTTGGCGAAAATCACTCTCTTTTGTCTATTCACATACTTGATGAGTGGCTTTCGTATAGGTTACGGCCATGAAACCCATATAAGGTGAACGGTACGTCGAATTGTTTCAACTAAGATCTTTTTCCCGATTGTAGAGGACATCGATAAAGCTAGTTTAGAGGCACTCACCCTCGGATCTTTCTTTACTGAGTGAATGATCTTCCTCTTCGCTGTAGTACTCAGTATTTCTTTACGTCCTCTTCCAGGAATATTGACCACAGATCCAGTTTTTTTATACTTCTATAGTATTTGTTGGACACAACTATGAGTTACACCAATCAACGAAGCGATTTCTCGAAGAGATTTGCCCTCTTTCGACCATTTTACAACTAATAAACTCTCAGATTCAGCAGTTTCTCTACGAGAGCTCATTTTACGATTTTTAATGAGATAAAATACTATTTAAAAGCGTTGAAGTGCAATAGCGCGTGTTATAAGCAGCAGCTACTCCTGAAACTCTTTAAAGAAAATTTGTAACTAAAAAAAGCGGTGGCATAATTTACAAATATAAGAAGTGTATACTCAATTTTGTGGCATGGTTTTCTATCTTTTCTTCGAATCGCTTAACTTTTTCGTAATAAATAAGTTAACTATAGAATTGTGTTATTATAGGATGGTAAAGCAGAGGTTAAAGTATCTAGGATAAAAAAAATTATCGATTTAAATCAATATTTAATTTGTAATTGGAAGAAGTCTAAAGGTTTTATAGGTGTATACTCAATTTTGTGGCTCACTGTATGTTATGGAGAACAGCTGAAAGATCGTTCTGTCCCCTTTTTTAATTTTATTATAAAAAGAAAAATAATCACAACTAAAAACAATAAACATAATTTTAAATATTCCACTGGCCTATCAGCAAACAGAGCTATTTTCCACTGCATGCTTTAACAATATCATCTCACTGATATCAATTGTTAGAAATGGAAATTCAAGCGTTGAAAAGAATCAGAATAACGATCCTGATTATGAAAATGATATAACCTACTTGACTTTTAAAATAAGCCTCATTTAGACACAAGAAGACTTAATTGATTTAGTACGAAATCTGAAAAATAGGTAAAACATTAAAAATCACGATTAAAAAGATGAACATACTAGATTGAGAAACTAGACTACATTGCTTTCGAAATCGTCCAGAATAGTTTTCTAGAATTATTTTTCGCTCTTAAGAAGGAAAACTGTAATAATATCTCACCATTTATGGACATTTTAGAACAAGGGTGGCCGACCGAAATGATCTAACGGGCCACTTTGGAAATACATCATAACTCCGCGGGCCGTATATAAAATTATATATCCGTATATTAGATTTAATCCACTATAGACATTTTTTTGGAGTGAAAAATTGGAATATAATGAGTTATTATTTTTGTGTTTACTATTATTCTTATATGTAAGCATAGATAATATAATAATAATGATACTAAACGCACATTGTAAAGAAATATATAACACTAAAAATGAAATATAAAAGATTTATGAATATAAGCGAAATAAAAAAAAATGAAATCATTAAAAAAATATTTATTTTGCGAGTGCGATATTTTTTTTCTCCACTCTTTCACTTAGCTTTTGCAAATCGATCTCAATTTGGGTATTTGCACATCGTGATTGGTGCTGTAGGTTAGCGATGTTGTGTGTTAGCTATGCTTGAGCGTGTTTTATGTTTGGTCAATTTCATTTTCGAAAAAAATGATTCGCAGATGTAAGTAAAACCAAAAGCGCTAACACAACTTCAATTTAGAGTCTGGTTTCCTCTGCTATAAACAATCACGACGTTTCTAGGGACGATCACTACGTCACTGAAAACTAAACATGGAATCTAAAGTGAAACATAGAACCTGTTATATTAGATGTTCCAAGATGCGCGCGCATCATGAGTTCACAGAATAATTAAATTATATTATTGTGCAGAATATAATTTAATTATTCTGCCAACTCATAACTGTAAACTCATAAATAAAACAGGCAATATCTGTCATATATTCGCCAGAATATTATTTTAAAATCAAAGTTAATTTTTCTCATAATTTCGGCAGTTAATTTTTTAATATATGAATGCAAGCATAATGTATTTTTTAACACATTGGTTTTCATTACTTTGGGCCATCATAAAATAAATATATTTTGTAAAAGTATGATAAATCTCACTGGCCAGAAAAATATTCATGGCGGGCCGCGGGTTCGCCACCCCTGCTTTAGAACATACTCGTAAAGCAGAGGAATGACATTTGTCCATTAATTCATCATGAGTTAATACATCATGCATCATCTTCATTAATACGTCATTATCATAAGTAATTTTACTAAATGAGGTTAAATTTCCACTAGCAAATTCTCTTATTGTAAGCAAGACTATGAAAATACAAAATTGATCCACTTTCAAAAATATAAAAGATTTTTTTTTTTTTCCTGTATTTAAAAGAGAAATATTTTAAAATTAGTGATACAGATATCAAAGAAGATAAATGGAAAAAGATTATTTTCGGATCAAAATTTAAAAACCAATGAAGGATGAATCCTTTGAAAGAAGATTCAGACACTCTTAGAAACACTCCTCGCATAGAAACACTCCTTTCATGAGAAGAAATTCTTAAGATTCAAAGTTCTCCCAACCATACGAAAGTAGTACATCAGATGCCGAAAGCATACTTATATTTTTCAATATGGCTCTGAAGACGTCTGGATTTCCTTCCCGCTGGACGAACATGATAAATGTTTCAAACGTAGAAAAAGAAACACCCCCCATCTATATATATATATATATATATATATATATATATATATATATATATATATATATATATATATATAACATAAATAAAAACATAAATTTGTTATATTTAACATGGCATTTATGTTATAATATATATATAACATAAATTAGTGACACGGAAAAAAAAAAATCATAATAATTTATATATGGGTTTGAATAGCCGAGTGGGTAGCGCTCTGGCGCTGGGTACCCCAGATTTCGGGTTCGAGTCCCGGCGGTGCTCTGGATGTTTGTAATTGTTCGGAATCCATTTTAAACCGTAGGTCCCGGTCTAACATGATCGTAGAACGTCCGTAGCTTATCTTCAAGCCCCACGCACCTCCTGGGTAGTGCTAAGTGAGTTACGTCGGTGCAGCGCTTGCCTTAAGGCAACCAAGACAATTGTCCACGTGTTTGCCAGCTGCATCAGAACAAAAAATAATAATATGTTGTGAAACATAGGATTACACATGATTCGATGTGGCTGACCTTCGTTGTTCTACAAATCTCTCATCAATAAATCAATACTTTTATATATTTATAAGCAATCCTTTGTCGATCAAATAAGCATATCCTATGTCGACGAAGTGCAATTTTCGGAGTTTCAATTCCGAATATCCTTGATTTCTCGGCACTTGCATAGCGGAATGATTTTCCTGAGATTCCATACAGACTAAGTTGATTCCACTTAGTTGTGTACCCTAGCACCCTCTATTCATAAACAGGATATAATATTATTAATTTGCTATTGAACAAACACCTTACAAATAATATTTCATAAATTATCCAGTTAAGAAATTGTCCAATTTATTTTGTCCATCGTATATATAAACATCATAATGCAACAAAAATTTCAATTTACAATATCAGTCTAAAAATTTTTTAATCTAAGGCCAAACGCATTATGCATGGTTTCTCAGTCCACTTACTAACTGCAATAATTATACTTGTGAAACTTGTGTTTTTCTGTTGACTGTTGCAGTTGTGAATAAAGTTTAATAGTATAAATGTGTAATATTAATGTCTCTTATATTAGCACATTTCTTTTTGAAGAACTTTTCTTTTATATAGATAAATAATTTCAAACCTGAAAAAAAAAAGATCCGTACGAATTGTGCATCTAATCATAACATACTTGTGTACACTTAAAAATTCCTCATTGACGACACATCCATTTATTGCGCAATTTAAATCTGTCTACTTTTTATAGTTCCACATGATTCCATAGTTTGTACCACCTACATAGTTTTCATAGTTGTTTCACAGTACGAATGTAGTTGTATTACGACGCTATAAAAATGTGTTTTATTGTCTATGCCATTGTACGTGCCAATTTTTTTTTTTTTTTTTTTTATGTTACGGAGTCTTGGTGTTATATGCTAGGTCTTGGGCCGCCGATCTTTCTGGATCAATCAGTGTGATCCTAGATCCAAAAGATTTGAAGACACATGCATTATATTATTAATTGATATTTTTCATTTGCCAGAGAAAAATCAATTCTTTTATCAGGTGAACGCAAGCTTATCATGTAATTAAATCTTTTATTGCGAATCATGCAAAACATCCATAACTTTTTATTTTAAGACTGGCGTTCATTTGGCAGTATTTTTATATTTACTCAAAGTGCAATCCCGTTAACGTTAAAGCCTCCATAAATAATAATGATTTTATCAAAACATTTTCTAACTTATATGGTCTACAAGAAGAGTGAACTTTCTGCTGATTAACAGCCGTGAGAATTAAAATTGTTTGGACGGAATTCTATTTTTCGCTGAATTTCAATCCGTTATGTCATAATCATTCCTGGTAATAAACAAAGCATAGAGCTCACACTCAAAAATTTAATGCAATTCATCGGGGAAAACCTTGAATTTTTACTAATTTTATTGCTGTAATAAAAGTTTAAAAAAAGAAAGAAACTTTTCAAAAATTAATAGAATTAAGCGAGAGGATGTTTTGCGTTTTATAATAACGACTTTTTTCACTTATATCAATTTTCTTTAATGAAAAAGGTTTATGAACCAAACACAGGCAATATTTAAATTTAAAAAAAAGCCCCATAGCATTCTATACAATAATCGAGCAATTATTAAACTCGTGGCATTCCATACAATTATGAACTATACGTCTAAAGGAAGTGCGCATCTGTGACTTAATTGAAGCTGCAGTTTCTGTTGTTGCAGTTTTAGATTGACACCCGATCTCGATTGTCTTCAGGCTCTTCTTCACCTAATTGGACTTCTGGATTCTTCCTACTATTTTTTATATGACTTATGAGTGCGAGTTTCCTGTAAATATTTAGACGAGTGTCTTGTATTTATATCTTTTATTAGTTTCACCTGTATGTTTGTTTGTTTTTGTTTGTATATTTGTTTGTATGTAACTGACTCTTTGGGTTCGATTTTGCCCTACTTTAAGCGATCAGATTTAATTTAAACGTTGTAGACTTATCAAGGACCGACGACAATAAAATATTGTGATAAGTTTATTATCTCATCATGATTAGGATCGCCAGAATTAATGATTTTATTTTAACTTATGAAAAGCAATTTAACCCATGCAGAATGAAAGTAACCCATTCAAACCTAAAGTAAGACATTCAAACCTACATGGGACAGTGGCACAACGGATAACGCGCCTGACTAGGGATTAGGAGATTTCTTGTTCGAGACCTGGCTGGCTCGACATATTCGCATTTAGCCTTTGTTTTACTCACAATTAAATTATTGTAAGAACTATAGTTCCAGTCCTCCGTACCGGGGCCTCATTTAAATATTATAGTTTAAAAACACTAAAAAACATGCTTTTAGAGTTAATCTAACTAAAAAGTAAAAAATAAATTAATAGTTTAAAAAAACTTTAAAAAACACGCTTTTAGAGTTAATCAAATAAAAAGTAAAAAATAAATTAATAGTTTAAAAAAACATGCTTTTAGAGTTAATCAAACTAAAAAGTAAAGAATAATTGTTAACATAAGAATAAAATGACTGACGAGAAAATGAATGTCACTGTTCTAAAAGCGTGGGGTGCTTTGTATGACATTTTTAAACTAATTCTAAAAGCATGTTTTTTAGTTTTTTTAAACTATTAATTTATTATTGTATTTTCCAAAAGTATTGGAGAATAAGCAGTCTATCAAACAGTCAACACAAATTTATTTATAACAACATTTAGTGCAAAAAATTGCTTTACTAAATTACATATGTTTAAAAGATGTTCAAATAAATCCTTTTATAATGTGAAAATATACCTTTGTTTAGTTCAGTGATACACAAGCATTATTTTTGCCAATTTTATAAAATCATATGCAGTGGGCCACAAAATTGAATATACACCTTAGAAACTTAGAGACTTTTTGCAATTACAAATTAAATATTGCTTTAAGATGATTGAATTTTTTACCTTATATACTTTAGTCTATGCTTTACCGTACTATACTTATAAAATTGTTACGTTTATTTATTTTTTACGAAAAAAAATAAAAGATCTGAGACGAGAGGAAAAACAACACCACAAAAATAAGTATACACCTTTATTAATTTCCTTTTAACGTACAAATTAATATTTTGTTGCATAACCTTTTGCTTGAATTACAGCTTGTAATCTTCTGGACATAGATTCTATTAGTGTTTTAGTGGTTTCAACAGCAATTTTAGCCCATTCTTCTCTCAGAAGCTTCTTGAGAACTTCCTTGCTTGTGATTTCGTGCTCATGTACAGCTGTCTCTAATTGCGACCACAAATTTTCGATGACGTTTAGGTCTGGAGACTGGGCTGGAGTGTGTAATTGCTGCTTGCAATGGTACAGCAAGTATAACTGCACAATCTTCGCTGTATGCTTGAGGTCGTTGTCCTGCTGGAATATGAAGCTTGACCCAAGCCCCAACGTACTGGCACTTTTTTTCAAGTTATCTTTTAAAATCCCCAAATATACATTTTTGTCCCTAATACCATCAATAAAAGCAAGCTCTCCAACTCCTCCAGAGGACATACAACCCCAAACGAGGACAGATCCACCTCCGAACTTAACTGTCTTAATGGTGTTTTTAGGTGCCAGTGCTTTCCCAGCTTCTCTCCATATTTTAAATCGTCCATTGCTTCCGTTCCAGAAAAAGATTACGGCCATGAAACCCATATTTGAAGGGTACGTCGAATTGTTTTCATCTTTTTTCAGAAAATAGTTTACAGTGTTCTCAGTAAATTTCTTTACGTCCTTTTCCAGGGATCAAGTTTTTTTAAACGTTGTTATTTTGGCGAAAATCACAATCAACGAAGCGATTTTGTCTATTCACATAAACTTGATGAGTGGTTTTCTTATTGGAAAGCTCATTTGTACGGCCATGAAACCCATATTGGTGAAGGGTACGTCGAATTGTTTCAACTGAGATCTTTTTCCCGATTGTATTTTGTGGAGGACATCGATAAAGCGTTATTATAGGATTAGAGGCACTCACCCTCTGATCTTTCAATATTTAATTTTACTGAGTGAATGATCTTCACTAGGTAATTTTCAGGTTTTCTGAACATGGAACATGATTTTCTAATTTATTACGAACTGAGAGATTTGAACTTTTGTCTGTAACGCTCTAGCCATGCAGTGTCTCTGACTAGGTTATTTTTTTATTACCCTAACACAAAAGTGTCAACTATGTTGACAATCAAACACGTTAGTTATTGGGAAAATGTTGATTGCTAAATTTCCTTGCAAATTAAAATGGATTACCAAAAACATGCTCCATTTTAAAGTTCAGCTCAACAGAGAGCTGTAGTTATTTTTAATGCATACAAATGCACCCTCCGTACAAATGCCATCTCAGGGAATGTTCGTTATAAATCGTGATGGTACAATGTAGCAGCGCATTTGTGTTGGAAGTGATGTTTTGACCTAAAGACTAATAAGTGACACTCGCACTATTACACTTTAGATGATTATAAATCTTCTTCATATATGTTGTTCTAGTGGTGAAAGAACTCAAGTCAAGTTGTCCATTATTTGAAAACAGCAAATATATCTCAAAACAATGTTAACTGAGATTACATATTTTGCATCGTTAAACAGAATACTAAATGAATCATGCTCCTTCATAATAATAAAAAATTATAAGAATATTTAAAATTAAACTGTTAATTAGATTAGTAATATGTCCAATACAAATGCTTTCTAGTAAAGCAATAATAATTCATTTTTATCAATGAATTTAATTTAAAAGCATTCATATTATTGATGTCCCTCTCCCCTTAATTTGATAAAATCCTTAAATTTAAAAAAAGTTTCTTGCCTAAAGATACCTTTCAAAATTTTTTTTTTTTTTTTTTTTAGCTTTGTGCTGATTAAGTTTAAAAAGAAATCTGACCTGATCTTAGTTTAAAAAATCAAATCTGATTTACACTCTGCTTAATTTAACAGGTATGTATGATTAGGTGTTTTAGATTCAAATGAATTTCAAAGCAATGTTAAAGTCATCTTAACAACACACTGGGGGTTTTGGTTTGGCTTGGTTTTCTTTGTCGTTCTACGGTCATCTTGTGCACACGAAGGCTAAACAACACACTGGTGGGAACTGTGTAATATAGCCTCTTGAAATTCAACATCCATTATATTGGACATTTTTATTTTGCACTCAGAAAAATAAATTACAATTTAAGTTTTAAAATCCAGCATATGTTATATTAGGCAGTCTAGCACTGTCATCTAAGCAGTAAAAATTGTTTTGTAGCGATCCTTGTACTTGAAAATGGCGGCCACCAAGAGACCAAAACTGAAAATTTCTCAACGGTTTTAATTTAATTTTTTGGCACAAAAATAGCTAAAAATGTTTAATTAATAAAATTAAGGTGTATTTTTACAGTTCGTATTTACTTTTTTTAAAAAAAAATCTGTATTTTTCATTGGATAGTGGAACTTCATCAGTTAATTCTACTCTCAAATTTGCATGCTAAGACATTTTTGTTTTCGACAAGAAAACCGAACCGAAGTCTATTATACTGTCGAAGTTCATTTATAGTGTACAGACCACAAAGTTTTTTGTAATGATTTAATATACTGATTTACAATACTTTTAAGAAGATTCATCTCAAATTAGGGAAAAATTGGTTGAAAAGCATAGTTATGGGTCTCGAGAGGAAGCCGCATCCAGATTTGAATGCATGAGCCACTAGCACCTTTCACGAAAGCTTTCCAGACCGGTTTGTTATACTGTGGATGGAAAAACGCAAAACATAAAAGAATGTTTGCGAACTCTAAGGTAAAGAAAATATCCGCTCCAGATAGAGTCGGTTTTATGTCGCACATCGAAGGATATACGACCTTCTGAAACACTACTGGGGGTTCGCTGGTGAGGGAAGATAAGGGGGGGGTATTTTGTGAGGTCACACAGAAATATACAGAAAGAGTCTATGCGTACGAACACTCACAGTGAGACACGCTCAAATATGAATAAGGCATTATGCCTTACGTAAGGATGTCTTTACGTACTTTTAAGTTATGTATTTATAGGACATGTGCATAAAGTCTTAGTGCGAATAAGATTTGCTTGCACTAAATTAAATCAAATGCTACCCTAAGAGAAACATAAGACAACGTGTCGACACAGATCGTTGAGATTTTTCACAAAAACTTTGATAGTTACAATTTGTTAAGAAAAAAACAGAAATCTTGAATACTTAAGTAGTGAACATTCTTCATGGAAATGTCTAACACAAAAAAAAAAAATGCATTTCTTGTAGAAGCTTCAAGATAATGATCCATGAAAGGCTTCTTTTGTATGAATGTAGAGAACACAAAAGAAGCTCATGAGCTTTCAATTTGCTTTCAAGGTACAGCTTACAGAGCGACACATTTTAATCACGACTAATTTCTGTATATTGGTCTTTCAATACTCAAGCGTGAAGCAACCCCACGGTGAAACCAATTATCTCAGACTGAAGAGAAAATCCTATTGATGACAAATTCGAAAATAATTATATCCTTCGTATGGCAGTTGGAATATTCGATTCCCAATCCTACTTCATGTTACCAGAACGCCAAAAAGTAACGCCTTCATCCTTTGAATACATCTGGCTAAATTCATGGCTCACTTTCTTGTGATAATGAGTTTTTAATGACCAAATACTGATCTTGAACCGTTGAACCCAAGTGCTGAAAAAAGATTTGCAATTCTTAAACTACACAACCTTGACAGTTGTGAATCTTGAATCAGATTTCTTCAATTTCTATTTTTTAGGTGCTTTTTAGGTGTTAGATCTGAATGCATCAGAGTCAATATTGATAGTTTAAATAAATTTTTTAATCAATGAGCTTTTATCCGAAATAGCAAAGCTACACTTGATTTTGAATTTATAAATAAATTGAATGAATAATTTACAATCATAAAATGTTATCACAATATTTCGAAATAGCCAATAATATCAAAGAGTAAGCATAATAAGTAATAATAATACAATACAGCAAAAATAATAATAATCTACCAGAAAAATATATGTATATACTTATTTAAATATAACGTAAAAGATGAGGATTATGGTATACTAAAGAAAATTGTTCTGGCACAGGTTTCAGGTTCGAGTACCACCGGTGTCATGGATTAATTAAAAATTATGCAATCATAATACAATTGGGGTCTAATTGGCAGAGTGACTAGCGCTGTGGCACTCGGTGACACAGGTTTTGGGTTGTCATGCATGTTTGTAATGGTTCTGAATCCATTTTAAACCGTACGTCCCGGTCTAATATGATTGTAGAACGTTGCGCGTAAGGCTACAATCCTACTCCGTAAAAAGAAAACATCTGCCTCGAAATCAGCCACTAGGCAGACGGCCTTGGCCCACCATGTGGCTGTTATGCCATTGAAGAAGAAGATAAAGGAAACTAGTTGTAAGAAATTATAACAAACAGATATCCATTTTTATGTTTCTAAGAATTTAAAAGAAGTTTTCTTGTAATTATTTTAATTTTTGAATTAATATATTTAATTTTTGAATTAATATTATTTGTCAATTTCAATTTCATCTCATATTCAATTTCATATCGTCTCATATCTCATATTTTAGTGATTGTAAAATACGCTATTATGGTAAATATAAACATACTAAATAAAAAAAAAATGCTATATTGTGTCTATACTAAAATTGGATTTCGAAATCGGTGTCTTCGAATGAAAGACAATAAGTAGGAAATTTTTTCGAATTAAATTCCATATGCGGATGACGAATTCTTGGAAAAGAATCCGTTAGAAAAATTTTATTTAAATAGACTTTATCTCAATTTTTCTTAATAAATATATTGTATACAATAAAAAAAAAAATCCTATCTGTTTTCATTCATGGCAACTCTGTATTAAAAAAATAATACAAAACAATTTCAAAATTTTGAAAATTATGATTTGTGCTAGGTAATATGATTATGTGGAAGAACAACGTGGATTTCAGAAAAAAGTCCGATTCTTCATAAATTCTGAATGGCAACACCGGTGAAATCGCACTTGCGCAGTAGCAATCGCTTTTATGCACATTAGGACAGAATCACCAGTTCATTATTACAGGCCTTCGTGCTAGAATGAGTTGCAATATCTCGCATAGTACTGAGAAACATCAAATATGGGGTGTGGTCATGTGATCTTTCAAGAATTACGTATTCTTCAAACAAACATAGTATTTCTTTTCGCGGTATTACAACTGTTTTAGGAATAATACAAAATTGATTAATTTCGGTTAACATTTGTAATATTAAACAGATAACTAAAGGAGGTTAAAAAAAAAAAAGACGAAGTCCATATCAAACAGCATCATCAATACTTATCAAAGTTAATTAAATTACATAAAATTAAAGAGTTTAACAATCGTAATACATTAAAAAATATAATTCTTAGAATTACTTTTTTAAAAGAACGTACATTTTTATTTGATTAGAAATTAGTACTTGTTTAAAAAAAATGATAAATTTTATTGATTAGTCAGTTGTTTTAAATTTTTATGTTTTAGGCGCAATTAATAGTTCAAAAAAATTAAGTTTATTGTATAAAAAAATTCCAATTTATGAAAAAAAAAATTATTTTTGTTAATTTCTTGCAATAAAAATATGTAATTTGATAATTATTCTCAAACAGAAAAATAAATTTATATCTATAAAATAAAATAATACAAATTATGAAAGGTATTGAATTATTTCTTAAACTACTGCTTTATTTAACTCAACAATTAAAAATTATTATTCTTATTTAACTTTAAGCAGATTTTTTTTTTTTTTTAATTTCTCATCAAAAAAATAACCTAAATAAATTTCAAAAATATTTTCTTTGTAATTTTTGCATGATATTATTTGTGCTTACTTTTGCTTGAAATGAATGAATATTTATCAAGTTTGGATTTATTTATATTTGTTATTTAATTTATTTAAATATTATTTGATAATTAATATTTATTATTTGAATTTATCAAATTATGAATAAATAAATTTCTTTAAAAAAAACTTATTAATATACGAATATAATAAATGTTAAAACTTTACTCGATAGGTGGCGACACAAACTAATAATAAATATGGCAAACTTATCTGTTTTGTTACATTTTTTAATTTTGTTGATTACATTCTTCTTAACTAAGATTGTTTCTCCTGACAAATTAATTAATATTTTTTAAAAAATAAATAAATAATTGAAAGAAATTAAAAATTACGGCGAAATCATCTATTATTAATCGAAATACCTATCCAATGAAATACTTTGATTTTTTGTACTTAAAATTTAGTCAAAATTAATAAATTATCATGATATAATAATGAATAGTTTATTAATTCTAATCAAGTAGGGTTTTGCATGGCGATTTTTCAAGTTTAAAGTTTCGGAATTAGTTAAAGTTCTTTCTTTAAGTACTTACTTATTTTAAGAAAACATTTTGATATAATAATTAATATTTATTTTCAACAGACAAAATAATTCTGATTTGTTAATAATGATTTCAATATCTTTTTTTAAATATTAATATAAAAAATTCTTAATTATGCTTATTATTTACGAGCTTATTAATTATTAATAAAAACATTATTCTTTTACTTCATTAAGGGTACATTATTTGCATGGAATGAGTATCATCTTTATCATTTATTATTAAGTTTAATATTTCTTAAAACATATGTAATAAACGCTAAACAATAAACCTCGCTAACATTATATAACAATTAGATTTAAGTTATGTTAGAAACAAAACATCTTAGAATTATTTATTTTACAAATCTGGTATTTCTGAGAAATATATTTGATTTTTCTGAATATTTGATGAATATTGATAAATAATAATGTTCGATTACTTATAATAATGAATAATGAAAAATAAAAGAACTTTGCAAATAAATTCTAATAATATAAAAAGTTATTAAATTACTTCAATTATTGATCAGATAATAAAATCATGATTATAAATAATAAAGTTAAAAAATTATTTATTCTTTTTCGTATATCTTGTATGAACACAGATTTTTTTAAGTAAAATACTTAATGTTTTGTAAGACTAGCTTCAAAAAGATACGCCACGTATTTACAAATGTAAAAATTGCATATTTCGTAAGCAGTAACTCTATATACATCAATTCTAGTTTCCGATTCATAAATGACCTAAAGGTTAAAAAACACAACCTTACCGTAATCCTCGGTAGTATAGTGGTAAGTATCCCCGCCTGTCACGCGGGAGACCGGGGTTCGATTCCCCGCCGGGGAGGTTTTTTTTTTCGTGTTTTTATTATCACATTAGTTGAATTAAAAAAACTGTTCTGCATGTAAAATATTAATCTAGTTTAATGTTTGGCAAAAATTAAAGTTATCACCATAAAAATTTATTCACCCTTCTAAATTGTCATGAACTATCTATCATCAAATGAAAAATAAATCACAAAATGTAGGTAGTTGTTTAAATTTGGAGATCGAAAAGCAACAATGCAAAATAACGGAAAATTTCTCTCACTGCTCAATTTATTACTGGTTACTTTACAACTTACATCGAAAATTCTATGTAAAAATGAGATTTTTCAAGAAAAGAAATCGCTTGGAATTCTAATTTTCTTATTTTATATTTTTTAACATTGCTTTTATGCATTTTGTTCTTACATTAAATTATAAATTTTATGAGTAACCTTATATATCGATTATAGGATCCATCCGATTACAATCTTCTCTTCTAAACATGATCTGGATCTGATCAGTATGCCTTGAAGACATATTATTTAGTGTAGTAATGAAAGTGCTATCTACCAAAACTATATTTATTTATTTTATTAAAGAAATGTGCTTTAAAGAATTCTTTTTATGAGTATCTTTTGCTTATTTGCGAATGCAGGAAAAATATATGATATATATATGTGGAGAAAAATATCTAATAATCTAAAATATCCAAATATCAAAATATCTAATAATAGGAAAAATATCTAATTTATTTGTTAATCGAAAATTATATTCTTTGTGTTAATTACATTTTTTTAAATAAAAAATATTTCTTACAAGCTAAGATTACATATAATATTTTTTTTCTAAAAAAAAAAAAAAATGTTAAGTAGAAAGTAATATTATCAGCATATAAATGTATTAATCCTTCTATCTAGGGCAATTTCTGAATAGACATTAACTATAGTTAATTCATCTATAATTAATTTATAATTTTTCAATATTATTCGGTTTCAGTATACAATCAAGTTTTTATGAAATATTTTGATTGTGAAACATATGCATACATAGAAACATAAATAATAGTAAAATAAAATTTCAAGAAAAAGATGTGTAATTTTGTCCAAAATATCGAAATCAACACTATTAATACTCAAATGGTAAATACAACTAACGCAACTTCAAAATGGAATCGAAGTTTAAAACCACCTTAAATAGTCTATTTTTTTTTTTTTAATTGCAATATCCATTTTATCCTTTTTTTATGTCATTCGTTCTCCCTCATACAATATTCTTCATTATTATTTTTGTGATATATATACATATACACCTTTTTTTCCCCCTCCTCTTTCCATATAACATTTTCTGTAATTAATCATCATGTTTTTTTACATCTAAACTTTTTTATTTCATTTTTAAGTCGGGCAGACGATCGCTTCGCCATCTGTTACTCTTCTTAACTATCCAACTTAGTAGTAGTAGAAACAACAGATAAACTCTAACATTAACTATTACAGAACACGATTTCCAAATTTTCAAATGACAACACCTACTTATTTTTATTGGAACGTGATCTCCATGGAGAAAAAATATAAATAGCGTTGGAACTGCACCGGTAGCGGCGCTAGACAGACTACTACTGCACCAAATCACTGTGCCTAGAGCTGGGTTGCCCCATTACAGTTTGGGAATGAAGCAGGTGAGAAGAAGTCTGGTTGGGCTCTGCGGTCATAAGAGATAGGGGCCTATGGCTTAAAGTCGATTCTGAATCAATAAACATCCATGGAACCTCCGGGGTTCGAACCCGAAACCTGTGGTACCGAGTGCTAGCCACTCGGCCATCAGGCCTCCTCGCCAGATAGACTAAGAAGAAAATAACCAATACGTACAGAGAAGCAACATAAAGCAAAACATTTTAATAAGTTTCACAAATTTTCCACATGACCTCCTGCACACACGATGACTCTTTGCATGCGGTAAATAGTGTATAGTACTGAAGCAGGTACCATGGTAAGAGGAATCTGTTGAACATGGCGTCTTATGGCATCTTTCAAATCAGATGCAGTTTGCTTATTAAATGCATACACTTTAGATTTCAGGTATTCGATGTCGTGTGGCACTCATTTGTGAGGTCTTTTGGTAAACGTTTCTTAACACAACAGTTTGTGACAAATTTATTTCCCGCCATTTCATGCTTCCGTGGTCGCCAAGATGCCCCGATCTCCCTCCAATGGATTTCTGGCTGTGGGGATACCTGAAATCATGTGCATGTATAGGTTTTTCTACGTTTCATACATAATTTTAATGACTTATTTTATGGCTTTCATTTATTTTTATTATTTATATGGCTACAATTGGAATTGTGCCATAATCTCGATGTGCATCTTAATAATGATCCGGAGTATATCATTGTGATGAATGTGTATTAAAATGAGTTGAAATTTTTAAATTTTTTCTGTCATGCTTGTTGCGAGATTACACTAGTTAATATATTACATTATAAAAATTAATTTTCTGTACTAATCAATCACTTCATATTCAGAGCGATTTTTCCATAACTCGTGGTAGATTTACTATTTATACAAAAATAAATACTACATTAGCTATTATTAAAAATTAAAAATCAACGATAAGCGGTCCTTCATAATATCATTTGCCCTGTTAACTTTCTGGAGCACAATTTACAAGGTGATTATAACCATTAATAAATCTGATCTTTGAAGAATAAAGTATTTAAAGAGGAACTATTAAAACGCCCTCGCCATAACCTTTCAATTTTTTTGTGTAACCAAACTAAATACCTCTAATTAGTCCATAGCGATTTTTCTTAGCAAGCACATATTTATATTATGTCAGTTACTAGAAGATGCATCCAATTTAAAGTAATCCAGTAAACCCTCTACTCAAATTTCCTCGGCCATTAAATCTACCAACAACATAATTTAAAGCGATAAGTAATTGTAGCCGCTGTAATGAGGGTGCTGTTAGAGGGGGGAAATAAGCAAGTGCTGCAATTAGCGGTGAAACACTATATTTTTAAGTTAGTTTTATTATGTTACTTGAAAATTGGTATCTGAGAACTTTTACAAAGTTTGTTTTTGGCTTTCAAATTTAGTATTCTGCAAAACCGTACTGATTAGGCTTAAAATTCTGAATAGATTGATACAGAACCTAATTTAATTGTTACTTAACCTTTGTTATTTTTAATTAATAAATATTTTTATGATTTGTAGCTGAAACATTGTAAATTGACTTATGTTAAATGCCTTTGTTCCTTAGCGTTAGTTCAATAATATGCCGTACACTGTTAGTTACATACTCAACTAGTTGTCCAGAGGTAGCAAGTGCGATGACAAGTTCACAACCATAACCAAAATAAATAAAATACAATTTTAAACAATAAATAAGTATAAAAAAACAATTATTTTTATTTATTTTTTGTTTCGGAGAAAATTGAGCCTTGAACTGAGCAAAGATACTATTCTGAGCAATAAATTATTTTTGATAATATTCATCTTGAGCAATTTACAATTCTAAATTTAGCCGTAACGAATTTATTAATATTTCAAAGAATTAAAATTAAGACAATGTAAAAATGACCCACATTATGATATCAAAATGCAGTTCAAAAGCCGTAATAATAAATAATGTAATTGTTTTCCAGGCCTGCTATAATTGATTTTAAAAAAATCTTTGAAACTTTGTGAACTCATTTATAACAGCTTGAGAAAAGAACTTAATGGACGTAAAGTGTTCACTGGAAAATTTCTCTTCTTCTGAAAATAAAAAATGCCTTATATTTAAAAGAATACTTGTAAATGTATTTTATTTAAAAATCTTTCTATGACTGATTTTAAAAAAAATAAGATCTAAAAATATGTACGCTAACTACATATAACAATGCGATTAAAGAATACAATAGGCGGAAGAAAATACTTATTGGGGTATAGGCAAATTAATTTGAACCGATTATAAAATACTTCCTCTTCTTCTGAAATTAAAAATATCTGAAATGTAAAAGGGACTAAAATATCTGAAAAGGAAAAACTCATTTCAAATAAAATAAAAAAAATTAATGAAAAAAATTGCTATATACAACATCGCCAAAAAAAAATAATAATAATAATAAAGAGTTTTTGCATACCGTACGTTAGTTACCGTAGGACGTCCGTTAACTTTTTCTCCCTAGCGCGCATGCTCTTAGGAAACATTATTACAGATACGCATGCGCGCTAGGGAGAAAAAGCTAACGGACGTCCTACGGTAACTAACGTACGGTATGCAAAAACTCTCTATTAACTCAAAAGGCAAGGTTTAAGTAACAATGTGGTGTGCAGGTTGGGCAATCTGATTAAAATCGGGTGTGGTTGAATTGAAATACTTGAGTCACAGGTCGGACAACTCACAGTTTTATTTACACACGCACTAACACCCCACACATACAATTAGAGACATACAATATTTAATGACATATAATTATAGATTCGTGAAAGGACTCCACTTCTAAGCCGAAAACGCGATACCCGGGTACGTGCAGGATTTTTAGGCCAATCCGCTGACCGATGCTCTAAAACAGGGGAAGTTTAATTATAACTACCCTGTATTTATTAAATTCTTAAAATCCATTATTCAACTTTACTTATTCAGTATAGAAAATATTTTGTGATATAATAATGCCGTGTTCACCACAGCCAGAATCACGACATTATAGAGAAAATGATGGCATTACCTCAACTTAGATTGGAATTCCTGGGGTCATCGCAATTTAGAACAAGCATCCACAGAGATAGTACCTGGAGGTTGAGCGTAGTGGAAAGACATAATCTCCAACATGACGTAATGTTTCAAACAGCGCTACCCTAATTCGGAAAATCGATGTGCTATCCAACAGACTGCTCTAGCCCCTTTTGTAAAAATCTTGGTATAAAATATAGACTATATGGTCTTACAATTGGTTCATAATTAATGTAAAACTGTACCTTTGATAAAATTTAATTAATCATTGAAAGTTATATATAATAGTGGTGAATGCTCTTTCAAACAGCATTAACAATTCTTCTTGTCAAAATATTAATCAGCATCCCAATTATTTTCTAATAATATAACACCAAGAATATTAGTTTTTAAATTTTATTTGCCCTTCCTTAATTGATTACCCATTATGTGTATTCTTGATTTATAACAAATTTTTAAATAATATGGTAGCAACATATTTATTTCCCATTTACATTTTTCATGCTGAATTAGGATTAGAGAATAAATTTCAATTTCAACACAAAGAATCAATGAAATTTGGTTTGGTGAGAAAACATAATTCTGCATAAAATATGAGTTGTAATCTTGTAAGGTGTCATGCAACGAAATTTTTGTGTAACTATTTCTATTTCTAACAGAGGCGATAAATTTTTCATACAAATGAATACGTTCATAATCTTGATACATACTTTTTTTTTTTAAAATAACTTAAATTTATTAAATACAGAATCAATAAATTTTACTTTATTTTGTAAAAATAAATGTCAATCTTTCCTATACTCAAAGCCTGACTGTCAGACAGGGGCAAGTGAAAATGTGTCCTTGCCACCCTATTGTTATGCCATTGCTTCCAAGTACAACAGTGTAAAAAATGTCAAGCATAAAAAATTCGTCAACCCGAAAAGTCGATAAATTGAAGTAAAACTTAATTGATTCCAAACTGGGTAATTTTTTAATGAATATTGATTTTTTTTTTTTCATTTCTTCTAGGCTTTGTACGAATTAAACATGGCAATTTTGCTGAAATCTGGATGTAAATTGGGGTTGTGCATAGGCAGATACACAAACTTCACGAAATAGTTACTAGCATATATAATACAGCTTCAGAAAATAAAGCTTTATCAAATTCTTTTATATTAAAGAAATAAGTAAACATCAGCAAACTTTTATATGAAATTTGGAATTCAAATATAACAAACCATATTAAAAGCAAATTTAACCTCGAGTCAATAACTAACAGTTATATGCTGACTGCAATACAACCAAAAGCATAATAATGCAATGTGAAAAGAAATGTTATTTTTGATTCATAATCAATAATCAAATTACTTTATAGGAGTTTAGTTTTCTCTCATACAACATGCAACGAGTATCAATTTCCTCCAAGAAGGAGTTGTTCTCCGATTATTCAGATGTATAACTGGGATAAAATGGCCGCTGTTATGCAAAAATAAATTATTCCGTTAAATATCTTGCTAGCTTAAAATAATAAAAAAAAAAATTATTGGTTGACTAAACTAGAAAGGCAAACTCATAAAAATGTTTGTATGTTATATTTCATTTTTTTTTTTTTTTTTTTCCATAGCAATATTGAACTGAAAAAATTCTCAAAAATTGCTTTTAATTTTAGAAATTTTTTTTTTTAAATTCTCAACTATTGCTAAGATTAAAAATAACAAATCTCAACAAAAAAATTTACTAATTTTCAACAATGAATTGATTATGTTAAAAATTGCAGGTTCTACAATAGAAAAATTTTGAGTTTGTGGTTCATTTTGTTAATCAACTGCACTGTCCCATAAGTTGTTACTTTTTGAGTAATTTCCAACGATATCACTTGTGTTAATAATGGTAGATATGAAAGTTATTATGGGGGTTCTATTTTTTGGTTGACTATATCTATAACTTATTGGATAAAATCATAAAAATATTAGGTAATCCACTAGAAGACAAACTCAAAAGAAAAAAAAATCACTAAGTTTAATGTACATTAAAAAAAAAAAAATTTTTATCCTATAAGATATTGATCTATTTCGAGTTTCAAAAGAAGCAGGTACAACTACCATATTTCAACTCTATTATTTTGTCCAAAAAATAAATTAGTTATCATTTGAATTAAAGAAAATTTCTTGAACACCACCTTTTTAAAATCGGACTAAAACAATATATTTGTTGGCCTTATTTAAATCTAACATTTTTAATAAATGATTGGAATAAATATAGTCTTATCTTATCAAAAAAATTTAATAGGATTATTGTTCCATGCCTAGGAAAATTAGGCTTACTTTGATCACAATTCTATTTACAGATTATCATGTATTGTAATTAGAAATTACCATTAAACATGACATAAGTAATAATTTCTATAGTAAAATAGGTATCTCATACTTAGTTATTGTACATTATAGTGATTACTATTGATATGCTTCAATGTGTAGATATAGATGCCAAATTTGTTTATGTCCCTTTCATTTATGAAGAAATATTATGAAAGCCCACATAGTATAATCAATATATAATGCCACAAATGATATCAATAATAATTGATATCATTTGTGCAGTTCAGAAATTGGAAGTGTTATGCAGTTTCATTATATCACAGGCAAAACAAGTCTACTGTTAACTAGAATATGTTGCAAATTTTTATTATTCTACAAATCTGACATTTGCATCCAAACACCCCTTGACAAGATGGTGTTCCATTGTTAAGACCATCTAAGTTAATATAGTTATCTCTAGTTAAATGGACCATTGATATGGTTCTCCTCATTCCCCTAATCATTTCTTCTTGCAGGGATATGTGAAGAACAAGATTTCTTTCTGAAGGTTGGGAAAAAGACATGTAAAAAATATTATTCCTCAATCTATATTAATAAATATGTACATTGAAATTAAGATATAAGAATTCAAGCCATTTTGAAATGTTCTAACATGCATTGTAGTTTCTTACATAATATTGTTTTTCAGTACAGTATCGTGTATGAAAAGCCACTTAGTAAAACACCTTCTCAGTTGATTTTATAATAAACTGAAATATGTGAAAACTTTTCAGATAATTTATACACTTAAAATTCAAATGAATCAATAACTGATACTTATATTCTTACACAAAGAATGTAAGTATCAGGACTCACTGAAATAGCATTCATCTTAAATTAAAATATTTTGCTTAATGTATAAGAGCAATCCTCTTAAATATTTAAGCTATTAATGCAGATGGATAGAAAATATGTATATCCCCATAATAATGCACAGCTAATACAAAATCTTTTCATTCTCAAGAAAATTCCAGACATTCTTGTTCTTTTTTTTATTTAAACATTTTAAAACAAATTTTATGCTTGGATAGGAGGTTTAACATCTCCTCCTTTAGCTTCACTGTATGGAGCCTGGGATAATTCTTCTTCTTTAGGTTCAACAATACTAACATTATCAGGAAGTGGATTTTTGGGTCCAATCTTACCATTAGGATCCCATGGCAACATAATTTTTACTTGAATACCAAGAACACCTGAAAAATTTCACACATTTAAAATAAAAAGTATAGTACATTATAATTGGAAAAAGTAGAAATTTACTGTTTCAAAATTTAATTATATTGACTAGATCGCAACAACTTGAACCACTCAAGCAATAAAAAATGTGGAGTTGGCAAGTTTATAATATTCATAATTAACATTCATTCTTGATTTGTCAAGATCAATCATTCAGCCTATTCTTTGTTTTTACATAATCAGCAATTCTATAATGATATTAATCTTGACACTGAGTTCAATTAATCAGTTATCTCAATATTTTTAAAACAATTTTTAAAGCTTGTAGGCTTTTCTAAATATAAATTTTAATTTTTATAATATGCACTCAAAAAATATTTCAAATAAAAATATATCTCAGTCACAAATTGCAATAAATCATATGATGCCCATCCTAAATGAGATCTTTCAGTGGTTTTTAATACTTACCAGTACTAAGTGCATAGCTGCAACTTAAAACATTAAGTAAAAAATCAATACATAATAATTTAAGGTACAATGGTACCACCAAAATTTAAAGATGATTAATTATAAAAATATGCATATAAAGGACAAATGTTATACTGACAATAATATATGATGAATTTTCAATCATATTTTATTTTGCACAAAGAAACACTTTTGGAAGATAATTTACAAAAGAATAGTGTCAAATTTTCAGAATTAATGCCTTAAATTTTCAGAATATGAGCTTTGAAATGTTAGTTACTAACAAAACATATTAAACATTCCAATGATTAAAAACAGCATACCTTGTCTGAGGAGAACATGACGTACAGCTGTTTCAACATAGTCATTCGTTGGATCTCCACTGTGAATCATCAAACCATCAATAAATTTCATAGATTTTGCTCTCTGACCTCTCAGTTTACCGGATACAACAACTTCACATCCTTTAGCTCCACTTTCCATGATGAATCTCAAAACACCATAGCAGGCTCTAAAATAAAATGACAATTTTATTATATTGTAGCTACATATTAATACAAGATGTTTTAAATAAAATATTTAAGCAGTAATTATACATTTGATCCTCAAATCTGACCCTATCGCCAAAAAGTAATAAATAGTTCAAATGGTACTAGAAAGAGAAGTCTTTATGACAACCCTCTGTCCATAAATAGCATGCAGAAGAGATTAACTTTACGGTGGGGTGATTTCACTTGCTTGATAAAAGTTTTACAAAGTTACCACATTAGATATCTTAGAAAAAATACCACATCACTAATACTAACTAACCTCATGTTAACCAAGTGTTGAGTCAATCAAGTCAACAGTAAAGAGCAACAGAAATTAATGAAATATATTGCTTGAAAGATTTTAAGTTTTATGTTTTAAAATAAAAATTTAACAATATCTAAAAACAAAATAATTAATGACTGTTCATCTTAAACTTTAAAAAGTGATCATATTAAGAAATATATAATCTATAAAGATAAATTGTATTGATAATGGTTGCTGTATTGCAAACAATGCTTTACAAACTATGTTCGGTGGAACAACAAAGTTCCATTAAAGATCAATGTCTAGTTTGATAAATTAAATCTTATGTAATTTTAAATGCAGTACATAACTGTGCTTTGAAAGCATGAAGTTCAGAAAAATATATACTAGATTCAAGAAATGATTTTAAAATACAATTGTTAATTTCAAAAGTAAAGCACACTTTCAAAGCTTCATACAGATATTGATAAAAATCAAATATAATTATTTCTTTTAATTTTTACAATAATTTACGAGCCTTTCCTCATCTTAATCTTTACCAATCTATTTTAAAATTTGGTAAAATGTGAAAGTTAAGTAAAGGAATGTATTCCACACATTTTCATTTAACATAACATATACCATACATCAATTTTTCATTTTACTAACCAAAATTAATTATTGAAAATTTAAACTTAAAAAGGACTAGTTATTTGTTTGAAATTTATATGAACATGAAATTTTCATTTCCATATTTTTGTTTTGGGAGATTTATTATTTTGACAATTAAGTATTGTAATTGCAGACTATCTCATTCTCAGAAATATCAAATAAATTCTAGGTTTTCCATGTTAAGTGCTCAATATTTTGAACACTTCTCTTTTTTTTTTTTATTAAATGAACATAAATTGCAAATTTCTATATTAAAAGATACAAAATTTTAAGAAATGTAGCTTTTTATACATGTATATCTATATATTCAATTTGTATTTGGTTTAACTTTTCTTCCCAATAATTAATTTTTTAATGTCATGTAATTACAGAATACAGATCCAATTCTAAAAATAATACTTATTCGATAATGTAAATCATTCTTATTAAGCTTAATAATGCATTTCTCAGAAAAATATTTACAACTTAATTTTTAAAATATAAAGTTAATTAAAACTTTTGACTGATATTTTTGTACTTAAGTACTAAAAAATTAAACCTAAATTATCCAATTAAATCTTAATATAGTTATTTACATTGAATGCATTCGATTTAATTCATTTCATGATTTTATATATTAGGCAGTTATCATAGAAACTGAAATCAAATTTAGGACTGATTTTATCAGTATCTTCTCATTGTGTAATTATGAGCACAGGTTTTACATCCAAATAATTCTAATGGCATATTAGATAGGAAGCATATCTTTTTATGGCATCTCTACAGTCAAATGCAGGTTTTTTGCAGGGAGATTGAGAACTAGTTGGGGGAGAAATTAATAATTAATAATTTCTACCTTAGTCCTTGCCAAAGAAAATTTCTTTGTTTTACTCTTTCTTTGTCTGAAGAAACCTTCATTTCCAATTTAAGTAATACCTTCTTAAATTTATTCATACTTAAAACTACATTCTAGTCATTGAATGCATCATTTTCTACTTTTTAACATCTATTAAAAAGTCATTTATTTCTAAAATACCATTCAATTCTTTGTCTATATGTTAGGAAAATATAATTTAATCAATTTATCTCGAGACATTTTGAATCCAGTATGCTTCAGTCACTTTATGTCCTTCCTAGCTCATGTTTCTCTATTCTTAGAATTCTGCTTTCATCCAATTTCCACTCTTTTAAGGAAAAGTGGGGAGAATCATTTTACTTGAGGTGAAACAGTCAAGGGACGAGGAAATAGGAGAAAACATTGGTAGATTCCCTGTGGACATATGTATACCCAAAACATACATTAGTATTAGCGTGCATGGTACTTTGTTTCCAATCATATCTGCATCTTGTTGATAGGCAGAAACTGAACAGTCACAGTCTAAATATACCATTGGCCATTTTTACTTTTATTGAACAAAGTTGTCTGCCCAGTTTTTTGTCTTCAATATCTTATGATCTACAACTAATGAGCTTTAATACTTTTTAATGCACATTTTAATAACTAATACTTAATTACTTTAATTAGCAAATTCATTCTTAATATTACATTACATATAACACATTTCATTTTTTAACATATGCAGAAAAACTATTTTCATTATCTCAACATGTATAGGCAAAAAATAGGAAAATGTATATCTTAATTTTGCATATTTTATCTGCAATTATCCAGTACACATCATACATTTACATTTTAATAAATCTACTACTGAAAGGTAATTATTTGTAAAATTAGAAGGGAGAACCTTACCGCCTTACAGCAAGACCTCCAATTAACTTGTATCTCAATGATTCACACTGGGCAATAGCACAAAGACCCCTAGCAGCTACCTTTTCTGCATAAAGCTAAAATGAAAGGAAAACAAGTAATATTTACTATAATATATATATCTAATATTAGTGCCGTTTTTAAATTTCATATCTTATCCTATATTAACCATAAAAAGAAAAACTTTAGTTTTTTAAACATATCAAATATTACAAATTTATATACTTTGCACACTACAGGGTGTTATTTTTCATTAATATAGTTGAAATTCTTAGATTACCTCTACACTTCCTTCGGGGAAGTTAAACCTCTTTTGTACAACAGATGTTAGTTCCAATTCTTCGTCCTTTCTCTCCCAGAACATGTTGTGTTCGTGTAGCAAGAATAATAATTTCTGTACGAGATGGAGTAACTCTCACTTCAACACCACTGTAACCATCTTCAGCAAGTTCTCTACGTAAGAATTCATTTAATTCTGCCTTGAACACACCATCAGCAACAAACTAAGAAAAAAAAAAATACATTACAAGCAACTGATTAATATTTCAGATTTTAAAACAACGATTTGCAGTTAAAGGAAACAAATTTATAGAAATGTTAAACTAAAATGAGCAGGTCGTTTATTTAATGTTTTAGTTATTACAAAAACTGTGTAGAATTTCATTTTTCCATAATCGATGGCATTTTCATGTTCTACTAAATTTAAATAATAAGAGAAAAAGCTGCTTTTTAAAATATTTCCATTAAGCAATAGTTGTGATACAATCTACACTTAAATGCATTACAATATCTTAATTCGTGGCTAAAATTTCGACTTGCATGCAGACAATATTAAAATCATATAAAATTAACAAAATCAGATGAATTAATAGTTTTAAAATTCACATACAGAATTTTTTGAAAAAAAGAAATGGAATAAGACAATGTAAGAATTAAAACTGAAAAACAAGAAATGGCAATTAGGCTTACAATGGCAAATAATATTACAATTTGCTTACAAACTTAAAAAAATTTCTACAATATGAATTGACACTAACCTTGCGTTTTTAGAAATTTGTGAATTTGACATTGTTTTATCCCCTTTTGTTTTTCTAATTTTTCACTGAAAAATACAAATGAAACCTCGCCACGCTGCACTCGCACCTTGCCGAAATTTTTGAGAGCAAAGATTAAGATATTTTCACTTCACTTCAGTCAGTCATGTTTAAGATTTTAAAAGTAATAATAATTGGAAAAATAAAAGTTCCATGAAAGATCTAAAATTAAACATAACACTTTTATTTTATATTTATAGTAAAACATTTTTTAATAAAATTTGAAAAATAAATTCTTTTATTTGAATTGTTTACGCACTAGAGCTTTCTTTCAATGGGTAATTATAGACTAGTAATAGGTTAAATCAGTACAATCCATATAAATGGAATGAGTCATGAAATGATAAGTTTGTTACGAATCATTCAATTCAATTTCAATTCATCCACATCAATTGTCAACGGTCCAAGGTTTGTTTGTTGATAAAATAGTTCGTATGGTACCGAAAAATAGGATTAGATACTGCTCGGTGCTGTATGGTATCAGAAATACGGATTTAGTGCACAAATAACAAACACTAATCTATAATTAAACTATGGCCTTCTTAATTATTAAAGGGGAGGAGGGACATCAAGCATTGTGATTGATGAATTTATTGATTACATATTATCATTTGGACTTTGAGCTGAGCGGAGGTGTTTTTTTCCTCTCCCTCAAATCGGTTCGTTTTCTAACGTTTCTCCTCATTGGTATGTGATTTTTTCCCCTCTTATTCTGTCTTAATCTCTTTATTACCTCTCTCTATTTGATTTCTTTGATTCTATGTTATTATTTTGTATAAAATGAGTAGCTAAATTCTAGAATTCTTTTTTAGAACATTTACCTAAATTCTAGAATTCTTTTTTTTTTTCCTTCTGTATTTTACTGTGTAGGCGCAGAATTGTTCGGGCTTTTTTAGCTACGAGCGTTTCTCACTGCCTTTACTCAGTAAAGTGCATATTTATTTTCTGTTTTAGTCAGTAGTTTTTTTAAATATTTTGTTTTGTTTATTCTATTCTATTATGGCTGTTGTCGAAGGAGTTTCACTCTCCTCAAACAGTACAACCATGTCTCTCTCCCCTGCTGACCAATCAACTAGTATGTTTCATTTGATTGACGTTAATACTAGCCCGACAGCGTTTAACTTTATTCAAGAAATTGATCAACTTAATATTAGCATCAACAATTTTTCATCATTCATTGAGTGCGAAAACCTCAATGATCATCTGAACATTATTGAAAATTGCTTAAAAATTGAACCTCAAATACCTAATTTAGATCTTTTTTACAACTTATGCTTTCTAATATAACCAATAAAAACTTAAGGAAGCAAATGAGTCTCATCTAGGTGAAACTCAATGATTCAAACAACTCTGTAACTACTCCTACTAAAAAGAAAAAAATTAAGGTCACACAAAAGCAAAGAAAAAATTTAGCTAAACGGCCTAATACCAGTGATCCCACTGTTATCAAGTTATCTTCCAAATTTGCTTGCCTTAGCCCCGATGAAAATCTTGGTCCTAGTGATGCAGACAACATACCTCCTGCTAAAATTGAAGAAATTTCAAAAAATGCTGATAAATTACATCTGGAAGAAAACAGTATGGAAACTGATCTCACTAATGACCACAATATTTCTTCTTCTTATCCTGCACCTCATACTACTAAATATGTTCCTCCAATTATAATTGACAACATTCAAAATTCTACTGAAATTCTTAAGAACTTCAACCAGATTACAAACTCAAAGATTGAAGGACGCCTTTCTGTAGGCAAATTAAAAGTTTTTCCAACCACACCTGATGACTACCGATCCATACGGAAGCAAATTGATCACCTGAAACTTAAAAGTCTTACATTTGAACTGCCCCAAGAAAAGTAACTTAAAGTTGTAATTCGCGGACTGCCTTCGGATCTCCCGATTGATGTCATCATGCAGGAACTCCAAATTCTCAACTTTCATCCTGAATTCATCACTCCACTTCGTAATCGTGCTGGTACCGGGAATCTACCTCTGTACCTAATAGTTCTACCAAAAAATGAACAAAACAAAAGAATTCTGGACCTATCCACCTTATATTACTTTAGGGGCAAAGTTGAACCACTCAGAAGAAAATGAGGACCCAGCCAATGCTATAAATGCCAAGAATTCTATCATCATAGCAAATTCTGCACAAGAGACCCTCAATGCCTCAAATGCGCTGGACCTCATGCCACCAAAGAATGCACCAAAAGGCCAGATGAAGCTCCCAAATGCGACCTTGTTCTGGAGAGCATACTGCAAATTTCTCGGGTTGACCTAAAAACCCTACTAATTTCACTCCTTCTCCTCCCCCGAATGTCAACGCTTGGACGGAGATACTTAAAAAATAAGCGCAACAAATGAAGCCTGAGAACTCCAACCAAATTGTCTCTTCCCGCTCAACAGCTCAACCAACTCTTCTTCCTTCTTCAAATGACTTTCCAACTCTTCCTACTCAGACCTCTCACCATACTACTTCTTCCAATACTCTGCAGGCTTTCACGGAAACGCCTCCAATTCCACTCATTCTGCAGCAATTAGTTGCGGTACTTTCAAATCTTTTTGTTTTAATAACTGCTCTTCAAAATCAGCCAGTCAATAACATTCAATAGACTGACCAATAATTCTATCTTATGCGTGACGTGGAACTCCAATAGTCTTAAAGGAAAAATTAATGAACTACAAAATTTTATTTCTGAAAATAAACCTCATGTAATTGCTCTCCAAGAAACACATCTTCGGCCAGGCGATTCCTTCAAAATTCAAAATTATATCATATATCGCTCCGATCGTCTTACCCACAGAGGAGGAGGCACGGCTATCTGCATTCATAAAAATATTAATCATCATCAAATTCATTTTACTACAACCAGCTTTGAAAACTCTGCTATCGTTATTAATCTCAAGAATAACCTAAAAATTACTGTTGCTAGCATTTATCGCCCTCCAATTGGTAGATTCCTCACACAAGAACTTGATACAATAGCGAACTCCAATCAACAAGTACTTCCACTTGGTGACTTCAATTCCAAGCATCCTGCATGGAATAATGGACGCAGCAACATAAATGGTTCTATTCTCTTCGAATGGACAAATCTTAATGCATTCAATGTTATTGCTCCTAATGATCCCACATATTTTTGCCTTCACAATCCCTGCAATAATACTCTTGACATCGCACTTCTTAAAAATTTAAACGCCGGGCCTGCTTCTCCTTTCAACGATCTTTCCAGTGATCATAACCCTGTAATAGTTGAAGTCTCTCATAATTCATTTACGCCCTTCCTCAATAGCATAATCACAACTACCAATTGGAATATTTTTACTAAAATTCTCACTCAAAGCATTCCTGGTAATCCAGTCATCTCCAATATTCAAGATATTGACAAAATAATTGATAAATTCAACTATGCTGTTACTTCTGCTATCAACCTTGCTAGCAAATCTAAAGAACTCAGTACACCACACCAAAAATTTCCTACTGAAATCACCTCTAAAATTGCGGAAAAAAACAAAATTCGAAAATTATGGCAAGATACCAGGTTTCCTCCGTTCAAGCAATCCGTCAACAAGCTTCAAAAAGAAATAAAGCAAATGATTCACAAATTAAAAAATGACAGATGGAATGAATTTTTTATTAGGCCTAAATCCAGAAGATAATTCTCTCTTCAAAATTAACAAACATTTTACCAAAAAATATCCCAAAATTCCTCCACTGGTTGGATCCTCAGGTCTTATATTCTCATCTTCTGATAAAGCGAACTCATTTGCTGAAAACCTTGAACTCTCCTTTCAAGAAAACACTGAACCTTGCGATTACTCACAAATTGAGCATGTTGAAGATACAGTAACTTCCTTTCTAGCTGATCTTCATAATTATCATAACAATATTTTTTTTTCTCCATCTGACATAATTAACTTAATCAAGAATCTCAACATTCGGAAATCTTCTGGACCTGACAACATTCCAAATAAAGCCTTAATGTGTCTCCCCCTTAATGCCATTACTCATCTTGCAAAAATCTATAACAGCTGTACTAAATATCACTACTTCCCTCCTATCTGGAAAAAAGCAAATATCATCATGTTCCCTAAACCTGGCCAAGATAGGAAATCACAATTATCGGCCCATCAGTCTGCTTAGCTGTGTAGGAAAACTTTAAGAAAAACTCTTAGTGAAACATATTACTTCTTTTTGCGATAAAAATTCCATAATTCCAGCAGAGTAATTTGGATTCCGTCAACATCACTCATCTTGTCATCATCTTCTACGTGTCACCAATATCATCATTGAAGGATATAACTATAAACTTTTTACAGGAGGTGTCTTTCTAGATGTCAAAAAAGCTTTCGATCGACTATGGCACGATGGACTGATCTACAAAATGATCAAACTTCAATTTCCAACTTGGATCACACATATCATTACAAATTATCTTAAAAATAGAACCTTTCAAGTCCGACTTCATAATGAATTCTCCACAATCGGTCGTATTAGTGCTGGTACACCTCAAGGAAGCGTTCTCAGTCCTATTCTCTACAATATCTTTACCTACGACTTTTCTCAATGCACTAAAATTTCCACTTGCCTACTTGATGACGATTCTGCTGCTCTTGCCCAAGGTGCTTCTATTCTTTATGTCATCAATACTCTTCAAAATTTTCTGAATATCCTAGATGATTGGCTAACTAAATGGCGCATCGCAATTAATGTCTCTAAATCTCTAGCCATCATTTTCCGAAAAGGACACGCCAGACAACGGTATATTAATCTCTCCCTTTTTGATCAGCAAATTGAACGGGCAACTAATATTAAATATCTTGGCTTAATTATAGACAATAAACTTACATTTCGAGCTCATATTGAAAAAATCAAAGAAAAATGTTGGAAAAAATTTTATCTCACTCTACCACTCATTAATAAATTTTCTAAATTAACTTTGTCAAACAAACTTCTTCTCTACAAACAAGTTCTTAGGCCTATCCTTACCTATGCTGCCCCAATCTGGGGTCTACCTGCACAATCTAACAAGAAATCTGTACAAATTATTCAAAACAAACTTCTTCGTATTATCACTGGTGCACCCTGGTTTGTCCGCAACTCTACAATTCATCATGATTTAAAAATTGATTCTATTGACAACTATATTACTAAACTTTCTAGAAATTTCTTCAATATCATCTTCAATATCATCAAGGCACAAACTGTATTTACGCAACTGAATGGAAAACACAAGTATCCTTTCTCTACTTCCAAATGGAATCGAAGCCTCAAACCACCATAATTTCCTGCTCACTTATCGCTTTTTAGATATTTTACTTCAACGCATATTTACTGATCATAAATTTCTTGTTTCGTTTCCATCACCGATGATTTACATTTTTCTTACTTTCTTCTTCTTTTTTTTCTCTCAAATCATACGATTACTTTTATCTATTTATCATGACTTTTCTTTCCTACTGCCTTCACATACCATTGAGTAGATGAACGCTTCGCGTTCAGGCACTCGACATCTTTATTCAACAATGATGATTGATTACATAGACATTAAATTAAAAAAAATTAGAATTAGAAGGAAATTTTAAAATTTACTTTTGTTTTTAATTTTAATAATTCATATATTCTTGTATTAATTTAAAAAACAAGTGCTTTTTCTTTATCCTTCGCATAGTTTAAAATTTTTTGGAATTTTTAATATTGAATATTTTTATCAGAAAAATAGTATCCATTTTTAATAAATTTCTTGAAATATACAATTATTTAATTGAAATACATTAATTTATCATCTGAATTTTGTTATGGAATGTTATATTTACTTTAAATATATTGTAATTTATAATACGAATTATTAAAAATATAAAGTAATAAAAATAAATGAGTAAAGTAAAATAAAAAATATCAAATGATGTACGAGTTTCAATTGAGTAAGAAAAAAATTTTTTTTTTAGATATACCGGTATTTTAAACTGCATGTTTACAGTAATATTACTTATTATTAAAATTAAATCTAATATCAGATGTATCCAATTATTACAAGAAGTGAAAATTGTTACTTAGCATAAGAAAACAATATGTCAGGCATAAGGATAATAAGCAAAGAAGAATATTATAAATTTTAAAAAAAAATTTTATATTATATAAATATATTATATATAATATATTATATATTTAATATTTTTAAATATTTAAAATTTTCAATTGTAATTTAATTATATTTATTTGTATATTTAATTAAATTTTTAAATAAATATGGTTATATATTTATAAATTACATGCACACATATTATAAAAATTGCATTTTATTCTTATCCTCTTATTGTAGATTAATACGGAGATCCTTGGGCCGCGGAGCATCCACTAGCTCCTTCATTGTAAAATGTTGAAACATAGCAGTGGTCTCATGCCCTTTGAGTTAATAAGAAAAATAGATAATTAAATGCCCTATTTGAAAAAAAAAGAATTATTTATTTGATAAAATTATAAAATGAAAAATAAAAAACATTTCAAAAGTGTAGATGTTGATGAAATCAGTTGCATGTAATCAAACAAATAAAACAAAATGAGCAAAGGTCAAATTAGGAGAAAAAATAGCTTAGGAGAAAAGCTTTAGGAAAGAAACTTTTTTTCATCTAGACAGTTGTGGGTAATAAGTCAGTCAGAGCAGGTGAAAATTGTCATGATAAGGAATTAGTTTAAAATATTTAGAACAGTGCGAGGTTTTTGCTACGTTTGCGGGAAGAAATATCATAATTGTAATTTTGTAGAATATTTAAAACAGGGTTATTGATGTTTTGCATGTCGTTATAGAATTTAATAGAAATTTATTTTATTCTTATATAATGAAAGGGCGACAACAACAAATAGGTTGGTTGATTAAAATTTATTTTATTTTTCATTTCAGTAATAAGCCCTTCTTTAGCATATTGCATTACTTTTTAAAACATATCAGAATAAAATTTTAGAAAATAGATAATAATTGGTAGTATAAAGAAATAGTGATGTTACATAAATTTATTTATGATTTAGTATTAAAAATATAATTTAGTTTTATATTTTCTTGATAAACAGGTTTCAGAAGTGGTTCCACAAAGTTATGACCAAAGTTTATAAATGTTTACCAAAAATTATTTTTCTATGATAAATGTTATAGCAGTCACACAATTTAGTTATTTTACAAAAACTTTATTTTACACATTGTCGTTCATCACGTGCGGCCTCTCTTCATCATCACAAATTACACACGGAATAATAATTTTAATTCGCAGCATGAGGGAGTTACACTTCAGCTCGTAACACAACAAGAACACATTAATTTATTTTGAACAGATACATAATATTCTATCAGAACATAAGCACAATTAGAAATCTTATCTGAAAATACCTTCCACCTTGACAAATTATTGTCAGCACTATAAACACATGCTATCATTAAGTTTCACAATTGAATTGACTGATCACTGCACTTAAAGTTTGACATATTATTCGGACATAAAGGAAAAAAAGAAATCACACAAATTTGCGCATAAAGAAAAAAAAAAACAAAAACAAAAAAAAAAAAAAAAAACTCAATAAATTCAAAACCCTACTCATTACGTAAACATACTTTTGAGATTGCGCTTTTAAATATTTCAAATGAAGTCTCGATTAATCTCACCTTATCATAATTCCCGCGTATAAAATCGGTTTATTTTCTTAATATTATTACTTTTCCTATTTACAAGGAGACAAATTGTCTCCTTTAAAACAAATAAATTGTCTTTGTTGACCTAATTCTTTTTTTTTTAATTTACACTTATTTCTTTGCTGTGTATTATTTAAATAGACATGGCTCCATTTTCTTCAGATAAGTAGAGTATGTTTTATGTTTTTTGCTATACTTTAAGTCTATTTTCTTTAAATTTGTTAATTCCTGCTGCTGAGCTTAATTGTCTGCCAAAAAGGAAATGAGCAGGAGTGAGAACATTCACTTCATCAGTCTTCCGATAAAGAGACAAGAGATCTCGAATTAAGCATTCCTTCGATCTGTATGATAATCGTTAGGAACTCTTCATAAGTTAATTTCAAGTTTCCTACAACTCTTTTCAAGTAGTATTTAAATGATTTAACTTATAATAAAACAATTATAATTAAACTTGTCAATTTATTGGCTTTGGGCAGCAGTATTTTTGTCAAATGGCAAATTACTATATTTAAGTGTGCCCCTCCCCCAATTCTCATGATATCGACAAAATCAACTAAAGGACATTATTTTTTTTACTGACTGTCAAGATTTGCTTCACCTTTGGCCTTGAGAGCTCTGAACTCTCGCGCAATTCAAATTCTTCCACCCATCTTATTAAAATAAATTCTGCCTGTTATATCTCTTCACCAGTGAAGTGTCCGAAATGCTTCTCAACATCCGATTTAGAAATTATGCAAAAAAACTGAGAATAAACTCAAAATATGCCATATTTTAAAATATTTATTCTACTATTAAGAATATCTATAAAAAAAGAATTGTTATACACAACAAATGAAAAAATCTATTCACAGTTCCTTTTCTTGAGTTCGCCTTGCACATCGTCTTTATTGACTTTTCCAGAGACTTCTCTCTGAGGATATTCACTGTTTTTCTAAGAAGTTGGACCTTCCCATCTCAAGTGATTCTCATACATTTTAGATGGGTTCACACTACGACTGATGAGATCTGCAGGATTCTCCTCTGATGAAACATGCCTCCATTTTCATCACAAGAAAGATCTTGAATAGGGGCTACAAAGATTTTCAACAAGGTTGGTGGTTTCTTGATACATGGCAGGCCAATCATACTCTCGCTCCAGTAATGTGTTTTAGGCACGTTTAATCGAAGGGCTCCCTTAAATCATCGCATGAACTTTACCAGCAGCACATAGATCCAATGCAAAGCCGTAATTCGGAACTTGCTGGCAACAAACTTGATACATCATTTCCAGTGGATATTTGAGATTGACAATTGACAGTTGCACCTTATGCAGCATCTAAGCATCAGCAAATCCGCGAAGTCGGGTAACTTATACATTAGAAAGGGCAAGATACATCAACTGTTCCCTTATGTTGCTAATGGACTGTAAATTCGACGAACCGTTCTTCAACTCAACATGAATATTAGAAGGGAGCTGATAATTCCATTAAAGATTCAAAAGTCATAAATTTTACAAAAATATCTTGGCCATTTATGTAGGTCCCAATGGACCAAAAGGGTCAAATAGCCTTTCAATTGTAGATAAAATTATTCGTTAGTATAAATTTCTGTTGATCATGTGAAGATTCTAAAGTAGAAACAATCCTCAGTAGAGTCCCAAATCATTCCGCTAGTTTTCGTTTCAAAGCATGAAAAATTGTAAGTGCTTCTAGAGGAACGGTTACTGTGGATTTTTATCATATAATTTTTAAAACTTCATACTATCTCGATTTAAAATTGAAGTGAGTTACTTTTGCATTTCAATGCATTCAGGTAAAATTTTTGTCCTGAGAGCACGTCATCTGCAAAAAAAAATATCTTTGACAGTTATACGATACATTTTCTCTATATCCGCAGTGAATGCAAATAGATATTTTGGAAATGCATCATGGTTGAAATCGTCCTCCTGTGCCACTCCTCCATTAATTTGTAAGCTATTGTTATTTCACTCAAATCCTTAAACATAACACGAAGCTTTGTAGACATCTTGTCTGACCTCTAGACACTATGACGGGGCATATAATACGTTAACTCAGTTTTGCCTGTGTCCCATTCTATCATTTTATAAATGTAAGAATTTTGATGAGATAGTTTAACTCAAATTGAATTTAATCTTTTTAAAGCTATCCTTTTAGACTCGTCTAAGTAATTGGGGTCCTCTTTAAGTGGGCTTGCCACTACATATTTTCCATTGGGTTATCTGAAATTAGTTTGAACAAAATGTTCCTTAGCAGTTTTAGCCTCATTAAATTTAGAGGTCTTTAAACTCACCGTTACCTAATTCTCAGAATTTCATCACGGTGTCGTTTAAATCGTCCTCAGTTATTAGTGCACAATATTTATTCTGAAAGAAAGCACTTTTTGCTGAAATATGTGATAAAATTCGGCCGACGCCATTCAGGCTACCGAAGCAACAACAACAAAAAATATATACACTCATGTCCATAAATTAAGGATAATGAAGTTCAGGCAAAGAAAGACACGGAAGCAAAACAAATTTGACTTATTTGTCAAGTCTATTTATTAAACAAAAGGTAAAGAGCAAAAAAGATACTATATGTTTGACATAATAAATAAAAATTGCGATTTTTACTCCCTGGAGAAATTTCAAAAAAGAACCTATTTACAAAAAGCAGTATAACATGGTTAGTATGATGGTTAATATGGAGTATGTCTCCCGGACGATGCAATACAGGCCTTACAACGCCTAGGCATGCTGAGTATCAAATTATCAATCTGATCTTGGGGAATATTACACCACTCATCAAGCAATGCCCTCCGAAGCTCCGGTTGACAGGTGGGAGGGGGTTGACGGGCTGCATTTCGTCGGCCAAGCATATCCCACACATGCCCTATTGGATTCAAGTCCGGTGAGTATGCTGGCCAATCTATACGGGTGATATCCTCCAATTGAAGGCATTCGTCTACAATGTTTGCACGGTGAGGACGGGCGTTGTCATCCATAAACAGAAATTAGGCACCCATGGCGCCCCGAAACAAACGTACATGTTGTTCCAGAATGACATCCCGATAGATGTGGCCTGTCATTGTTACAATCTGAACATGCAGGTCAGTTCTGGAACCAAGAATAATTCCTCCAAAAACGAGCCATCCTGCACCACCGTAACGGTGTCGTTCAATGGTGTTCTCTTGGTGGTAACGGGTACCTGGCGCTCTCCATATGAAAGTCCGGCGAGAATCAGACTGCAAACTAAACCTGGACTCGTCGAAAAACATCACACAAGACCACTGTTGTGGTGTCCCCAATACATGCTCTCTACTCCAGGTTAATCGCAGGCGACAGTGAGTTGCGGTAAGTGGAACACATCTGACAGGCCTACGAGCATATAGACCAATGTGCCCTTAGCATCTGTACACGGTCTGCCTTGAAACTGTCGTACCGGTAGCTGAAGAGAGCTGACGAGACAGGTCTGATGCTGTGCTCCGTCTGTTTCTTTTGGCAGTAACTGCTAAATACCGCTCCTCATTCGGCGTTGTAAGTCGGGGGCGACCTGTGCTGTAACATCTACTCACATTACCATCATCTTGGAATCGTTGCCAAAGCCTGGAGATGACACTCTGGGCGATTCCAAGTTCCAGCTGGGTACGTCCACAATCCAGTCGTCCGATAATTCTACCACGTAAAAAATGATCCAATTGCTTCCTTTGTGCCATATAACTATGCCGTTATCGCACTGAAAGCTTTTAAAGCGCTTGTGAACAATTTTACTTCTTTGCCACCATTCCTTATATACCCCTTTCTTACACTCTCGTCATTGTGACGTACTATCAGCGCCATCTGGTGGTTTCCTGTAATTTGCATATTCTTCTTCAAGATGTGTGTGATAATTCTACAGGTGAATTTTTATTTTAGAGTTCAATTTCTGTGTGATTCTGAATTATCCTTAATTTATGGGCATGAGTGTATGTGTAATGAATCATTTGAATGAATCACTTCATTCAAATGATTCATTTCGTCTTTTATTCCTCTAGACCAGGGGTCTCCAAACTTTTCAGTCGGCGGGCCACATTGTTCACTCCAGTAAGTACCGCGGGCCAAAACTGTTTAAAATTTTTTTGCCATTATCTATAATTTCTAGACTAGTCGCCGAGTACGTGCTCTGTGCGAGCCTACTCTTGCTAAATTCGCTGGTTCAATTAAGTACTACAATTACTATTGTGTGTATCGATACGACCATGACACTTGATGACATCTAATGGTCAATGGTCGGAAATAGGTACATAATATTCTTTATCGTTAACAGATGGCGCTAGTAGTAGTTTCGAAACCGCAGTAACAATTAAACATTCGTAATCTCATTGGTTGGAGAAGATTCTGGTGTATTCCAATCACTTCGAGATCGCAGTAATTGGAGTGTAAAAGGCTAGCCGTTAAAAGACCGATCTGACCCACGTCCATACGTAATTGTATTTTGATTTAACTTGTAATTTTTTTGTGTGTGATTTACTAGTATGGAAAAGAAGCGAAAAACAGACAGTGAAGGCAGAATATTCAAAGATCAATGGAACGTTCAATGTTTCATGATTGAGTCCAATAATAAGGCGCTATGTTTGATTTGCAGTGAAACCATAGCCGTTCTCAAAGAATATAACATTAAACGCCATTAAGAAACGAAACATTTTCAAAATTACTCAAAATATACAGGAAGTTTGCGGATAGAAAAATTTGAAGCTTTGAAACGCGGATTGAAATTGCAGCAATCTTTGCTTACGAATGTCAATATTGAACAAGAGGCTGCAACTCGTGTCAGCTTTCGTGTGGCTCTTGAAATCTCAAAACGTGGAAAGGCATTCACCGATAGAGAAATGATCAAAGAATGCGTAATTGCAGTAGCCGAAGAAATGTGCTCCGAAAAGGTAAAGTTATTTAAAACTGTCAGTTTGTCAGCAAACACCGTGGCTCGGATGGTGCAAGACAAGAAAATATATCATCTCAACTGTCTGACAAAAATGAACATCTTGAGTGGTTTTCTCTGGCCTTGGATGAGTCAACGGATTTGTCAGATACGGCTCAGGTGTTGATTTTTATTCGAGAAGTAAATAAAAGCTATGAAGTGTATGAAGAACTTCTTGATATTGATAGTATTCACGGCACGACTACTGGACAAGATATTTTTAAAGGACAATGTCATTAATAAAAAGAACCTATGATGGAAAAACTTGAAATCTATTACAAGTGATGGAGGCAAAAACATGTGTGGTAAAAATAAAGGAGTGGTTGCACTTGTGTCAAAGGCAGTAGAAAATGATGGTGGTTCAAAACCATTAGTCTTGCATTGTATCATTCATCAACAGTCCTTGTGCGGAAAATGTTTGGATATGTCCCCAGGCGCTGCGAAAGAACACAACCTTTGCCTTTGTTTGGATATGTCTGAAGTTCTAAAACCAGTCATATCAGTTGTTAATTTCATCAGATCCACTGGGCTGAAACACAGACAATTCCGCGAGTTTATTGAAGATATGGGAGAAAATGATTTACCGTATCACACTGTCGTACGCTGGCTTAGTTGCGGAAAAATCCTGCAGCGGTTTTTTGAACTTCGAGCACAAATGGAATTTTTTTGAATAAAAAGCATCGCCTTCTTACTGAATTACAAAATAGCGAATGGCTATGGAAGTTAGCATTCTACACTGAAGTGACAAAAGTCATGGGATAGCAATGTGCAAATTTTCAGACGGCAGTAGCATCGCGTAGAACAGGTATAAATGCGCAGTGCTTTCGCAGAGCTTTCATTTCTGTTCAAGTTATTCATGTGAAGAGGTTTTGACGTGATGATGACCGCACGACGGGAATTAACAGACTTTGAACGCGGAATGTTAGTTGAAGCTAGACGCATGGGTCATGCCATTTCGGAAATCGTTAGGGAATTCAACATTCCCAGATCCATTGTGTCAAGAGTGTGCCGAGAGTATGAAATTTCAGGCATAACATCCCACCATGGACAGCGCAGTGGTCGACCGCCTGCACTTAACGACCGAGACCGGCGACGTCTGCAAGAGTCGTAAATTCTAACAGACAAGCAACACTGCGTCAAATAACCGCAGAAATCAATGTGGGACGTACAAGGGACTTGTCTGTTAGAACTGTGGTGAGAAATTTGGCTTTCTTGGGCTATTCCAGCAGAAGATCGACTCGAGGGCCTTTACTGACAGAACGACATCGCTTGCAGCGACTCTCGTGGGCACGTGAGCATATCGGTTGGTCCCTAGATGAATGGAAAACCGTGGCCTGGTCCAATGAGTCACGATTTCAGTTGGTAAGAGCTGATGGTAGGGTTCGAGTGTGGCGCAGACCCCACGAAGCCATGGACCCAAACTGTCAGCAAGGCACTGTTCAAGCTGGTGGTGGCTCCGTAATGGTGTGGGCTGTTTTTTCATGGCATGGACTTGGTCCTCTGGTGCGACTGGACCGAACATTGACTGGAAATGCTTATGTTCAGCTACTTGGAGATCACTTGCAGCCATTCATGGACTTCATGTACCCAAACAACGATGGGAATTTTATGGATGACAATGCGCCATGTCACCGGGCCACAACTGTTCGCGATTGGTTTGAAGAACATTCTGTACAATTCCAAAGAATGATCTGGCCACCTAGATCGCCCGACATGAATCCCATCGAGCATTTATGGGGCATCATCGAGAGGTCTGTTCGTGCCCAAAATCCTGCACCAGCAACGCTTTCACAATTATGGACGTCTATCGAGACAGCATGGCTGAATATTCCTGCAGAAGACTTCCAACGACTTGTTGACTCCATGCCACGTCGAGTTGCTGCACTTCGCCGGTCGAAAGGAGGGCCGACACGATATTAAGAGGTATCCCATGACTTTTGTCACTTCAGTGTATGTCGATTTGACAAAACATATAAACGAACTAAATTTGAGATTGCAAGGAGAAAACCAGCTTCTCCCTGATCTATACACTAATATCAAATCGTTTCGACAGAAAATAATATTGTTTCAATCACAATTACGTAAAAAATGTTTCACACATTTTGAAACATGTGAAATATTCAGCCGCACTACTGAGACTGAATTTCCCGTCGATTTTGCAGTCGAAATTTTGAGTGTTTTGAAGATAAATTTTGATACTCGTTTATCAGACTTTGATGACGTTCAAATGAAATTAAGATTTTTCAAAATCCTTTTGATACTGACATTGAAACCCTAGCCCCGGAACTCCAAATGGAAATTATTGATTTACAGTGCAGTGATATAATTAAGAACAGATATCAAAACTCATCTTTGTTGAAATTTTATAAGAGTCTTCCACTGATACAATTTGATAATTTACATAAATTTGCTCGTGGTCTGTTTTCTGTTTTTGGTACTACTTACTTGTGTGAGAAAGCATTCTCCAAAATGAAGTACACAAAGAATGTTTACAGATCTAAGTTAACCGATGAGCATCTTAAATCTCTTTTAATAATTGGTACAAGTAAAATTGATCCACAACTACAAACTATTGTCAGTGAAAATTACAATTACATAAATCTCATTAGTATTTTTTTACAAGTGGATACCCTGCGGTTTCATTCGCGTTCATTTAGCTTTTCCGTTCCTGAGGGATTTTCAGGATAAAAATCATGTTTGATTCAGGATATATATATTCCAAACATCGATATACACACATATGCGATACTCTTTACATCAACATAACTACCGAGGGCAACCGCGGGATGTTCACTAGTTTATAATGTTAGTGGGATTCATTTAAATTATTTGTTAATTGTTATGCTTAAGTTAAATTTTCTGCATATTATGCTTGTCATTAAGCTTTATCTAGCAAGTAAATAAAATTGAGTTATTATCATTCTGTGTTTTTTTATCCAACTTATTACAGCAACAATATGCTGTTCGCTGTCGCGGGCCGGATTTGGCCCGCGGGCCGTAGTTTGGAGACCCCTGCTCTAAACCACAAATGAAAAAGGGGAATATTACTTTCCAAAGCTGTCGGGAAAGGAACATTTCGGGCCGACGAACAACAAATTCAAAACTTATAAATCTTCTTTTTTCATCACAATTTTTCTAAAGGCATAAAATCAATAGGACGCTTTCCGACTCCAAGACACTGGAAAAACAATGTTGCAGTCACTCACAATTTAGTTATTTTACAAAAAAATTGTTTTAAACATTTGCTCGTAATGCACGGCCTCTTACCACCATCGCAAGTTATACAGGGAATAATGATTTTAATTCGCCGCATGACAGTGTTACACTTCAGCTCCGAACACAACAAGAACAAAATAATTTAGTTAAAATAGATGCAGAATAGAACATAAACACAATTAGAATTCTTGTCGGAACAGCACATACGAATTTTTTTGTGACGAAATTTAAAATTATTGAACATATTTTCAAGACTTTCTAAACATAACCAAATAGTGAAATAATTTGAATCATCATTAATTTAATCCTCATTAAATTTAAAAAGATAATAAGAATTAAATTGCTTTTATTTAATACTATAGTATATAATAAAAATAATCTAAATACTATAGCATATAGATAAGTGCATCCATTTCAGTAAAGGATGTAGTTATTTTATTTTATATTTTTTTAAATCAAGTAATTTTTCTTTATCCGTCTTTCATATTTCTTAATTCTTAACACTGAATATTTTTTACTGAAATATATCAATATATAATGGATTTCTTATATAATAATTAAATTTTTTAATTGAAAAAAATATTCGGTTTTTCTTTAAATTTTGTTTTTGAAAGTTATCTTTACATCACATTTTTCGTTTAATTGAAATAGGAATTATTTTAAATATTTTGCAATAAGAAATAAAAGATTCATTTAAAATTATCAAATGATTCATGAGTTTCGATCGAGTAAGAAAAAGAAATGTTTTTATGTATATTCTAAGTTATTTCTATTTGCATAAGCAAAAGTAATGTTTATTAATTTTAAAATTAAATCTAAAATTATATATATTAAATTTTTAAAAAATTGTTATATAGCACAAAAAAAAAGCAATACATCATACATAAAACATCATACATACAATTACGAATTGTAAATAATGAATACATGTTCTAAATATGTTTTTAAATAAATTTTATTTAAAAAATGGCATTTTTAAGAATTACATTATTTGTACGTATAGCATAATGACAGATTTTCTGCGGAAAAAGATTGTGCTTCAAAAAATAAATGGGAATTGCTTCAATTCTTCAAACTACAGACTACAACTAATTGTAAATTTTTATAAAAAATAAAATTATTGTAAAATTGGGATGTAAATAAGATAAGATATAATTAAAAAAGGGAAAAATATAATTCATATTAGTTATAGAGAAAAATTCAGAAATTTTTAGAAATTAAAAATATTAGGGAGGAAATGGAAAAATTATTCATAGTGGTAGACAATCTGGCAACAGCAAATATTTATAAATTTTAAATTACTTTAAATTTCACATTTATTTGAAATAATTATTGTAGAACCCTCATGTATACTTGCAAGCAAATTATTTATCCTATTTATTCCTCTACAGAAGGATAGAAGGTGGCACAATATAGAAATTCTCTTTGAGACAGATCTTTTAAAAATATATTTCGAACGGTTTGAATCATTAAAATGATTTGAATCGTTCATCACTATTATAGACTATCTTACAGAAAAATATTAATCCAGCCAATAGTCATTGTTGCCCATGAAATGCTTCAAATATGAAAAGTGGGGCTATAAAATTGACCTTACAAATATAAAGTTTGAATTCTACTATTTTTTTCCTTTCTAATGCAACTGGGAAACACTTAGAGAGCTTGGTCTTGGATGCCTCAAGGCAAGCGCTGCACAGACATTACTCACTTTGCATTACCCAAGGCGCGTGTAACTTAAAGATTAAGCCCCGGACGCCGAGTAACAATGCCTCCCTCAACGCATTACGATCATCATTATTATAGACCGGGACCTACAGTTTAAAGAGGATTCCGAACCGCTACAAACATCCATGGCACCGCCGGGACTTGAACCCGAAACCTGTGGTATTGAGTGCCAGAGCGCTAGCCACTCGGCCATTCAGGCCCTTAATTCTGTTATAAAAGACATAATTTTATCCATTATGTCAACTTGAAAAATAAAAATATTTAATTTTAAATATTAAATGTTAAGTGGTAAAATTTATTTGGAGATAAATTTTAATAATCTATTTTATTAATGTTACAACCATCATATTCCTAATTTAGTATTTGCAGCAAAATTTATTATCTTATTTTGAGTACATTATTTTTAAACATCCAAATAGATACTTATACTTCTATAGTAATTCATCTCATCTGCATATAAACTTGTAAATATTGACGCAAGTGACGAAACTAGAAAAGGAAAGTTTGATGTCTGGAAATGGGATACGCTTTGAGTGGGCTTTAATTTTTTTTAATCTCACACAAATTATTTAAATGAAAGGTAAATTTTATACTATTTGGAATACTTTCAATGCGTTATAAAAATTAAAAAATTTTACGCAAAAGATGAAAAGTTACGTATTTTGGTTTGGTAGCTGATTTTGACACCGCAAATTATCATTTGTCGATTTCATAACGAACATTTTTTTGCAGTTACTAAATTCATAATTTTATCTTAAAGAACATTCCACTCTCTTTCCGTTGAAAGGAAGCAATATTATTTCAGGTACAAATTGAATATTGACAATAAACATGGATGTAAATGCAAATGTGGAAGAAACAAATTGCATTTAATCGATAACGCTTAGAATTAAAAATAAATCATACTAATGTAATTAACTTTTTATAAAACATCGTTAATTTGTACTGATTGTAGTTTAGTAAGAAATATAAATGCTTGATTTTATTTCGATATCTATTTTTCAAATTTTGTTTTCGCTGCATGAACTTTCAGACGTTTTTAAAAGTAAGTTATGAATAAGTCAGGTTATAGTTTATTTTTACAGAAACTTTTATAATATTCCAAATATTGTATCCTATTATTTTTATATATTATGTCCATTGGCAGTTTGTATGGATTGTAAGAAATAAAATTACTTTTAGTATCATTGTAGTTCCTTAATATTAAAAATGACTGTAAGAAATTTCTATGGTGTTAATTATTTTGTTAGTATTTTTTATATAAAGCAATCATAATATAATATTTTTTAACGTTTTTGTTAGAATCAATAACATGGCTTGCAAATTGTTCTACTATAATGATATCAAATATATAAATCAATGAATATGATAATGGATATTGTTGTTGCTGAAATAGATAATGCATGGAATGTAAAATTATATTCCTAATTAATTTAGCATTATTTACAAGTCTGATTTTTGAAATGGTTAGGGAATTTCAATAGTTTTCTTATTTTAATCGTAGAAATTCACTATATTGCTAATACCCTATTATTAAACTCTAGAAAATATCTTGTTGATTTATTACTGAAATAAAAAATTCTTGCATATTAGTACTCACATTCTTAGAAAATATCAAATTGTAAACAAACTGTAGAATTTAAATGTACACTTATGGAGAAAATGCATTGGAGGCTTTATGCTGTTAAAGTATGTTTATATATATATATATATATATATATAAAGTAATTAGATAAGAAATTTCAGATTGCACTTTTTTTATTTTTTTATTTGCCTATAAAAAAAAGCAAAAGCTTGTTTCCAGTAATACAATAGTTCATTATTTAAAAATTAAGATAATCATCAAAGAAGCTATTGACAGCTAACAACAAATCAGTATCAAAAAATTTGTACACACATTCTTAATAATTTTTATTTAAAGAGATAGATAACATTGAAATAGTTTTTCAAAAATAGCTGTTAAAATTTTATTTTTTGTTAATATTTACTTAGAGTAATATAAAAGCAAGAAAAGCCATATAATTAATTAATTTAAAATACATTCAGGTTATATATTTGAGCTTTCTAATTATGACATTAACCAAACTGTTATGAAAATGTCTGTGTAAGTCTATAAAATCTCTCTATATGTATTTATTTAATAATATAAATTTTCTTGTGCAACATATTATAATTTTACACACAAATATTAAGCCAGAATTTGTATAGTAAGAAATGAACTTTTAATTTTATTATAACTTAACCAAATAATTAAAATAATTGCATCAAGTCATTATTTAAAATAAGTTGAATTATTTAATATGTGATATTTAAGGTAATTTACAAAATTTTGCTTGGTCTGTTTTATTATTTAAAAGAAATGCTTATTTTTAAGAATATTTTTTAATGAAATAGAGCATTACATAATTTATTTTGTGTTTTAGTTGTAAATTATGGAGCCAAAAGTTGGAAGGTTAGTCAAAGCTATCTATGATTTCCCAACTGATGATCCATCAGAGTTGCCCTTGCAAACAGGGAGATGTTGTGCAAGTCAAAGAAAGGATTGATAAGCAGTGGTCTCATGGTGTTTCTAAAAATGGTGAAGGCAGCTTTCCTATTGGATTCACTATTGAACTGAAAATTCCACTTCTTAATGAGGAAGAAAGTTTATTTGCTGTGTCCAATGATTTCTCCGCTGAAGAGGATGGAGATCTTACATTGAAAAAGGTATTTTTAAATATAAATAAAAAGTTTATGATTGGTTAATAGTAAAATGTAATCAATAGACATAATACAACCTAATTGATGCTAGATATGTATGAAACAGCTTCTATCTATCTAATATATACCTGTTTATATGTGAGTCCATCTATTTTTACTGTAATTGAATCTTTGTGATATTTTGAAAATAAATTATTTAAATTAATTTCATTTAATAGTTAATTTATTTTTTTTATTTGTTAAAAATGTTGACGTGTGACCTGAAATTTTTCATTTTAAAACATTTTATTCAAAAAAATCTTCATTGTAAATATTTTACTTTATATCTGTTGTTTAAAATGATGAAATTAAAAAGAAAATTAGTTTTAAAAGATTATTATCATTTGAGATTCAGAAGACACAAGATAGTAATATACTAAATTAAGTTAGGATAGTGTAAATTGCTTGCATCAATTATTTCTGTGACTAAACAATGCAAATCAAATTGTGTATGTGTCACAATTTCAACTGAATTAAACTGTTTAGTTGTGTGATGCACATATAGCCAATCAGTTACCATAGAGATTTTCCAGCAGGTTTCTGCTGCCCATTCATGCTATTTACTTAAAGTATTTAAGAGGAAAATACTAGCTTGTGTTTTAAATGTAAATGAAACATAGAGCAAAGAAAGGAAAAAGGAATTACTTACATCTCATATTTGGTGATAGATTATTAAATAAGAAAATTTCACAGTTCATTCAAATTTGAAAAAATATACAGATAGTTTTTCAGGCTTTATTGAATAAAATTTTTGTAAATTTTTTATATTAGTCTATATAGGAAATGTAATAAAACTGTGAAGATCTTTATATCAACAGTAGAATGATTTAAGTATTACTTTAAAATACATAAAACATATTGGGTATCTTTTACTTACTTTTTTTTATTAATTAAACACATTTTGAAACATTTAAAAATCAAGTATAGCACTTTCTGTTGAAGAAATGAAATTTATCACATAGCTTTGTAAAGAATGTGAAGTTGATGAAGGAAGGAAAGGTTGGGCATTGAATGTAGGAAAACTGGCTGTCTACAGATAGTCATGCCAATTGTTATACATTTTTTTGGTTATATTTCCTTATGCCCCCATTTTTTCCCCTGATGCCCCCATTCAAATTTTATTCTTCAAAATTCTTTACAAATTTAGACATTTGCTTGAAATTTCTCTTCTGTGACATTTTAATTTAAGAGCTAAAGAAAGAAGAAAGTTTTTATTTTCATCAAATTAAAAAAAATAAATAAAAACACAACTTTATCAAAACAAGTAATATAAATTTTTTTTTTTTTAAAGTCAATTCTTGCTTTTTTTTCACTATATTGCAGAAACTCCTTTATAAATAATTTTCATTCATTTTCTTAAATCTATCTGGTGCCATCTATTGGTAGATATAAGCAACTTAAATCTAAAAAAAAAAAAAAAAAAAAAAAAAAAAAAAAAAAAACTAAAATTAATTAATTAAATTTAATTCCTGAATTAATATTTGAAAAAACTGTATTAACATCAAGTGTCATCCACTACAAGTTAAAAAAAAAATGTATTTGAACTTGAATGAATGAATAAAAAGTATTTTATTAATGATTGAAAATTTGAACAAGATATATATAGGGAGAGTGTGAGCTAATAGAAGGAATTGAATAAAGAATTTTAATGTGTTTTATAGATAAATAAAATAATTTATTTTTAAAAAAAAAAATAAACCAAAAAATTATTTATTTTGGTAGTTTTAATTCTCATTAAAATAAAATATTATTATACAAAAGATTGTTCAATTTATTTAAGTAGAAAATAAATATATATGCAACTTTGAAATTAATATTAATTGCTTAATAAAGGGCACAATATTATGTGTGAGATAAAGAAGTAATTATAAATGTTGAGTGACATTATTGAAAAACAAGTCTTAACAACAATTGCCTAATTGGCTTCAGGCAAAGAGCTGTGTCCTCAAAAGATTTTCAGATACTAGTTTCCTTCTATTTTTCTTGCCTCATTAGATAATAACAAGGAGGAAAATAATGACTTGCATTTCCTTCTTAGCTAGCTCAGCCAAAATATAATCTATTTCATTGTATGACGGAAAGTAAAGAATTATGTATTTTAATATGCTTTCAGAAAAATAATTTAAGAGATTAAGCATTTTTTGAAGGATAGAATAATTACTTTTTGTAAAATATTTATATCATTAAAGATGGAAGATGTCTGTATTGCTTTGTAAAATTGTATGTAAATCCAATTTCATTTCTATATAAAAGTTTAAAAAATTGACATTCAATATTTTTAATTGAATATTTTATATTTATGATCAGCATTTAACATTAAATTATTATATTTGAATATTATAATTATCACTAATATTTTATTTTCTAAACTTTATGAGTTTTTATGATTTGTAATAAAGCATATTTGTTCAAATTATTGTTATTGATTTCATTTAAAAATATTTTTTTTATAATTATAATATGAATTTTTAATAATTTTTTTTCCTTTGAATAATATTTTTTAAGCAATGTACTCATAAACGAAAACTATAATTTTGTAATTTATGTTTATGCTTTAGACAATAATATAAAATTTTATAATTGGAATTTTTTTATATGATATTAATTAAAAAGGATGGATATATGAGATAAATGTATAATGTTTATAATCGTTTAATCTATGGTAGAGTTGCGCAAGTATGGGGTCATTGAGAGCCACTCGCCAGTTTTTCGTATATACTAAGAGCCATACTATGGTAATTAAATACCATAGTAGTCAAATTTTACGTAGTAAAAAGAATTAACATTTTACAAAGACCTTTGGTTAGACTTTTGAAATCTCTCATACAACTTGATAAAGAGATTTATAGCAATTCTTTGAATTAATTGTAAACAATATTTTAACTTCACAAACTTTATTGTGCTGTACATAGATTCATAATATGTTGTACCAAAAATTGAAATAAGATGGTAAATACATTTTATTAAGTGTGGGTGTTTAAATTCTGGTATGAGCATCAATTATAGAAGTTGATTTGTGCTGCTTATGCAATCTTCTTTCATCTCTAATATCTCCAGTTTCAAAACACTTTTTCAAGTGTTATTTTAAAAATTGGATCAAAAGTAATAAAAATAAATAGGTTCACAAAATTTGCAAATTATGAAATTTTTTTTTAATGTCATCAAATTCATGACTTTTTTGCTGAAAGGAAATTTCTCTAATAAATACTCACCATAGAAACAAAAAACACTCCAATATTATTTACCACATTTAAATAATTATTGAAAAATATTTAGATTTGAAAAATATAACAAAATCCATGTAAAATATTAGTTACTTATTCAATTTTTATAATTATTATTTCAGTGTAAAAAGTTTGGAAATAAAGAAGAAAGCATATTTCAATTTTCAATGGAAGTTACATTTGTCCATTGTTGATCTACATTTATATATGGATATTATATAAGAGTGAATGTTTTTGCTACTGTCAAATTAATTGTTTTTATAGTATAAAATATACTGTTTTTAAAGTGTAGCTTATATCAGTTTGTGTAAATATTTGTGAAAAGATATCTAAATTAAAATTTTATTGTTTTATAACTTTGTGATGAGTGTAACTAGGTACTTTTTATGTTAATTCATATTTGTTTTGGTAATAATATGTAATATTTCTTAATGTATTTATTTTTAGAATTTTATGCTTAAAAAAATTATTTATTGTCAAGAACATTAATTTAACTTTTTATTTTGTTGTGTTTTTGTTCAGCATCCAAAATTTAAAGTACTTTGATGATGTTACATATTCGAAAAAAAATTAATTTTTCTACTTTTTATATTAATAACTTTTTTCTTGTGAATTTTATTATTTAAAATTGAGCCTATTGGTATGAAGATATGAAGTGAAATAAAAAAAAATTAACGGTTCAAATTTCAAATATTTTTCTCTACTTTTCTGACATTTTTTTTTTTCTTTAAATAATTATTCCTTCCTTTATTCTTTCAAATATATTCGGAACATTCACTCAATTTCTTTTTAATTATTGCTTTACTTTTCCTACAGCAATGGTGTTATAATTATAGCATTATGATTTTGAGTAGAATTTGTTTTTTGTATAAATTATATTTTCATATTAATTTTATTATGAAGATTTTAAACATTTTTGATTAGTAAAATTTCGATTAAAAAATTTATGCAATTAACTGTTCTTCACTTTAAATAATAAATATGGGGGTTTTCTTAATTAATTTTAAATTCGGGTATAAGTATATTTTATTATACATTGTAAACTTTTCTGTTTTTCAGGGGATTTAGTAGTAGGAAAACAACCTATTGATTCAAATTGGTGGAAAGGAGAAATTGATGGACAGTGTGGAATATTTCCACTCACACATGTTTGGAAAGTAAATAAAAAATTATTGCCTCAGGCCAATACACTTAAAAAAATGTCACAGAAAGCTAAAGTTAAGATGAATATGAAAGCTCAAATTGATGAAGAAATGGATCTGTTTCAAGATGAAATTGTAACTATCATTGAAGAAGTTGAAAAAGGATGGTACAGGTATAGTTAAAAAAACTGCTTTTATATCTAAATATATAAAAGACATTGAATCTTAGTATGTAAATAAGTTTTGTAAAGCAAAGAAAGAAAAAAAAAAGATTAGATAGTTTTTAAAAGTCATTTTTTATATCAGTATTACAATTCTATAATATTAAAGATGTACAAGTGTTTAAATTAGGATTTTTTCTTAGTTACTGCAATTAAAATAAAATATATAATTTTAATATTGTATGATTTATGATTCTAAATCATACAAGTAATAAGTTAGGCATATTAGTAAAGGTAAAAAAATATTTTCCTTAATGCAAAAAATATTATATAAATGAACAATAAGTGTATAAAAAAAATTGAAATCTAGGAATAATAATTTTTATGTTATTTTATTTATTTTTAAAAGAATGTTCTTGGTATAGAGTATTTATATTTTAGCTGCATTTTCTAGACTGTTTCAGGTTTGAAATTTGCATAGTTTTTAAAAACAAAAATTTTTTTAAATTTTTATTGCAGTTAAAAAAAATCAACTAGAAATATTATACAAATTTGATATCAGTTTAATAATATTTTATAGCACTTTAAGTTTCATTAGTGAAAAAATTTTATAGATTGTAATTAAGAATTAATATTTTCAATCAAATTATTTTGTTTTATATTTTTAATATTGTTATAATTTCTTAAACATGAATTTTATTTATCATATATATATATATATATACTGTATTTTATTTATATATTTATTTTTTTGTAATCTAGAGGAGAATGCAATGGAAGAAAAGGAATATTTCCAGCCTCTTTTGTAACCATTTTGTCAGAAGATTCTATTCCAACTATTTCTCAACCTTCTCTTAATAATGAAATGAATGCAGCTGCAATTGCATCTATTCAAAGTGATAATCACACAGGATATGACTGCATTAACAGTGGCATCATGCCATATGGAAGAACAATTTATCCTTTTATAGCAGAATATGCCAATGAACTGAGTTTTAAAGGAGGAGAAATTGTGAATTTGATTCGCTATGTTGATGATAATTGGCTGGAAGGGGAGATTGATGGTAAAATTGGAATTTTTCCATCCAATTTCATTAATATTGTTGTTGATTGTCCAAAATCAGAGAAAAGTTCTTGTAAAATTAAAGAAAATTGCAATAATAATGATGATATAAATTTATTTCCGGAAGACACATATGGCAGAGTGAAATATGACTTTTTTCCACAACTTGAAGGAGACGTAACATTAAAAGAAGGAGATACAGTGACTTTAATACGTAAAATAGATAGCAATTGGTATGAAGTTGTAACTGATAATGGTGAAACTGGAATATGTCCTGAGTCATATATTGAAATTATTGGTAGTGGACCACCTTCTTATAACGAAGTTATGGGTGCTGTGAATGATTTTCCTGTGAATAATTCTTCAATTACCACTGACAATGATTTTAGCAAGATGAAAAGTTTTGATTCTAGTTTTAATGATTCTGCATGCTCTAATTTGCTGAATTTGAATTCTTTTTCTAGTCAAAAGGAAAAAAGCACCAACAGTAATTTTTCATTTTCAAACTCTCACAATGTAATTTCTCACAGTTCTGAAAGCTTTGATGTCTCTTTTTTGGATTCAAGTTTTGATTCAGTCAATAACTATGATAATCATTCTAATCAAGCATGTCTTAATGATAGTGGTATAATTAATGATTGGAAAGGATCTGAACTAAGTACTTCTGTACCTTCAAGAGAATCATATCAAAATGTGCCAGAAATAAATGAAAGGTATGAATTTTTTTTTACTTTAAAAATTTTTCACTTGTCTGAAAGCCCTATAAGAATATAAAATATTTTTAGTGGTACTATTTGATTCTTTTTAAAAAAAATCTATTACTATTTATTTATTTATCTTCAGAATGATAATTGCATTTTTTGTTCAAGAATCATATCGTGTATTTTAAACAAATACATTTTCATATTTTCAACTATATATATAAATGCATTTCAGATACAGAAATATAATAATAGAAACAGTAAATTCCTTGTATTTAAATTCCTTATAATTAAACAGTAAATTTCTTGTATTTAAATTGTTGTATTCTATTAAACATTGCTTTGCATGAATTTTAATAAAATGCAATCCAAATTTATCATGAAAAAGTTTGTATAGTAAGTAAAGTATTTTCTTTATTTTATTCTTAAGTTTATTTGTTTGCCAATATTTTTGTCATATAAATATCACGACTGTTTGTTATTATTGCCAAATATAAAATATCTTCAAAAATTCTTTACAAATACAATTTTTACAGTTATAGTTCTATAAATCAATAATATTTTTTGATTTTTATTTTAATTACAGTAATGCTCTGTCAAAGTGGAATTCTGAAATTCTTGATAATTCAAAAAGAGATTCTCTGAGTATGTATTTCATATATTTCGTAGAAGTTTCTACTACAATCATTCATTTTGAAAAAAAATGACAATTGTTGATTAGAAAAATATATTTAATTGTAAATAATTATAATATATTTATTTTATTTGAATATTAAAAAGCTCTTACATTTTACTTGATTTTTGAAATTTTAAAAAATGCTATACTGACTTATTAGTATTCAGCTACATTTGTTTACTATATTGTGTTTAATTATTTATCTTGATCTATAATTATTAAACTGAGACATATATGTAAAATTAAAAGATATATTTTGTACTAAATATTTTAATATTTTTAAAAATGATTCTTTTTTAAAATTTTTAAAAAAAATTGTTGAACATATTTTAATGTAATGCTAATATTAGTGGATTTTATTCAAGTAGTTTAACAAAAATAAAACCAATAATTGTGTTATTTATTGTATCTATATTATTTTCAGTATCTACTAGTTCAAGAACTCCTGCTAGACCTCCACCTCCTACAAATACTCAATATTCTAGAAATAATTCAATTTTAAACAGTTCAGATTCATCTTTAAATAGTAATAGACTTTCTGTTATATCTGCTTCAAGTCAGAGCAGTACAGAAGCTTCATGTGAAAGTATGAATCAAATTTTTTTATAATTTAAATGTAATTGACTAATTTTGAAATTGTTTAAAAAATTTTAGATATTTTTTAGTGGGAAATAAATATATATTTCCATTTTTGATCTATACAATTTGCCAACCCAAAATAAATTGATGAAGCGGTGTGTTTTTGTGTGTGTGTGGGATTGAATCAGATATTTCAATTTATTAATTTTTAGGAAACCTTTTTGTGAACATAAAGCAATTACATTATGCATAAGTTTTTAATATTATTTAAAATGTGTACATATGATTTTTGTTTCATTTTATTTCAAAATGGAAAATATCTTTATGGTTGTATTAAGAATTTTACAAACATTTTTCATTTCTAGGCATAATATGAAATTTTATAGTTTTATATTTTGTTTTTAGGGGTTAATGTAGAAGAAATGAAAAGCTTGTTATTACAAAAGGAACAAACATTAAAGGCAAGTGATGTATAAGGTTAACTATACAAAATAATTGTTATTGATTTTTATTTTTAAAAAAAATATTTTTATTTTACTTTTATATTTTGCAATTGTGTAAAATTAAATTAAATAGAAAGTCTCCTAATTTTTAATGGAAATTTTAGATGCAATGCAGTTTTTTTGTTTTGTTTTTGTCTTAAATTTGTTTTACTATATATTAGATTCGTATGGCTTGCAAAAACAAATTAGAAAATGAAAGAGGCCAGTGTAATGGTGTTTTTGTATCAAATGAAATAAAAGTCCAGCTCTCAAAAATCAATGAAGATATTGCTCAACTTGAGCAGGAAATTGGTAAAAATTTATATTTTTTTGTTAATTTTTGTACTTTTATTTGTTATATTTCTAAAATTATTATTTAAATTCTTTTTATATCTTCTTATCCATCCATTTGTTAATCTGTTCTAAAGTTGGATTAAATATTGAAATGAAACTTATTACCTTTAGGTAGAAAAATTTTTAAGTATGTCTTTCTTTAAAATAATGATATTTTTAAATATATGTAAAGGCTTTAATATTGATTTTTATTATAAAGTATATATCAAAGTAATTTTTTGTTAATGAAATATTATTAGAATTTAATAATTAAGAAATAAGTATATATTTGGATTTCTAACTTATAAATAGTAAGATTATAGTTACATATAGGAGTAATGATGTTTTAAGCTAAATATTTTTATATATAAAAATATTAAATAATTTGTTACTATTACAAAAAATCTTGTTATAAAAATGTTTAGGCCATTTCCTCAAAACTTTTCTTTTAATTACACTCTTCAATATGATTGCAACACTCAGAAGAAAATGTAATAAAATTATAAAAATCACAGGAGATTTGCAATAAAATGCACAAAAGATTTGCAATAATCAGATTTTCAAGGACATTGGTGTTATATGGGGATGGGAAGCTTCAGTGGCATTAAAAGATTGATTGAAAGCTAACTTCTATAGCCTATAATTTATATTAGAAATTTTTTATATTGCATCATGTTAGTGTCATAGAGATTATCGCCACTTGTGACATATTGAAAGAACCAGAATCCTTTAATTAAGAGATATTGGTACATTACTCTGGAAGATATTAATATGAGTTAGTTGGGATGTTAGTACTATCCATGCATCTCTATATTTCCAACATAAGAGGACTGGATTGGTTTGGAGACAATATAGCCAATATTATGAGCAGATCTTTATAAGGAAACGTGGCACGTGCCTGTAATTATGGTGTTGATGATAATGCATATAATAGGGTATACTAATTTGGGTAAACTAACTAATCAGAATTTTATTGATTTCATCATTAATTAAAGCAAGAATGTTGTAAAATAATTTCTTGGAAGTATCATTAGAGTTATTTTATAACAAGACGATGCCAGTCCACATGTTGCCCATGCTACTTTAAGCAGCCTAAATAATCTGAACATGTTACCATGGCCATCAGTATCTTCCAACATCTTCCATGGAGCTTGATTGGGATTTCATTGGACAATAATTGAAAAGGGAAATGCCTGCAAGGAATTTTGATGGTTTATGTGTTCAGGGATGGTAAAATATTCCTCAGGAACTCATATCAAGATGTGTAAAGGCCTACACTTTATCACAAGTAGGTCATGTGAGATATTGAATAAATCAAGTAGATCCTAGTATTTTGTCCATTTTTTGATCATTTGTGTATAATAGATCTATTGATTATGTGAATTTTAATGTTATATTACTTCTCCTTTTTTATATTACGCTTTCAATGTTGAGTAGTATATTTAATATGCTGCCAATAATTTTCTTTTTTTTTATTTTTAAAAATAAAAACATAAAATTTTTAAGGACACGGAAGTTACTTGAACAGTTTTAAAAGCATGGTTTTAATAAAATATTAAAGATATTTTACAAATTATTTCATAATAAAATTTAAATTACTGAATATTAATTTAAATTACTGAGTATGTGTGTACTTTATAATAATTAATATTTCTTGATTTTTTTCCAAATTAAGCTAACCTAAGATCTCAGATACCTGAAAATAATATTAATCAAAATAATTCTGAAGAATCTGAAGCAAGAGAAAAAGAGGCTAACAGAAGAAAAGAATTAGAATTGAAGCGAAGAGAACAAGAAAAAAAGTAAGAATATTTTTTATCACTTAATTTATTCTTTCATTTGTCGAAATTCTAAAATTTTTAATAATTAAAATATATTTAATATAAAATCTTAAAAATTTCTTAATCTAATGTATTATAAAAAATATTTACATATTGAATTGAAGGTATGCAAAAAATCCTGTAGATATTTACTGGCTGATGACTGTTTTGGGAATGTTTGTTTCAAATTATATAAGTATATATAAAAAAAAAAAAAAAAATCCAATCTCAATTGAAATGATTACATGCCTTCATGCACACTGAGTTTCACTACTGATTCAAGTGTGCATATTGTCATTATTTCATTTTGAATTAAGTATAAAGAAGTAAAAATAAAAAGAAATATATATTACACATATTTCAGAAGTAGAGATTTATATAAAAAATTTATTTTCCTTAGGAAGAGAATAAAACACAAAATTTAAGATCAAATAAAATAATCAGGGAACTATAAAATTCCCAACTAGTTTAATTATACAATGCCCAATTATATGCACGCACACACACATTATGAAAAATACTTTTCATACAAATAAAAGGCAAAAATAAATTTATATCATATGTAAGGGTTGATATCTGCTCTGAAGTCAATAATGATTTGCATTGTTTCGTTTCTATGCTAAAAGAAAAAAAGTTAAGATTTTATTATTATATACAAAATTTTTCCATTTTATTTTCTACATATGAACAATCTTTTTTTCCCCCCTTTTCTTAACATATTTTATTTTTAACATAAATATGTAAAAATCTTTTAATTTATTATGTGAGGAATTTTATTTTTCTTTGTCTGCTTTTGAAATGTATATTTCAAGTTGGAAAATATATATATATATATTTTTAAATTCAACAAATGTATTTACTTTAAAGACAAAAACATAACTGCATACTTTCATATAGGTTGCTGATTATAACACAGAATACTTTAAAATGAATGATTTTTTTTTGTTGAATTATCAATATATAATTTATTCTGAGCTGAAATTAATATTATTAGTTAATTTGACACATTCTTCTTAAATTATTTCTAAGTTATGTTATCCAGTTTAGTCTTCTATAAATAAGGAGGATATATTTTAAGTATAATTAAAATTGAATTAAAGAAAAATAATTATCTTGAAGTTAATATTCATTATTTTGCTTTTTTATCACTATTCTTTGAATTCCAATAAATGGTCAAATGTCAGATTTTGTATATTTTTAAAAATTATAATTTTCACTCAAAATTATCATTTTTTTTTTCAGAAAAAAGATGAAAGAACAAAGGGAATGCATTATCACTGAACTTTTGCAGACTGAAAGGGATTACTTATCAGATTTAAAGTTATTACAAGAAACGTTTTTAACTAATCCTTCTGAAGCAAAAGTAATATATACTAGTTTTAGGTTTTACATGATTGGCATTTTCTTTGAGTTTGTTTAAATTTTATATTTTAATTTGAAATAAATTAAAATAGTTACTAAAATTTTTTCTGGTTTTATGTAATTTAAAATATGAATCACATTTACTCCTTTTTTTTTTTTTTTTTTTTTTTCAAAATAAATTAAACATTTGCTTTATGCAATTATATTTGTTTTTATATAAATTAACTTTTAGATGAAAATATTTTTCTAAATTTTTCCAAGATATTTGTTAAAGTTGTAATGCCAGAAGTGTAATGATAATTTCATTTTTTTCCAACTTTATTCATTTCTTAATAAATATTTTGTATATATATTTTTAAAAATATTTAGGATATATAATATCAATATATATATATATAACCACTATCTGTATCTAAATCACTAAAATCTAACATGTTTTGAGTAAACTTATATTTAACTAAGAGATTTAGGTTGAATTAAACATTCATGTATGTATGATAATTCTGAAACTTCTTTCTGCATATAATAGAGTTTAAATTTTTTTAAATAAAATTAAATTTTAAACATTTTTTCTGAATTAATGATGACTTTTTAAGGAAAAAGGTATTAATGTACCTCTTCTGTTTGGCAATCTTGATGAAGTTATTGATGTTGCCAGAAGACTTTTGAGGAGGTTGCAAAAAGTATCAAGGGATACTGAATTAATAGGTAATTTTTAAATATCAATTTCAGTTTTTTTTTTTTATCTATGCATACAAAATTATCTTAAACTTCTCATTTTCTTATATGTTTATAATTTTTATCTGTTCTTAATAATTTTAGGGGAGTGTTTTGTGGATTTAAGTGATGAAATGAAAGAAGCTTATGGTCATTATTGTAGAAATCATGATGAAGTGAATTCTGTTATAGATAAGGTATTTTACATCTTTATTTGATTTATTTTGTGAAGATAACTATTATAATGTGTTAAATACTATAATTGTACTGCAGCATTGTTAGTTTTAATTAAAAAATTATTACTATTTAGCAAAATATATATATCTATTAATTATAATAACAGTTTTCAATGTCATTTCTTTCAGATTGACCAACAATCTGCAGCTGGCCAATATTTACATCATAAAGTAGAAATAATGAAAACGACAAACAAATTGTTTTGATCTTCCTGCAATGTTAATTAAACCAGTTCAAAGAATTCTTAAATATCCTCTTCTGTTAAATGAGCTTTTAAAGGTAAGAATAAAATTTTAAATATTTTATCATTTGAACAAATTGCGTCTCTTAGTTAAGTGAATTTTTTTAAGTATAAATAGAATAGAATATCTGTAATTTCTGTTTTGTTGGTTTCATCTAATAAATCTAGTAATCTTTATTGCAAATACGTGTTCTAAGAAAATACCACGAAATAGCGAAATACTTCTGTGTAAAATTTTAAATTACTAACAAAATATCTAAAGCCCATAAGCTGCATTTAAGCTGTTTCACTGACAAGGGAAGATAAATTGTTGCAAAAATATTATTAGTATTAATAATAATGATATTCTATGAAAAATTGTATGAAATCTTTTCTTCTCATATACAATACAATTTTTCCACAAATAAGAATTTATAATAATAAAAACATCATTATTTTAAATTCATTGATTAGTAAACTTTTTGGTTTAGTAATATTTTCATTATTATTATTTATGTTATGTTCCAAATTATGGTACCAAAAATTATTAGGAAATATGAATGAGCTTGTGAGTATTTATTAGCAACACAAACTCTTTTGTTATAATATTAATGCTAAAAGTTTAAAATTGTATCAACTATAAAAGTAAATCAAAGTCTATAAAGGTATTATAAAGTACAAACATTTACTCTTTCAGTTATAATAATTATTTTTATAAAACAATGTCGTAGATCTTTGATGAAATTTAAGAAATCTGTATAATCTTGCAGGTAACAGAAGATAGTCATCCAGATAAACAATGGCTAATGCAGGCTACTAATTTAATGACTGATGTGGCTAGTGCTGTGAATGAATTCAAAAGGAAAAAAGATTTAGGTAAGTTCACATTCTTTTGAAAAAGAATTTTTATTTTTAAATAAACAATTAATAATTATTATTATTTTATTGTATTCAAAGTTATTTTTCACAAATGAGGTTTATAAAGCATGTTTTATTTGTATGACCAGGAAACAACTTCAGTTATTAATACAATCTATAAAGTATATAATTATTAAAATTATTGAAATTTGTTCATTTACTTGTTATTAGTTTATTAATATTAAATTAATGATTAATATGAATGCAAAAATTATACAATATGGTGTATAAATCTGCAAATTGTGAAATCAAAATGGACTCGACCATTCTCATATTTTTTCACATTGATTTTTGTTTGATGCTTGCTATTTATTACAGCAATTGCTGAAAAACTGCACAAATATATGCCGAGAATATAATTAAAATTCCCTAAACTTAATTTGTTAGAAGGGGTATTCATCTTTTATCAAAATCCAAAATTCTGTCATTCTATGCTGCCAAATTTCTCTTTCAAACTCATGTTGTAAGGCAACTTGATAAAGTTCTCTTCTTCTATAAAAATAAATTCAGACAGACCAACTAGTATTAAATGGATCTTGAAATGCAAACTTATCAAAATTTTCATTTTAAAAGTATTTCTCAAACTAGATAATTAGCTGTGATTAGTGCCCTTCAAAAACTTTTTTTATGTAGTGGGAAAAATCAAGTCTATTTGATGTCAAATCTGAAATATTTTCCATGACTTCAGATTTAAGGAATTCAGCTAGAGAGAGAGAGAGAGAGAGAATTAGCTAAACAGAACAAGGTTAAGGGAATTCAGCTTTTCAAAATTGTTGCATCAGTATGCTAATTTTATAAAAAAAACCTGCATCAGAAAAATTTTCAGCATATTTGTGTCCTTTGTCTTTAAGGAAAATGTAAACTTTCACAACATTTCAAAGGTACATAATAAAATATTGCCACAAAAGAGTATCATACATTGCTATAATACGTCAAAACATCTGAGTGCTTAACTCCCATATTCTCATGCAGTTTTCAAAAAATTTGTTATCTTGTTTTCAATGGACAAATTTTTATAAAAATTACATTGCATGTTCTAACTCCTAATTCAGTTCAAGACTCAGATGCCTTAATGTTAGCACTTCCCTATGAATAATGCATTATGTTTAGTGCATCATTGGCTTTGCTTTGAATAAGTGTTTGTAACTCTTCATAACAGTCAGACTTGGAACAAGCTTCATCAGTGCAGACAGTAACTCCTTAGTCTAACCGAAATTATTTTCAGATAAAAATATATATCAAGAATGTGAAACAAGTCCTGAGCCTTTGCACTTACAGTGATATTTTTACAAAAGAGAAAGTATTCTGCAATGTTGTTATCATATATGAGCTACACATTGTTATTATAATCTGTAGCCTCAAATATTTTGATGTTTTCTATTAATTGAATGTTTAGGTCCCCTGCCATGTGTTGCATTCTGCAATTAATTGTGTTTTTGGATTAAAGGCAGTTTTAAAAGCAGCTTTTCAAAAATTTCACTAATCATAATGGTATTTATATTAACCTACAGCAGCAGGTAACTAAGTTTTTCTGCAATGGTATAGGGCTTCATACATTCTATAGCCTCCTTGTAAGATGCTAGCAAAACATTGTTTGATATTGATGATGTCTTGTTAAATGTGTTTTTTGCTATTTCAGTTCTTTCAACCTCCAGGCTTAGATATTAGACAATTTCTTAGCCACATAATGGTGATTAGTTTCTAAATGGAATTTCAACTTTCTTGGGAACATACTAGTGTCAAAATTTTCATACACAATACACATTGTGCTTTTTCCTTACCATTAATTTCTGCTGACATAAAATCAAACTCTAAATAACTTTATCATATTTAGGACTTTACCATATTAGGATGGACATCATATTTAGGACTTTATTATATTTGTTTTTTCTCAGCCAGGCCACTGGTTAAACCCCTCGGGTAAAAATTTGTTTGAAAAAATTCCTGCTTTTGGAATGGATTTAATTCGCTGATGTGTGGAATAATATGTAAAAGCATATTTTCTGTGAGAATTCATTTATTTTAGCTATATGATATACATAGTAATAAATTTAAACTTTAAAACTTTTTGAACAAACATCTTCTACTATTAATATTCCCAAAGATTTCATTCAGGACTTCTTTTAAACCATCTCAAGCTTTAGGATTATCCCTAGTCTATGCAGACATATAGAACTGATTCCAGGTATTGCAAAAAATCTTTTTACATCAGCAAGAGTTTCTTTTTCCTTCCAAATCCACTCCCCTTGCAATTTTTCACTATAACTGCTCAATAAGCATCTGACATATGGTCTTTGAAATCATGGTAATGTTTCATATCATCACTTTCTAGTTTGCTATTGTCTTTGAAATTTTCTTCTTGTAATTCACTATAGTCATCATCATCATATTTCTCAAAATCTCCTCTTTCATTATCACTTTTTTTGGGGCAGTCTATCACAAACAAGGTTCACTGAAGCACTGTAAGAAACATCCTCTTACAACTGTTACAAATCACTCTTACAATGAATAAGAATGGATATGTTTAATTTTGTATTGTGCAACATATTGCAATAGAAATAGGCTACTAAAAGTAGATCTTTAATTGTTAATAATAACAATAAAAAGAAATTATTTAATTTTTACTTTTTCTTAATTACGAAATATTCTGATGTGATAGAGAAGTTGTGAATGTGCTTAATGAATCAGCATCATTTTTTCATAAAATTAATTAAAAGTCAGGAAAATGTCAGAAAACTTTAAATGTCAGGAAAAATGAAAAAGAATCTTTACATAATTTGAAATAAATATGTACATAGAGTATTTATTTTTTTGTACTTTTCCATTAAATTTTTTAAAAAAATTTTTAACTATAAAAATTTGTTATGTAAATGTGCTCATTGATTTTTCAGAATGATATTTTATTTTTAAAGACTTAATTTGTGCTAAAATGCATTCAAATTTCAGATATGTATCGATCTTAAAATTGAATTTTTGCTTATGCTCTTGATTTAAAAGATTATTTTATTTACTTTGTATTAAAAATTAATAATAAAGGAACAGAAATTTTTTTTAAGTTATAAAAGTATCAAGATTTGTAAAATTTAAAAATTATTATTAAAAACATTTTTTATTAGATCACTTCTTTGCATTTTACATGTTTAAAAACTTACAAAATAATTTTTAATGTGTAGTAAATTTATAAAAAATTATTAAATGATTGTATTAATTATTAATTACTATTAAAGTGATTTGTACAGACATTTTTACGATACTATTTTCATTTTTAGTTTTTAAGTATCGTAAAGAAGCTGATACAAGTCTTTCTGGAAGAATATCTAAACTAACTATCCATTCAATGGCCAAGAAAACATCAAGGTTTGGAATGCGTATCTCTAGCTCAATTGGATTGAAAACAGTGGTATGTTGAATTTTATAAATATGCTTCTCAAATACATCATAGAAAATTTTGTCCTTTCGTTCTATATAAATGATTATATATAAAATATTATTTGAAATTATTTGTATATAAAATAAGCAAAATACTGAAATAAAAAGCTGATAGTAATTAAAATGTCTAGCATAAATTTGTTTTAATGTTAGACATTTTATTTACTATCAGCTTTTTATTTTTCAAATTACTAGATATTGTTACAAAGTAATGGCATAAGTATATTATTATAGCATCATCAATCATCATTATGTTTGGTTTGACAGCCAAGTCCTTCTGCTGAAGTTTTCTCTAGGACAGCTTATCTTTTACTTTAGCATAGAATGTTAATATTCCACTCCAATGGCAATTTTTTAGAGTTCCAAATATATATATAATTAAAGTATGCAAGTGCTTGTAAAGCATGGCACCTCCATTTGTAATCAATTCTGCAGAGATAAGGTCATACCTAGGCGACATATAGTTTCTGAACTTATCGATTCTTGCTGATTCAATTTCATCTCTTTCTGGAGGAGGAATCAATTCATCATCATTGATGACCTAGTATGTGACAGCTAAGGTCGCCCTGTGTTTATTCTTTAAATTTATAAAGTTGCCAAAATGTTCAACCCAGCTATTGAGAATTACTTGTTTGCTGGCCAGAATTTCCCATTTGTTTTTACAATGACTTTAACTTGGTTTAAAGTTTACGATGATAAGATTGCAACTACAATAAATTTTACTATAGAATGCTCTGCATCCATTTATGGTTTTAAGATGTTCAATATTTTTTAAATTTTTTTCTTCAAAAGTTTCCTTCTTTCTTTATGGAGTCTCTTTTTTTTTCTTTCCTGGTTCTTTTATATTTTTCAGAATTATGCCTGGTATTTACCTGCAGCATTTTTTTTATATGCCTGTTTTTTCTTGTAAGTAAATTTTGCACATTCTTTATAAAATCAGTCTTTAGTTTTACTGTGTTCAGTATTGCCAACAGTAGCTTTAGCAGCATGGCAAATTATTTCCTTAGTTTGTGTTCCAATGGTCCTGCAAGGAATCACAGTCATTTTTCTTCACTATTTGTTTTTTCAAACAATCAATATACTCATTACTTATTATTTTGATATTAAAAAAAAAATAATAAGTACAGTCAAATTTTCACAGTCCAAAGTTTTCAATGGCTTGACACTCTTTCTTGGCATTAGGAAGCTTTCTTCTGATTTTGGTAATAATTAAATAATGATATGAGTCAATATTGTAATGTAATATTAGAGTCCAAAATTGCCTAACAATTATTTTTTGTCTAACCCTATAAAAGCAAAATTATGTGCTTTGAATTTGGGAAATACATAAGTATAACAACTAGCAAAAATACATTAAATTGAAAGGGAAAAAAAATCTAAGAAAAACACTTTTCTTTTCATTTCTATTTGGGAGCCGAATGTGACCCAGGCTTCATGATAAGAATCAGAGTGTCAATTATCATGAAGTGGCTCGATGCATGCTTGCATTTTGTAGACATCACAATCAAGTATACCTTATAGATGTCATTAATATATAATATACAACAAAATTGGCATTGTTATTATATATTTAATGTTAATAATATAATTATAATCTGCGCACATCGCTTTTGCCAGCACAATCAGTGAAGAATAAAAAATAACCCTATTTCTCTCATTCTGCAGCTAACATGTATTCAGCACATTAACGCATTTTTATCACAAATTTTTTTATGCTTTGATTATAATAGAAGAGCATAATTTATTTCTGTAATAATGGATATTAAAGTAAAGTAAAGTAATATATGAAAAAGATAATAAGATAAGCCTTTGCTTTTTTTTATTTCCAATAACTGGTGAACATGATTCCCTCTAAAATTGAAATTATACATAGATATAGTTATGCATCCATCTCTGTTATATATAACTGCAAGTAAAAAAAGGTACTGATTTGAGAACTGATTCTAATTATACAGATAGAAAATCAAAGATATTTGTTGAGAAAAAAAAAGTTAAAATAAATATAAAATTTATATTAAAAAAAATCCTTATTAAAGTATTCATAGATAATGTTTATTATTATGATTATTTTACGTAATAATTTTTCTATTACAAGAAAAATGCAAATTGTAAAAGTAATTTTTCACATAGCCGTAGTTTAAGTTGAACCAATAAAATTAAATGTGGTTATGTGAGATACATGTTGATTCATTATTTTTTCATATGACTAATAATCTCAACTTTATTGATATTTTTCATGAAAATTTAAATTATTCAATTTTGTGACTGTTGTGCCATATTAATAAATATCTTATTTTTTTGTTATAGATTAAAGATCAAGAATTCGAAAAAATTGAAACAAGATTTACAGCTTTGGAAAAATCTCTTAAAATATTTCAGAAAGATATTTTTGATTATGTAAAAAAAATTGAGGTAAAAAAAAAGTTGTATTATTATTTAATCTTAATTAGCTCGTTTTTAAGTATTTGAATGTAATTTAAGAAAAAAGTATGATTTTTAAATAAAATTTTGGAAATATTTATATTAATTTAATAAATTTTGTCATAAAATAATGTTATTAATTACAATAAAAAGTACAATTATAATAAAATAATTGAATTCATTAAGGTAATGTATTTTTTCTTTCTAATTTATATTCTTAATTATAGGAACTCATCACAACTGCCTTCAATATTTCAGAAGATATTTCAGAATTTTATCAAGAAAGAAAAAATCAGCAAGAAGTAGAGAAATTTCGTGACACTCACAGAATAATATTAACAGAACATTGGGATACCTTTGTAAGCATATGTTCTATTTTTTTTATTAAAAAAAATCTAAGTAGCATGGTTAATGAAAATAAGTATTTTTATGTAATAGCAATTATTCTAATTTGTTTCATTGCAATTTTAGAAACAAACTATTGAAAGAAGTATTTCATCTACTATGAAATTACTATTACAAAGTTTCCGAGGTCCTACCAACTTGATACAAAAAAGGTACGACAAGCTATTGGATTTTGAATCGGCATCAAGTAAAATGGAAAAGAACAAAGATGTAACAAAAATTAAAATGGTAAGTGCTCAGTGAAGAATTAAGATGTTCTATTAAAAAAAAGCATCAAGAAACTCCTAATGGAGTTTGGAATGAGTAAAGAAAAGAAAAATTATTTTATTTTGCCAATTTAGGTTTTTGTTATAATTGTTAATAAATTGCATTTAATATGCATTCATAATATGTATATTATATGCAAGATAAATATTAATCTATTTAAAGTGATAGTAAAACCGAATAATTTATGTTTCTAACATAATTTAAATTAAATTATTAGTTGAAAAATTGTTTTTTGATTTTTAACTATACTGTCCTAATCAAATTCTTAATGCATATTTACAGCTCCAAGATAATCTAACTATGGCAAAAAATACTTATGAAGCACTCAATTCTCAACTACTAGATGATCTTCCAAAATTGTGTGATTTATCCATTGAGATTCTGTATGATTGTATTCGGTGCTTTTTAAAAGCAAAAAAGAATTTTGTAGGGAGAACAACAAAATTGTTCTTCAGTTTAATGGATGTAAGTAGTTTTTATTATTATTCTTATGTTTTGTAAAAAAAAATTATAAATGTCTGTTTTCCTTTTTATTTATGAGCTAAAGTTTTTCTGTTAATTTTATATAACTAAACTAGTTATTTATATTGGTACTTCAGACCATTTTATATGTAAGTTATTACTAAATTTGTTAAGTTTTTAGATGTTTTTTTTTTAATTTGGATGAATAGTGTATTTTATATTAATCTTATTAGTTTTATGTTAATCAATTTATAAAATTTTCAATTTATTGAATAAAACTGATTATCACGTTTCAGTTTTACTTTTATGTTCTTTAAAATTATGGTATATAAAGCTGTCAATAATATATAAAAACTTTATTTGCATGTTCTCCTTTATGCATCTATCTCAATTATATGTTGACTTTCAAAAATAAGGTACACACACAATTATTACACAAACACACTTCCTCTGAATGAATTCATCTTGTTGCCTTTCTTCATATACATTTTGTAAAAGATATGGATGATCTATAATTTAGTTTTTTTTTTTTTTGTAATGAATATGCTATTTAAAAATGCATCTATGTGTTTTGTATGATACTCTTATATTATGATTTTTAATTAAGTTCATACTTTTTGTGTCATTCTTAATTATATCCATATTTTAACATTAAACCAATATTTTCTGATTAAAAATAATTTGTTTCAGGAAAGTTATGATAATTGGCATTCTGCTTTTGATATGAAAAAAAAAAAAAAAAAAGCATAATGAAGTTTTAAATTGATAAATGCATTTTTATTTTTTTAAGCTTCCTTTACTCATTGGTAGCCAAGGCAGTAGCATTTTAGACACCTTTCAAGTGAAGCATACTCTTGTGATGGATGATCTCAGCCAGTTGACCATCTTACCAAAAGAATTGCAATCTTGCATCAAAACAGATACATTAAAAAGAAATTCTGTCACAAGATCAAGTGGTATAAGTCTGTCAGGATCACTTGTTACCAAAACTCAGGTCAGTTATATTAAAAAGTAATTTTAAAGATTAAATAATAATAGAAATATGTTTAATAATTAATTTAAATGCTATTTATAATTCATTTTATCTTTTTAACAAACTATTTTATTACTAATTACATGTATTTTAATCAAAACACTTTTGAATTAATTTCATATAACTATGATAAATTTATAAATACTTCTTATTATTTTACATTTTTCATATATTTCTATTTTATTTCTGTTTGTTTTTATATATTCAATGTATGTGAAAGTGATTTCTTTTTAATATGGTGTAACCTTTTCAATTGAAAAATAAACTATTTATCTTTAAAGTTTCTTGTTAAATGAGATATTTAACAATGATAATAGTAATCGCTAAATTTTATTTGAAATAAAAATGTATTTGCTGAATATTATTTAATTATTCATAATGTTAATATTAATGTTATTATTAATATTAAATAACTTTGCATAACTTACTCAACTAAGGTTCAAAAAATTGTGTTACATTCTACATAACTTATATGTATCAACATATATAAATGGGAATAATTATAAAATAAAATGGAGAAATGTTTATTAATGAGGTTAGTATCACCAAGAAAATACATATTAAAATAGAATCTCTATCAATTTCAGCTTTAAAAAGAGAACATTGTGTAATGTATTTAATGTCGCATTCAATTGTATGAAGATAAAAAAAATCAAGTAACAAATTTTATTGGAAATTTTTTTTAACAAATCACATAATACTCATCCAATAAAAGATGAAATTAAAATTTTTTTTTTTTCAAAAGTCCCTCTTGAATTTTGAAGGCCAAGTGAAATAATTACCTATACATGTTAAAAAGAGTCAGAATTACAATAATCATTAAAATATTTCTTTAGAGGTCTATCCCAAAGAAATACCTACACTCTTAAATGTTGGGGATATTTCAAATGTTTGAGTAAATGGTAAAATGAAATGAAATCAGAATTGAGTTGTACATAAAATGAAGCTTAATTCACTTCTATAAATTCTATTTGCATTATTTTACCTTAACATTTGTTTGAAATTTTCTAATATCAAATTATTTATTTCAGACTCCAAGCCAAAAAGTCCATGTGAAATCATGTTATCCCCATACAGATCTTTATAGTGCTTGTCAAAACTTTGATGCTGTAGATATTATGGATATTAGTTTAAAGAAGGGTGATATTGTTGGTGTTATCAAACAACAAGATCCTATGGGTAAAAAGTTAAAGTGGTTTGTTGATAGTGGTGGTAAGTTATTATAAATGTTTTTTTTTTTTTTTTTTTTTAAAACTATTTCTATAACATTTGAAAAGGGGAAAATTTTCCTACAGATTTACAGTAAAAAAATGTTATCGTAAACTTACTTACTATTTAATGCAGCTGTGTATAATTATTATTTATCTAATTTATAGAAATAAACAAAAATATTATCCATTTAAAATGTTAAAGAAAATTTTGTGTGGATTAAATAAATCTATATCATGAAAAAAAAAAAAAAACATGATACATTCTATGCTAGATAAAAGTTTCATTTCCTCATATATATATATATGAAAGTTATATGCTGTGCTACAGTAAATTAAAAAAAAAAATTAATTCATAAGCTGAATTCTTGTAATTAAGTTTTTTAATAAAAACTTTTTATTTGTTTTAAATTCTTTTCCTAATAGAAGCAAAAGGCTTTGTTCCTGCAAAGTGTCTTGTCAAATATCTTCCAACTTTATCTAGTCAGTCTTCTCAAGCAGCAAATGAATGGAACTCTTTGCGAACTTCTGTGTCACGTCCCCAGAACAGCCAAATTCAAGATGTTTATGCTATTTCTCAGAAACAAAAAATTCAACCAAAAAGTCCTCAAAGGAGTTCTATACAACCATCAAGACCAGCACCAACTGTTACTCCGTCTCTTAGAGTTGTTGCACCATCTCGTTATCCTCCTGCTGCACAGTCTTCCCCAAAGCCTCAAGTTAATAGTTTTTTCCCAAACCCAGTTGCTCAGAACTCTTTAAATGCTGCAGTAAATAAAAATGTTCTTCCAACTGAACCTGATCACAGGTATGAAGAAATCAATGAATCTTTTGCTGATGATCTGATGAAAATAAACTCTAGTGTTAGTCAAGATACATCTAAAAAATCAGACAATGTAATTGCAGAGTTTGATCCTTATTCTGCAACTCAGTCTTCTCAAAAACGTTATGATAATGTATTAGATAATTTTAATGAGTTGTACAGCACACATAGATATGAAGATATTCCAGATGAGACAAATTATGATCAAGTGCCAATTGAAAGTCAATCTCAAAGTGAAATTGAAGTAAGTTAATTTTTATTTTATGTTTATTCGCATTATTGCATATTTGTGGGATTATGTATAATATAAAGAACTATTTTTATCATATGAAAGATTTACGAATTTAGGATAAAAAAGTAAAATTGTCTATAAGATCATATTTTATCTTTAATAATTCACTACAACCATAACAGTGAATAGTAGTACTTATATTACAAATAGGAGGGGAAGATTGCAGCAATATTAATAATATGTAAACATATTATATTATTCCATTGTTTTATAACATTCCTGTTGAAATTTGGTATTTTTCTTATCTTCCAAACTTAAAAAGTTATCTATTATTATATATTCTACAATTAGAAAAAAAATGTTTTTTTTTCCAAGTATAATTTTATTAAATTTTTTTTAAGAAATTCTATTTTTAATTTGCTGAAAAAAGAATTTGTTTAAATCTCTTACTACTAACATTAGCATTTTATGTACCATTCTCAGACTGACTGGAAGCATTTGTTTGTCATCAACGTAATTTGCATATTTTTTCAAATGTACAGATTCTCACAAATTTTTACATTAGAAAGCTTTTTAAAAATAGATTTTTGAAGAGGTGTTTTTTTTTTAAATCTTCGAAAAAAGAATTTCCCCAATTCTGTCAAAAGCTTATTTTTCACTTTTTACATGATTTTCCAAATGTACTATCTATAAGGCATGTGGCTGCAGTAATTACATTAAAAAATATTGGTAGTGCTCTTGAATGGGATTGCCTCTCAAAAATAATAGTTTTCATTACAACTATTTTGCCCTGTTCGTGTTGAATATTTCAAAATTTTAATGTTTTTGAAAAATGGAACAATGTTTTAATCAAATTTTGTTGATATTTTTTCTTAAACATTCAAAGAAACTTATGTACAAAACTGGATTGAATCATATATCTGTTTTGTATTAATTTTTATATATAATAAAAATTTTATGTATCTACTTAGAGGAAAAATATTATTAAGGAGATTTCAATATGTATCCTTTTTTTGTCATTTTAAAAATATTATTATTTTCTAAAATGACATGAAAGTTTATGGCCAATTTTTTTTATATGTTTTCAAGTATAATTTTGTGTTTTATTTATCTTAATTATTTATATTTATAATATACAAACATTCTAAATATTTATTTAAATTTTTTTTTCTGTGATATAATTGTTTATTGTAATACACTCATGTCCATAAATTAAGGATAATGAAGTTCAGGCAAAGAAAGGGACAGAAGCAAAACAAATTTGACTTATTTGTAAAGTCTATTTATTAAACAAAAGGTAAAGAGCAAAAAAGATGCTATATGTTTGACATAATTAATAAAAATTGCGATTTTTACTCCCTGGAGCAAAATTCAAAAAAAAGAACCTATTTACAAAAAACAGTATAACATGGTTAGTATGATTGTTAATATGGAGTATGTCTCCCGGACGATGCAATACAGGCCTTACAACGCCTAGGCATGCTGAGTATCAAATTATCAATCTGATCTTGGGGAATATTACACCACTCATCAAGCAATGCCCTCCGAAGTTCCAGTAGACAGGTGGGATTGGGTTGACGGGCTGCAATTCGTCGGCCAAGCATATCCCACACATGCTCTATTGGATTCAAGCCCGGTGAGTATGCTGGCCAATCCATACGGGTGATATCCTCCAATTGAAGGCATTCGTCTACAATGTTTGCACGGTGAGGACGGGCCTTGTCATCCATAAACAGAAATTCAGCACTCATGGCGCCCCGAAACAAACGTACATGTTGTTCCAGAATGACATCCCGATAGATGTGGCCTGTCATCGTTACACTCTGAACATGCAGGTCAGTTCTGGAACCAAGAATAATTCCTCCCCAAACGGGCCATCCTGCACCATCGTAACGGTGTCGTTCAATTGTGTTGTCTTGGTGGTAACGGGTACCTGGCGCTTTCCATATGAAAGTCCGGCGATCTAAAACTGGACTCGTCGGAAAACATACCAGACCACTGTTGCGGTGTTCACAATGCATGCTCTCTACTCCAGGTTAATCACCGGCGACAGTGAGTTGCGGTAAGTGGAACACATCTGACAGGCCTACGAGCATATAGACGAATGTGCCCTAAGCGTCTGTATACGGTCTGCCTTGAAACTGTCGTACCGGTAGCTGAAGAGAGCGGAAGAGACAGGTCTGATGCTGTGCTCCGACTGTTTCTTTTGGCAGTAACTGCTAAATACCGGTCCTCATTCGGCGTTGTAACTCAGGGGCGACCTGTGCTGTAACATCTACTCACATTACCATCATCTTGGAATCGTTGCCAAAGCATGGAGATGACACTCTGGGCGATTCCAAGTTCCTCGGATACTTCCAGCTGGGTATCTCCACATTCCAGTCGTCCGATAATTCTACCACGTAAAAAATCATCTAAATGCTTCCTTTGTGCCATAACTATGCGGTTATTGCACTGAAAGGCTTTTAAAGCGCTTGTGAACGATTTTACTTCTTTGTCACCATTCCTTATATACCCCTCTCTTACACTCTCGTCATTGTGACGTACTATCCGCGCCATCTGGTGGTTTCCTGTAATTTGCATATTCTTCTTCAAGATGTGTGTGATAATTCTACAGGTGAAATTTTTATTTTAGAGTTCAATTTCTGTGTGATTCTGAATTATCCTTAATTTATGGACATGAGTGTACTTAAAATAAAATACTATATTAAAGATAATATACTATAAAGTGTAAAATGGTTATCAATTAGCAGCTAAAACTAAAATCTCAATTACAAAATATATTTTTTGCTTTAATTACAAAACAAAATAGGGATTTATCCTAAGAATGAATTGGCTTGTATGTTTTTTCCCCCATTCTTTATGGCAATTGAATACAAAAATTATTACAGAAAAAAATTTTATTTTAAAATATATCATTTCTCTGCAGTTTTAAAATTTGTATGTATTTTTAAAATATATTTACCAAATATAAGCAGCATATATTTATTTTATTTTCAGTTCTATTATGGCATGTATGATTTTTTACCAAATGGTCCCAATCAATTGCATTTGAATAAAGGACAAGCTGTGCGTGTTCTTCATAAATGTGATTTGAATCAGAACTCTGAATGGTGGTTTGTTGAGGATCGACATGGCAAGAAAGGCTATGTTCCTGCAGCTTATTTGAACAAATATCCTACAACTATTGCATAGTTTCAGGTTTAGCTATTGTTATTGTTTCTTGTTTGTACAGCTTAAAAATTTTATATAAAATGTTTATATTTGTCTAATATATATTTATATACATGTGTGTAAAAAAAAAAAAAAAAAAAAAATCTATTTTGATTGTTTTAAAATCAAATAATTTAAACAGACAGAGATTAATTTTTCATTTTGGAAAGAACAAAATTCAACAAAACTTTGATTTTTTTTAAATATTATTTCTTCTTAACTCAAATTTGCAAAAAAAAAAAAAAAAAAAAAAAAGCATTTATAAGCTTTCATCCTGGTACTTTTTCATCCAAATGATTGAAAATTAAATTTCTGTCAAAAATTTTAATATTAAGAAGTGATTTTTAAGCAGTAAAATTTTTGTCTACAATTTTTACCTTTTCATTTATTAATAAAATGAAATTATGGATTTTTTTTTCTTTCTTTTATTTGATCTTTCTTTAGAATTAACTATTTAACTTAACCCTGAAATTTTTAATGATTATTTAGTTTACAGTGGATGGTGAATTATTGCTGACATACATCTCAATGGGTTTTAATCTCTTTGTGGTGTGCTTATTTATTTTTGTATTATTCATTTAATCCTTTTTTAAATCTTCAATTACATAATTAGTACTTTCAATAACATACATTACAAAAATATTTGTATAATATAAAATTTCTTGTTTGTAAAATTAAAAATAACTTTTTAAAAGGGAAAAAGTTAACAATTTTTAAAAAACTTTTTTAGATTTAAAGTTCTGTTGATTCTGCAAAATAAGATTTTGCATCAATGAAAATGATCATCATATAAGAATTTATAAGTTTTATCCATTGTAAAAATTAAATATATTAATAATCAGTTTTTTTTTATTTAAAGTATTATTTTGCATTTTTTGATGAATCAGAACAAACAGTGTGTGTGTTGTAAAATTCATGAGGTAATTTTTATCTTATATATTTGATTTTTTTAATTTCCTTTATTTTCATATCGTGAGAGTTTTTGATTTAATGCTTAAGGATTACAGTTTTTAAATGATGAATCTCATTTTTGATTCAATAATTATGTTTTTATGTATGTGTGTTTTAAATGCTGTGAAATTTCATTTTGATTGTACTTAAAAAAATTAGTTTGCTAATAAACATAAGAAAATGCAATTCTTCAAGTTAATGAATGAAATTTTTCTATGTTAATTTAATATGCATTATACTGTTTTATTTATTAAATTCATCTGTTTAATTGTTTAATAACTTGTTTGTATTGGAGAATATAGGGAAAAATAATGAGCAAGTATGGTTCATCTTTATGATACTTAGCTGATATATTCTTCTAATTTGATTACAAATATGTAAAACTTCATTCACTAAAAAAAAATAATATTTTATTTAAAAACTTGCTGTAGAATATACACACGTTTTCCTTCTTGGCAACATTATAATCATTTAAAAAAAAGTATTATATATATTTTTTTAAAGTTATAATTTCTAATCATTTTTGCATCTAGCATTTGAAATTTATTTAAATCAAGCTATTTTTAACATTGGTGTTTCTATTAAAAGGACTGTGATAAATGTTATTATGTAAATATACATATATTACAACTTTATATGTCTTAAATGAAACAATTTTATCTACCTAAACTGGTGAAAGTAATTTTCTTTTAAATATTTTTTCAAATAACTTATCTTAAAACTTTGCAGTTACTATTTTATTTTTGTATTAACCTTTTATTTTGTTCATAAATATTAATTTTTTTTTTAAATTATCACCCAATTTTCTCATTTTATGATTTAGAATTACTTGCAAATATTTTTTAGAAATTAAGGAAAAACAATGCTATTCGTATTGTCTTATTAGCTATTGTCCAGCTTTTTTTTAGCAATCCCAAGTTTATTATAATATATGTACTTAATTTGTATGAATCTTTATTTTTATTTGTAAGAAAAATTTCTATACATTTATGTATGTATTTTTTATTAGTAAATACTTTTACTTAAAAAGTTTTAACTATAGAAGAAAAAAAATTTGCTCATTCTTCTTTGAAGCTCCTAAATGATTTTTTTAATATTTATTACTTAGTTAATTTCTATACAAATTTATGTGTATAAGTTTTAATTTTACATTAAAATATTCTCATTTAAATGCAATGATTTGGAGAGAAATAGATATTTAATTTTAATATGTTTTAAAATGTGTTTATTTATTATTCATAAGAATAATTAACATCAAAGTATTTTTCTTTTTATGCATTTAGATTTTTCAAGGTCTATAATATTATTGCATAATGTGCTTTGTAATTATATATGTGAAAGAAGTATTCATAATTATATTAAGATTTGACATTTGATGCAAATTGTGTTTAAGATTAGAATTATTTTTTACACCATTTATTTAAGTATAGAATAGCATTTATAAAAAGAACTTTTATAGAGCAATTAATGTAATAAATATAATAATCTATAGTATATATATTTCTGTTTTAAAATTTTTTAAAATTAAATCTCAAATATATTTCTCTCCTTACATTGTGAATTTTCTATATACCTGATTCTGTTTTTACACGATAGATACTTTCCTGAAGAATATGTACAAAAAAAAGTTGTGTAAAATATATATATTTATAGAAAAATAGAAAATTGGTTCCAGCCCTCAGAAATCAGGAAAATTAATACAATAAACCATGAATTTTTCTGTTAGGGTCTTAAACATTTTTTTGATAAAGATTGCACATGAATGATACAAAGTAAATCTTCATTTGAAAAGGGAAAATAACCTGTTACTAATTCATGAACACAAAATTCGGTTATATTATGAAGAATGGGATCTTTGTTTTCAATATATTCTGGCCAAACAGTTTTTCAACTTGTATTCAAAGTTGGTCATAATTCAGCTAGTGCTAGTTCAATTTGATTGAAACCATCCATAATTAACAATTTCCACACATGAATGACTGTTAGTATTTCATCATTTAGTTTGTCCAAAACGAACTGAAATGCTCGCTTTATATACTATGTTTTAAATGTCTTACTTATACCTTGATCTAATGGTTACATCAAGGATGTAGTATTAAGAGGCAGAAAACGAAATTGCATGTTTAAATGTTCTAAGATCGGATGGTCAGGTGCATTGTCTATAAGCAAAAGAACTTTCAATTTGAGATCCTTAACCAAAATGCTTACATACAGACGTTGCACAGTGTCCAGCTTCAAGGCGATCTAAAATATGAATTTTAATATCCAAAGAGATCACTTCTTCCTTTTCTCTTTTATTCAATGAGAATTAAGAGACATTATGTAAGGACTACCAAAAAATATTTCCATTACAATTAATAAAGCATAGATTTATGTATATTAAAAAGTTATTTTTAACTTTGAAAACCAAACTCAAAATGCAGAGAAAGCAAACAAAATTCCATATTGATGTTATAAAATTCGAGGAATTCTCACAAATGGCAATTGCATTACGTTCCTCGTCTCCAGTGTTGCAGTTATAAAAATAAAATCAAAGCAAAATTTTCTCTTGCCATTTGGTTCGATAGTATTCAATTAAAATAAGTCTTATAAAAAGGGAATTTTTTTTTCTAATTTATGTTAAATCAAAATCGTGTAAAAAACAGAATTGAGTGTATTAATCTTGTGATATCTAATTTAGATTCAGAGTTTCTAAACATTTAGAAAAAAGATATTGAGACTTTATTTATATTTTAAATGTAAAAATCTTATTTTAAAATAGTTAAAAACTTATTTTTAAAGAACATTTTGTCAAATTTCTGCTTATATTGAAGATATTTGTAATGATTTTTCTATTATAACAAATTATCATATACTATTCTATCTTATTGATGCACAATGCACTTTTTGCAAAATCTGTGATGTATATATGGCACAAGATTTTACAGTTTTAAAATTAAAATGTGCAAAACTTCTTATGCAACTATTTCAAAAATTGTTGTTAGCATGCTACTTTTATGTCCATGTATATATCATGTTGAAATTTAAATATTTCATGCTATTTCAGTCAATAAAGTTAACACATAATCTCAGGCCTTGTAATGTTGAATAATTTCTTACATGAAATCATTAAAAGATATGAATGATTTTATTTTGTGTCTGTACTGTTTTTGAATTGACTGTAAATTGAAGTTGGCATAATGTATGGCAATAAACTTGGGGCCAAAATTTGTATAATGATTCAATTTTTTTTATATTAAATTGTTTATAATATTTCACTTATATACGCATTTAAAATACAGAATCTGTACTTTTGCTTACCACACATCTAGTTTAGTTTATTTAGTGGTAAAGTATTTGAACTTAATACAATATAAAATTAATCCAAAAGGAAACAAAATAATAAAAGGCAGTTGTGATTTAAAAAAAAAAAAATTCCATTTATTATAATTCCATCTATATGTAGATTAAATTAATATTTTTCAAGTATATTTATAATAAGTTATGCATCCAAACATATTGATGATATGAAATTAAAAATGCTAACAATGTTAAAAAAACAGATAAAATGTTTTATTTGCTAAATATAACTAAAAACTGTTACTAAATGGATAGTAATGGATACAAGTTTGTTGATGATTGCAGGTAACAGTTTTGGCTTATACATTGGAGTTTAAACTTGCTTAGCTATTGTCACATTTCGTTCAACTGTTAGTGGTTTGAGTTCTTCTGGAAAATATTTAATTGTTCTCTAGTAACCTATTTATTTATATAATTTTTTTTCTTTCTTTGCTCCCTACCTTAAATTCTTGCAAAGTGTTTAGTTTTTATTTGTTGTTCAGTGTAGTCTGGGAAGGTTCTACATTTTGAGTAGAAGGTGCCTTTAGAACCAAATATGGCAGATATTGCCATATGCCTCAATTTAATGGAGTTCAGTTATACTGATGATCTTCAGTTCAAGGCTCATCCTGACATTCAAACAGACCTGCAATTAGCATTCAGTTATGGAGCAAGATCTTTTACTATTGTGTTTGCAATACTGAATGGATCGTTACCCAAAGTGCTTCCAAAAAGAATGAAGACAATTTGTCATCTAAGATCATTATCCTAAAATACATCGATCACATGCAAATTATTCATTTCCAACTATCATTATGATAGTGTCAAAGAACTGGCAAATATAAAAGCTATTATGGGTGTCCTAATTTCTGCATTCCCTTATCTGAAAAAAATTTTCAATTCACTTTTTTATATTAAATTGAATGATATTAATTGATATTCAGCCTGCGATTCTGTAATGAGTTCTTGAATACTTTCGCTTGCAAATGCGATATAATAAATATAAAGGATAACTGATTGCATTTTCTTTTATTTTTCTTGATTGTAAATTGATGTATTTTACGATGTGAATTAAAAAAAAAGGATTAAATAAAAAAATGAAAGGTAAATATGAGACAAATTTTAAAATTCTCTACATTAAAACAAATTCACAAATAAATATATACACAACAAAGAAAACAAATTCACTACAAACAATTCACTTAAACATATTCACTATATTAAAACAAATAAATTTATAGAATTGCACGATACAAGTAATATAAATTGCAATAAATTTCTTAAAAATTTTTAAATAAATAATTTCTAATAAAAAATAATTGTAATAATATATAATAAATAAATAGTTGTAAGGAAAAGAATTTAACCTTTCCGTTTTCTATTTTAATTAAAATTATTTATCTAATAAAAGAAATTTAAATAATAATCTATGATTTGAAAATAGTTATAATTATAATAATTATATATTAATAATTTGAGTGTCTTATGGAATTATTAAAATATAAAAGAATGAAGTTTAAAAATGTTAAAGTACGAGGACAGTTTTCTTTACTGGTCACCAAGACAAATTATACGCAAACTTGCCAACAAGGTGGTGACAGAACCGAGAAGCCAGGAAATTTTATTGGTCTGGAAAAGTGATGAAAATTCGTAAAAATATCTAAAAATCAAGAAAATTGTCGAAAGAATTTAAATTTTGTAGGATTGCTACGAAAACGATCATATGCACGATCGGCGATCTTGTAACCAAATATGCTCGGCAATTCAGATCGTTACTCATTTTATGGTGACCTTACGTTCGATTTTTTATGATGGGCTGTCCTGTACATGATTTACCTCGTTTTTAAACGTGCCTTTCTTTAGTGTGTGTTTGCTTTTATTTGTGTTCTTCTTGTATTTCTATTATTTGTACTCATGCTATTTGCTTACGCCAATTTAGAAAAGTTAGGATTTTAATGTGTTTTAATATTGTAGTAATTATTTTATTATTGTTAATTTATTGTGTATTAAGCTTAAATTCCTTCATTAAGTTTAATTCCACAATCCTTTAACACATGATATTTGTTACTCATAAATTTAATTACTTAAAATTAAGTCGAATCAATTATTATTTTTTAAAAAATTATTAAGCCTAAATCATTTAAAAAGAAAATAATTGTTAAAATAAACAATGTCAATCGTAATGAAAATAGTTTAAATGAAATATTTGATTGGTATTTCCTGGCAATAATTCGGGAATTTATTGTAAAATACTGTTTAATAGCTTTTTTAGAGTGTTCATTCCATTTTTTTTAAATTAAATTTCATAAAAACATATTAATTTTTTCATATTATATAACTGGTCAAAGTGTTTTTAATAACATATATATAGTACACATACAGTAATTCTGAGTGGGGAGAAAGCCAGAAAACTAATATAATTAATAGCCGCAAATCAGGGAAACTAACTCAGAAATTGTCCGCCAGTTTCTGTATCCATCTTGGCCAAGGATTTAAAACTTTAATCTCGAATTTGCGCCAAATATCGTGATTCGTCACTTAATTATTAGCGATAATTTGGCAGTATGCATTTGTTCCGAAATGGTACACCACTAACAGAATAGTACATTAAAAAAAATTTTTTTAATTCATGACATAGTGTAAAATAATTTCGTTTTGGAAATAAGTTCGGTGTACATTTTGCACACTAGACAGATTTTACACTAATTGCATTTTTAAGAGGAAAAAAAACCTGACTGGTGTAACGTGCGCTGCTAGTGTTCAGGAAAACTCAGACTTGAATCGGGGCCGGCGAGATAGTTCCGGCGTCTCGTTGGCCCCGCTTGAATCCGCTAGCGGCATTCGTTGCAGCCACAATTTTCAGAAATGAGAAGACTCGATGATATTTTTGACAACGTGTGTAAAGTGAATCGCATCGCTAATCAGACTGCCTGGTATGAGTTTTTACTATTTTCTCCCATACGACATGCAAATGCAGGGTAGTTAATTCTTCCCCTCATCGTCCGTTGGCGAGCTGTTCGTGGTAAGCATAAGTGGAATGTAACATTTTATTTCACTTTTTCTTGTTGAGCAATTCGCACTCAACTCCATTTCCCGTAAAACAGCAAAATGTCATCCACACAATTCCTAGTGTGAACATGGTTTTGTAGAGAGTTGCATAGATTACAAGTTCCAGAGTGCTGGGTGTGTATGCTTTGAACCAAATACCTGTGATGAATATGACGCAAGAGCAGACTAAGCTAGCAAGGCACCAACAAACAACTGGGATAATCTTCAATCGTGCCCTACACGAAGTTTACATTGCAATGTATAATAAAAAAAAAATACACTACAAAACTAAAGGTAGGTTTTAACTGGTTACTAAATTATTGTCATCGAACATCAGTCATACTAATTAAAGTACATAATATTTAAAATTTGTTTTTATCGAATTCTGCCACTATGATTTTTCATTAATTCCTTTAAATATTTAAGTTGATTTAACTTTTCCGTATAGAAATATATCACCCCTCTACCCCGTAAGGATCCGGTTCTGTAGTTTGAGAATCACTAGAATAGTTAGTTTTTCGTAAATAAATTCATACATTTGACTGACATTCAATACATAGTTTTTTTATTCATCCAATAAAACAAAATTTATTGAAACAAATGTAATGTCATAGAATTTTTTCTATATGTCACATATTTTCTTTGAAAACTATGGGTCGTAGAGTTACGATTAGCTCGACATTTTTTATGTATTCCAAGTGAGGATTTTGTTCGGAGAGTTTAGGCAGGGTTGACCACCCTGTATTCAAACAATAAATCTTCCTTCCATAAAGGATATCTACAAATGTATTTCTACTTAATTTTCATCTTTAACCATTACAATATTATTATAATGCAGTACATGGGAAACAAGTAATATAAAAAAAAAATTTTAAGTCAATTCCTACTTTTTTTTCACTTTATTGCAGAAAGTCCTCTATAAATAATTTTCATTCATTTTTTTTAAGTTTATCGTGCCATCTATTGGTGGATACATGCAACTTAAATCTAAAAAAAAAAAACTGTTTATTGTTGTTGCTTATCCCCTTGATTTAGAATCCTAAACCTAGTGTCCAGTAGATCATGCTGCATCAATAGATCGTAAACGGTCCTCCCCTCATTCAACAGTTGCCTCACAGAGGCACCAATACAATCAATGAGATGAGAGGGAGACGCGATGGCCGAACAATGACAAAGGGAAAAAAAAAACTAAAATTAATTAATTAAATTTAATGAACGAATTAATATTAAAAAAAAAAAACTGTATTAATATCAAGTGTCAAGAAATGCATTTGAACTTGAATGGGTGAATAAAAAGTATTTTATGAACGATTGAAAATTTGAATAAGATATATATAGGGAGAGTGTGAGCTAATAGAAGGAATTGAAAAAAAATCCCCATTCCTTATATTAATAGAAAAAGACCGAGAAATGCTTATGTAATTTTTACATCCTTCCCTCATTTGAAACCTATCACGGCTTCTGAAACCTGTGGCATTCCATCCTGTAGTAATAACATCCATAGGGGTTGCCAGATTTAAGTCAAGATGCTCGTCACGTGACGACAGTTCAGCAACCCGCCATTGATTTTTCTACTTCTGGTATGACTATGCTTTGTTTACTTGTCATTCCACCTTTTTTACTGTAAAAATGGTCAAATATTGTGCTGCATATGGCTGTGTCGAGAAATTTGTAAAAGGAGGACCTTATACTTTTCACAGGTACGTCGGAATTTGTGTACTTAATTTATTGAATGAACTTGGCTTGAATAAGTACTTTGAGCTTTATGATCCCGAGAGCTGCTTTATCTCAATTTTCCAAAATATTACGCAATACTGAATGCTTCCTGTAGCATACAAAACTTATATCAAAATATAGCATGTTAAAAGCTACTAAAAATATTTTGATAAGCAGTTAAAATTCTCATCTATATATTGATACAGTGGTGATCAACGGTAATTTTAATTATTTAGAATTAGTTTTACATTTGTATTTCAGGGTTTGGTAGCATAACATAGGCGATGAGAGCTTGGAAATTTTTTGGCGACTTTCTGTTCTTTTGGCTAAAACTGATTTAAAAAAAAGACCTATAGTAAAGCGATTTTGAAAATAAAATACTTCATGTTTTTTATTATTTTTATTATTATTTTTTTTTTGTCAGGATAAATGTAATCATAACAATTCTTAATAATTTTTTTTCTTCTATAAATTGATAGTTTGTATGATATTTTAATTATTATTATTATTAGATATTAATTTGTATAATTTATCAAATGTATTTTAATGTTTCTTTATTTTTGTGGGAGGGATTTTTATCCTTGTGTAATTGATTATTAATTAAATTAGTATTATAATTAGTATATTGTATGTAATTTTTGATTATTAATAAATATATATTAATTAGCAATCTATAATTATTTTATGTTTGTGTTTGATTTAGAAAAATTATTTACATTCAAAATATGTATGAAATGGGCAATATTTAAGTCATATACTGGCATATAACAATAGTACATAATTTTCACTTTCCCATTTAATTATACTCAATATAATATTTAATTCTTAAGAATATTTTTAAATACTTCAGACTTTTAAACATTATTTAAATAACTTTAAAATTTTCAGATTTCCTCGTGATGAAATTCGTAGAAAAGAATGGACACTTGCTGTGAGGCGGGCAGATTTCAAAGTCACTGACTCAACTCGTATATGTTCAAAACATTTTTCTGAAGAGTGCTTCGACAAAGAGAAATTTGGCGGTACATGGTTAAAGTCTGATGCTGTACCCACTATTTTCAATTTCCCTCCAAAGGTAAAAAAAATGGTGAAAAAACAAAGATCTTTGAAAAGAATTGCAAGTTCACCACCAACATCTACTGATGTTGAAGGTATTAAAATACAATGTAACTAGATTTTGTTTAACTCTTTTTATTACTTTTGTGATATAATAGATATTTGTTGATAAGAAAACTGTTAACTGATTCTTTTATTTTATAGGTGATTTTGAAATTTCAGGTGAAAATATAAAAAGGTATGCTTATATTGGAGATTTTAAGACATCTGACATGTATTCGCCTGCAATAGCAAATAAATTGCTTGAAATAGCAAAAAAAGAAAGCAAGATGAAGGATAGGAAAATAAAAATTCTTCAACAGCGAGAAGCTCGCCTGAGTCAAACAATTTTGAATTTGGAAGAAATTATTGCTGATTTGAGGTCAAAATGATTTTTTAATTTATTATTAATAGAGGTATCATATTTTGAGGCTGTGAATTAATAGCTGAACTTATTAATTTTTATAAGCGCCTGTAAATAACTACAACAAAAGCATTTGTTTTCATTTTTGTTATATACAAAAACCTGCATCAAAGATCTCAGATTGTTTTCACATGGTCCTATTTTAATAATTGAAAGTAAAAGAAAATTAATTGGAAGTAAAAGAAAATTAAATTATAATTTAATTGTTAAACTATTCTCTGCTGCATATACATGGTTACTTTGCCATAATCAGATAACTGTATCTATTAATTCAAACTGCTTACCTATGGATAAAGCAAACATGCAATGTAACATCTAATAATTGTTTGTAAAAGTTATAAACAGAGATTTACACTTTGAAATAAACCAAATGAACAACAATCCAATAGATATTAAGGTCTTTACATAAATTAAATGTGTTTCTTAGAGATATTGTCTTGTAAGGAATGTTATCTTTCATTATTTATCAATAACATAATATCCATGTGGTTACTTAAAAGAAAAAGATACAGTGATTCTGTTTAAGCAAAGTGGATAAACATTTTATATTATTCAGGTTGAAGGAAAATGAAAATGCCTAACTTTAAGCTTTATTTGATTGTTTCAAGACAGATTAGTTCATATGTATTATTATTTGTACATACTGATCATATTTTGAATCACTATCCAATTGCAAATCGTAAAGTTCTTATAAAATTGGAATTGCTGGAATTAGATTTAGTTATGTGGCTTAAGTTCATGATAAAGTTACAAGAGAAAAAAAATTTCGAATTGTGGGAAAAATCCGCTAACTTTATTTAAAGACTATTAATTAAACTAATGAATAATTTACTTTCCTATTTTAAATTGAATAGCACACAATTTTTATTCAAATTATTCAACTTTCCATGCATGATATTTTTATAATTTTGGATGCTCAATTTTATGTCAAAAATATTCAAATATTCAACAGAAATATAATCTTTGATAAATCATGCATATTTTAGGAGAAAAACTTTTATTATTCATTGTAAAATAGTGTCTAATATTACTTTGATATTACAGTAACAATGTAATTATAATTTATTACAAGTAAACAAATAACCCCTTGCAGACTTATAAATTGTAATTCCATTAAAAATTTTTTTTTCTGTATTGTAAAATAGTTTTCTATTTCTGAGGCAATCACTTTGATCAATGTATTTAAATTTCCATTATGTTTTATAGTTATTTAGTATAATATTAATCTGTATCTGATTGTTATAGGTTTCTTGTCAGGTTGGTTTAACTTTTGTATTCCTGCCTTCTCATTAAAAATAAGGAAAGGGGATCATTATTCATAATATAATAATTAAATACTGCAAAAAAGAATTTATAGTTTGTTAATGAAATTAATAACTATAAATTCTTTTTGCTGCTGCATTTTTCACTTTAATTTTGAATTCAATAATATAGTAAGTTAACTTGATGCAAATGATAAACTTATTGAAAAAAAACGAAGATATATAATCTTTCTTTGCATAAAATATTTAATACAATATTTAACTATATTATTTTTTGTTGTGTTTTTATATTGTATATAAAAATATTAAAGTTTATAAAAAAAATTATTAGGGAAGAAATGCATCTCTCTGAAATTTTTTTTTCTTGTATAATTTAAAAAAAAAATATTTATATAAATGAAGATTTATTAATTTTTTTGTATTGTTTTATTATAGTTCATATAAGATTATCAGTATTGTAAATAAAACATTTATTTTGTATATTTATTTATTTTTAGTTAAAGTGTAATTAAGTAAACATATTACTTGAAGAGAAGGGGAATTTCGAGCATTTTTCAGAATTTTGTGAGAACTATGTAGCATGATTACTTTTTCTAAGGAAATGTGCGGAGAAAAGGAGCCAAGCAGCGATATAGTGCCAACTCTGGTACAAAAATAATATGAAATGTTCATGGCCATCACTGTACCCTTCAGAATAAGGGTGCAATCTATTTTATTATACTACTCTATGATTTAATCATCTATTTAACTCAAAGGCAAGCCATTTGATTCTGTCCTACCAACTTTTCTTACAGGAGATATCCTTCAGGCTTGGAGAACTTAAAGAATCCATTACCTGTACTGTATAGAACTGTATTACTTCTACATTTATTAGCTCATATCTTATTATATTATGTTCACTGTTGAATTCATTTTTCTCTATTTTAATTTTATGTCAATTTTGTTTCTGTTTTTCTCATTTTGCATCTCAGAATGATAAAATGAAATAAAACAAAAATCTACATTAGGAACAAAAACAAATTTTGAAGTAAATAATAATAGGTAATTTCCTTCCTTTTCTGTTTTATTTACTTTTTTTTATTTTACTTCTGTTTACAAGGAAATGAATATGACTACCTACTGAATTAATATTAAATTTATTTAAATATTAATTAGTTATCTGATTTGTAAAGTTAATGCCAAAAGAGGAAATTCAGGAATATTTATTAAAAAAAAGTTGAGAAAGCTAGATTATCTCAATCAATATACAAATAAATTCAATTTGATTGAATAATAATACTTAGAAAAATGTATTATCTTATTCTAAATTTAATTATTACAACAAAAAAATTCAAAACTTCTGTGATTGCAGCAACAACAGCAAAAAAAAAAGGGGGGAAGAGGCCTAAATTTTTCTTCTAGAATTTCTTGATTGGTAGTCCTAATTTTCGTGGATCCTGTTTTAAGAATTTTCTTTTTATAATTATTAGTACTGTTAAAAATGAATTCTAATGGGTTTGCAAAAATTAAGTTTGAATGTGTGTGTTTCTTATCCCACTTGGTAGACTGCAACATCTAGACCAAGTCGAAGAACTGTGTGGTGTCATGGAAGGAAATGAAAGGGGGAGGGTTACAGCTTCTATTGTTATGGAGCACCCATAGGTAGAAGTCTGAATTGATCACTGAAGAAGGAGAGCAGAGCCTTCCGGGAGGACTTTTAGGAGGAATTACCCCGTATTTGCTCATCGTATGGGAGAAAACTAATGAAACATCAGAAACGCCATTGAGGTTCCTCGTTTTTTTAAACAGTGTCTACAACAAAGCCGTCAGCGGATGGAACTCCGCCCAAGGCTCGTTCCCACCGAGGCGAGAGACGTGAAGATTCAAGAGGCAAGCGACAAAATTTTTTCGTCCCCTTCTCAGCGAAACGTCAGAAATAGCATTACGCCTAGTGAAAAACCACTTCGAGTTGAAAGTTGGGCAACTCCAAGCGGCGGACTGCAAACCGGTTTCAGGCGACCGCGGTAAGGCTAGTGATTGGTCAAATTTTTTCGCTTGCATCTTCTCGCCTTGGCGGCGTGCATTGCCACTGAGCTACAAGTTGGGCTTTGCATGTGTTCAATTGGGTATACAAGCAATCTAAAAAATGTACTATCAATGATTTCTTTTCACTGTAAACTGAAATATTTTATTGAACAGAAAGTCCTACTCGCAGTTTAATAATAGTGAGCGTTGGCAAGCATGCAACAGGTACGCGGGTTCAATTTTATTAATGGTGAGCGTTGTTGTCACTGCTTTAACAAGTCAGTAGATTTGGTTAAGGTGACAGAGTTTTACCGGTTGCTCGGGTGGAGTTTATCGAATGTTCTCTAATCTAGCAATCAAATATGAATCAGCCTCTCCTTAGCATTTTCTTACAAAGCATTTCTCCTCTCATACTCTTTAGTGGCCTGATGGCCAATTGGCTAGGGCTCTGGCCGTTGGTACCACAGTCTTCAGGTTCGAATCCAGGCGATGGGACGGATGTTTGTTAGTGGTTTGGAATCCACTTTAAACTGTAAGTTCTGGTCTAATTAGCCTAAAGTGTGCACAAAATAACCGTAGAGCAACAAACCTCCCATACTCTTTAAGGAGACAATATTAACACGTCGAAATAATATCCAGAACACAACTGAGTGAGTTTAAATGCCGTTTACTTAGTGTAAACGAAATATTTAACAAGTAATATAAAAAAAAAAATTTTAAAGTCAATCCCTACTTTTTTCCCACTATATTGTAGAAAGTCCTTTATAAATAATTTTCATTCATTTTATTTTTAAGATAGAAAAGTTGACATTTTCCTCTTACATCTGGCGCCATCTATTGGTAGATACATGCAACTTAAATCTAAAATGAATTAATTGAATTTAATGAATGAATTAATATTTGAAAAAACTGTATTAACATCAAGTGCCATCCACTGCAAGTTCAAAAAATGTATTTGAACTTGAGTGGATGAATAAGAAGTATTTTATTAACGATTGGAAATTTGAACGAGATATATATAGGGAGAGTGTGAGCTAATAGAAGGAATTGAAAAAAAGAGCATCGTAATATATCGGATTATATACAATAATATATTTTATTAAAAATGAATATTATATACATAAAAACAATGACTAATTGATTAATGATATATACACTTAAATATAATTATTTCAAAGTTTGCTATGAAGCCCATTTTCATGAGTGTTTTCTGCGTTTCCATTCGTAAAAATCTTCGTATCACCATTCTGAAAAGCTCTATTAATTTCGCCATTCATTATTTCCTTCTTTTTTTCTCCCCTTCCGAACAACACTTTCTCCATGGCCAGCAGAGGAGATTCAATTAGCAAGCTAGCAATAAAAGCTAACAAGCCGGAAATGCAAAGAAATCCAAAGAATTGAATTATCTGGAAAAAAAAGATAAAGAAATGTTGAGTTGAATGCCAAAAAAAAAAAAAAAAAAGGAAAAACAAATATGATGCCTTTTTGTGTCATTTATTTGAGGGAAAAAAAAGCAATTTAATCATAGTTTTATTAAGAAAGGAAAGATTAATTTCTTGCGTGTCCAATCAATTAAACGGATCAATGTCTTTGTAAATAAAATTGCTTGACTAATTATCTTAATGGAATCTCAAAAAATTTTTTTTTTGTAAATCTAATAAAAAGGATAACTTAATTGGGTTTTCTTTTATTTATTTTCATGTTAAATTAATGTATTTTAATACGCGAATTAAAAAAAGCGTTAAATAAAAAATGAAACGGGAATAAATTATTGACATGTATTAGATAAATAAATTTTATAACAATTATTAACATTTACATAAGGGATTTAGAATTTTTTTTTTCTGAGAAAGAGTTTCTTATGAGAAAGTGACCTGTAAAATCGTAGAATATTTTTATTAAATTATAAAAAATAAATTTATGTAAAACAAATAAATTAAAAATAAATTAAATATAGCAATTAATTATAAATTAATTGTTGTATTAAAGTAAATAAATTTACAAAACTACATGAGACAAACAAAATGCAATACATTTCTTAAAAATTTTAAATAAATAATTTCAAAGACAATTTTTTTCTAGCTTTACGTTTTTATTTAAAATCGAAACTATTTATCTTATAAAAGCGATTATTTAAATAGAGATAATTTTAATTTCGGAGTATTCACATTTTTTTTACAAAGAAAATTTAAATAATTAAAAAATGCTAAAATATGGGAAACATAATTAATCATCAGCTATTGTAAGTTATAAAGTTAAAAATTAATGAACAAAGCTTGTCACTTCGTTCATTTGACAAATTGAACCCGAGACTTTTCCTGACAATGTAAAAATAAAATCTAAAAGCGTTAAAAATAAATAATCTCGGAAAATTTGAAATTTTTCTACTTAAATTTGTTTTCTAAAATTGTAGTGTGCAGGTTGGGCAACCAGATTGTAACGTGTGGTTGGGGTTGAGATACTTGAGGCACAGATTTGAGAGCTCACAGCTTTAGTTACACATGTACAAACACCACACACATACAATTAGAGACAAAATATTTAACACATTTAAAAGCAGATAATTATAGATTCGTGGAAGGATTCCATGAATAAGCCGAAAACCTGATACTCAGCTACGCACAGGATGTGCTTCCTTTTCGGATGAGAATCTGTAGGTCACCTAATGTGCTGGGGTGTGCTGAATATATTTCCTCTTGGGCTGAGAGAGTGTAAACTAAACGTTTCTCAACAGAAGCGCGTGGTTGCGATGTACTTCCTCTTGGGTGAGAGTCTCGAAGCGTACTGGCCATTGCCATTTCTCCTGAACGCCAAACGAAGGGGGGGGACGCTCTTTCCAGTGTGCAGGAGGAAGCACTTACAATGGAAGCATTACAAAATTGCTTAATATTTTAACAAACCACTATGAAGAATTATAAAATTAAATTCGTTTTATAAAGAAGATTAGAATTTTTTTTTTTTTTTTTTATCGAATATTGCTTGAAAAAATAGTAAAAATATCAAAATTAGTTTTAAAATCGTGTAATTTTTTTTTTTTCTGCAAATGATTGCAAAATGTCGCTTATTCTAAAATTGTTTCTAAATAAATGTAATTTTAAGAAGAACTTTATACTTTTGGTTCAATGCTGCATATTTTGTTTTGTGTAAATAACACTTTAGAATTAAAATTGTTTTAGATGCAAGTCAGATTTTAATTAGATAATATGAAGAAAAATTGACTAATTGTAAATTTAAAATGAAAAGTGAAAGTAAAATAATGCTTGAACACTCACGAAACGGATATGCGAAACTTCCTGAACTCCTCTGAAGGTGGCTATGAAGACGTTCTGCAGATAAGGATGAATGAGGTAAATGAGGAAGGTGAGTTTACTGAGAGGCACCCACAGTTTCCACGACAGAAATTTGTTGATGATTCCTGGAAGATAATATTGCGTTATTTTGGAATAATTTTGTATTAAAGGTGACATCTGATTTTGTTTTTGTTTTTATCAAAAGGAAAAAAAAAATATTTCATTATAATTGGGCTGAAGCGAATTGATGGACAGCGCGTTAATCTTTCTCGAGCTAAAGAAATTTAGTTCGAAACCTATAATAATTCCGATATGGAAGTTTCCTTGGCGATTGGGACAGGAACAATAAATCTGTTGGCTGGAAAATTCTTTCATCGGTCGAAGAAGAAGAGTTCACCTCTTGTCCGTGTTCGTTACCGTTTGTAGTAACAAATGATTTCAGGTCAAAATTCTTAGTATTAGAAAACTTAATTTTTGACACTAGTTACAAATTTTTTTTGTTCCAATGCAGCTGGCAAACACTTAGACAGCTTGGTCTTGAATGCCTTAAGGCAAGAGCTGCACAGACATTACTCACTTTGCATTACCCAGGGGGCGCGTGTAACTTGAAGATAAGCCACGGACGTGGAGTAACAATGCCCCCGCAACGCTCTACGATCCTATTAGGACCGGGACCTACGGTTTAAAGTGGATTCCGAACCCCTACACATATCCATGGCACCGCCGGGATTCGAACCCGAAACCTGTGGTACCGAGCGCCAGAGCGCTAGCCACTCGGCCATTCAGGCCCCAGTTACAAATTTAAATGCTTACAAAAATTTATTGATTGCGTTCATTATGAAATATTTTTAAATTATAGTATATTGTTTTATGAATTATTTTTTTTAAACTTGTAATCGACGACTTCATCTTTTATTTGTTTTCTGAAGATAGTTCAAGAATATTTTGAATCAATAAACTTTCGTTTGCAAGTTTGTAACTATTTCTTATTTATAAAGGTATTGAAAGGAAATAATTTTAAAATATCGATAGGCATTTCTGATTTTTTTTCCCTTCTTGAAATAATGTTCGAATAATTTTTTTTTTCCTAATGCAGCTGGCAAACACTTAGACAGTTGTCTTTTATGTCTTAAGGCAAGCGCTGCACCGACGTTACTCACTTAGCACTACTCAGGAGGTGCGTGTAGTTTGAAGATAAACTACGGACGCGGAATAACAATACTCCCGCAACTCTCATGTTAAACCTGGACCTACGATTTAAAGTGGATAACCACTGCAAACGTTTATGGCACCGTCGGGACTCGAAGCCGAAACCAGTGGTACCGAGCGCCAGAGCGTTAGCCACTCGGCCATCACGCCCCATTTTCGTATCACAAAATGCTGAAATCGATTCTAAGATATTTGTTTTTATTTCGAAAGATTATTCCTTCGATGTTTAACATCTTTTGTTATTGAAGATATCTTTTTCATTGTTTTTATTTCTTTTATTACTATTTTTTCCTTGAATTTGGTTTTAGGCTAAAATTTCAGTTCGCTGATAACATTAGCTATCATCACAATTTTGACAACTGATAAATGCTAATCCTATGAGATCAAATTTTAATCAAACTATTTACTATTGAGAAAACTGCTTGCATAACCTTTTTTCATACACATCTGATAATAATTAAATTGCATCATTGAATTATTAAAATATAAAATAATCAAATTTAAAAGTGTTTAAACTCGATGCTACTTTTTGTTAGTGATTCACAAGGTCAAAATATGCGCACGTATGTCAAGGATTTAAAACTTGCGCCAGAAATTAAAATCAAGGATTTAAAAGTTGAACCATGAATTGCGCCAAATATCGTGACTCGTTACTTAATTACTGTCGATAATTTGATATGCAGTGGATGATAAAGTGGTGCAATACTAACAAAATAATACAATCCAATCATTTTATGCGTGACACAATTTAAAGTAATTTTGTTTTGGAAATGAATTACACTTTTGGTAATAAAACCCCGACTCGTGTTCCAGTGTAATGTGTGCAGCTAAGCGTCCAGTAAGGCTCCATTGGCAGTCACAATTTTCAGAAACGAAGAGACTCGATATGTCACAATGTGTGTAAAGCAAATCGAATCGCTAATCAAGCTGCATGTGCGAGTTTTTTTAGTGTTCTCCCGTAAGACATGTACGGCCTGATGGTCAACTGGATAGCGCTCTGGCCTTTGATACCACAGGCTTCAGGTTCGAATCCTGGCGATGGCATGAATGTTAGTTAGTGTTTCGGAATCCAACGTTAAACTGTACGTTCCGGTCTAATTAGTCCAAAGTGTGCAAAAAAATGACCGTAGTGCGTCAAACCAAACCTCATGGACAACAATGACCCCCTTTCATCACCTGTTGATGTGTTATCTGCGATATACTTATGTGGAACAATACTTATGTGTTATGTGTACATATACAAAAACGATTAAAAAATATCTTCCAAACATTGAAAAATGAAATTGTAATAATTTTTTATACCGTAATAATTTTTTTAAAAGTTTCAATCATTAAAAATATATATGCAAGTATTTCTAAAGTCCAACTCATAATACAGTGGTATAATCCAGTGTAGCGTGTATAGTTTGGTCTGTCGCTCTACGGTCATTTTAAGCACACTTTAGGCTAGTTAGATCGGGACCTACAGTTTAACCTGAAGCCTATGGTACCGATTGGCCATCAGGCCGCGGTAGCTTGTATAGATAGGGTGAAGATTCAGTTTCGAAGGTATTTTTGTTTGTAATTGCTTCCTTTACTATGGAAGCTAAGAGATTCGATGGGAATTGTGATCTGGGTATAAGTGTCATTAGTCAATACTTGGGCTGTTTAGCGAGAATTATTGCAGGTTTTTCTCATAGCAAATAAGGGCCTTTATCCCTAAAAGTCCTCATGGACAGAGCGGCCTGATGATCAATCGACTAGTGCTCTGGCCTTTGGTATCACAGGCTTCAAATTCAAATGTTGGAAATGGCATGATGTTTGTTAGTGGTTCGAAATCCACCTTAAACTGTAACAAACCAAACCCTAAGACATGCAAATGCAGGGGAGTTAACTCGAAAATATTTCTCCTCGTTGTCCGTTGACGAACTGTTCGTGGCAAACATAAGTGGAACTGATATTCAACAAGAAAAGGGAAACATATTGTTCCTATTCGCACTCACCTCCATTTCCAGTAACGCAGCAAAATGTCATCCACGCAATTCCTAGCGTGAACACGGTTTTGTACATAGCTGCATAGATGACAAGTTCCAGAGTGCTTGGTGTGTATGCTTTGAACCAAGCGCCTGTGATGAATATGACGCAAGAACAGACTAAGCTGGCAAGACACCAACAAACGACTTGGAGAATCTGCAAGGAATAAAACACTTTAATGAATTACTTGAAATAATGACATAAAAAGGTGAAAACAAATAGAAATTTTTATAACAATATTGATTAATGTGATTTCAAATTCCCATACATGCAGATTCCACTAGATATTAATAAGGCATGATAATGCAGGTATATGAAAACCATTTATTATAATATACATAATCCTTTTCGCATTTGATAGTCAGTGCATTAAAAATTTCTTTATTATACTTTTTATTCTGACAAAAGTTAGTCGATTAGAGCAGCACGTACCATTATTATTAGTTCTTTAAAGAAAAGATAATGCCTTAAACGTGGGGTATCATGTTAGTTTTTGATTCGAGTAATATAATTTTAAAATTATTTAAGTATTCGATGACTGTTTAAATAATTTCGAAAGTATGTTATTCATCAAATTCTGAATTATTTCTCATAATTTTTTTTATTTGGAAAAACGATGCTTTACGAGCATTATGCAAGTATTGAAACTGTAAGCAATATACAATAAAACGGTAAGTAATATGCAATATTGTATTTTTTATTGTATATTACGTACAACTGTAAGTAATATACAATATGCAATACTGTATTTTTTATTGTATGTTACTTATAACTGTAGTATAAGTAATATACAAAAAATACAATACAAAACTCAAGGTCGATTTCAACGGATACAAAAATTTCCCGTTTAGTATGTCAGCCGGAAAGTTGATCTTCTAGTCACTCAGGCTTCCGATTGTCTGACGTTCTACGACGTAAGATTTTAGCATCCGGTGAAAACCTATCTTTACTTATACAATATTAATAATAGAATACTACTACTACTAATAATAAAACATTCATTATCATAACATGACAGAACATGAATTTTTAACGAAAGAACTAAACAATTTGAACGCTTATTGTTCTAAACAAACAAACAAACAAAAAAACAAAAAAAATGAAAAGAGAAATTTGTACATTTAAAGCTTTTAATAATAAATTTACTCTTTTGTTTTGTTAGCTTGGAGCAGGAAAAAAAATACATGTTCACATGTAGGATACTTCAAATAGAAGGACATAGATCTGTAGTGCCAGGCCAAAATCTTTTCAGATAAGATTTATTTCCCTAATTAGTTACTAACTTTGCAATTTCAAAGTTATTGCAAACAATTTTATTAAAAAAAAATGTTTATTGAAACATTGCAGTTGAAACAACAATGCTTAACCTATTTTAAACAGAACCGGTTCTGAAGGATACAAAATAAGAAATCTGATTATAAAATTTAATAATAATGAATTAATTTAATAATAGCCAAAATTTATTATTAATAATAATATAATTTTAAGAAGAATAAATTATAAATATTATATTTGAAACTTATTCATCTTTTTGATTTTTTATTATTTTTATGCTAGGTATTAGTGGGTAAGACAATTTTTAAATAATGCGAAAAAATAATATTAACACTACTCATTGTATAAAATTTAAATCATTAAATTTATGAAATAGAAAATTGTATTTATTATTTCAGTTTTGTGATTAGATCATGAACAAAAGAAAAAAAAAATACTTTTAAAGGCATATATATCAATTGCTAGTTTTTATAAAATTATTTGTACTTCAATATAAAACTTTAACTTTTTTTTATTTTAAATGAATCACCTTTTTCTTTGAAAATTATTCTGAAAAATCGTTTTACCTTTGGTATTTTCATATCTGGCTTCTTAATCAGCAAATAACCCGTAAGAATTCCTATGAAGTAAGGCGCCGTTCGTGACAATGTGTTGGCATAGGTGTAGAAGAAGAACATGCTCCTGTCTCTGAAATAAAAATAACAAACAATCCTTATAGTTACCGATGAAACGAAAAAAATGAAGAAAACATTTATTAATTAAACAAAAGCTATCATGAGCAAATATTTTCACTAATCTTAATCTAAATGTAAACATTATTTGAGGTTACATACAATCATGAGTTGGTGACTCTGACACTTGCTGTTCAAGACATACATTAATTATGAAGCAGACTTGCAAAGTAAATCTTAATTCAGAAAATGTCATTCCTTCCCATATTTGAAAATTTCTTCCAATTAATTTGCACATTAAAAATTAATATATCTTGGTGTTCATCAAAATTTCAGTAAAAAATTATTCCTCCACAAACTAAACGAGCTTTTATTCGAATATAATAGATATAACTTCAATGGGAGAGGAGAATAAACAGTTTTTTTTTCTTTCTTATCCCACTTGGTAAACAGCAACGTCCAAGAACCTGTGTGGTCTCATGGAAAGAGGAAAGGGGGCAGATTCTGTTGTGATGGAGCACCCGTAGGTAAAGGTTTGACTTGGCTCCGTCATTGATGAAGGTAGGTAGTGCCTTCCGGATGGACTTTTAGGGGGAACTACCCCCGCATTTGCCTAATGTATGTGAGAAAACCCGGAAAGCCCCTCTGTGCAAGCTAGCTCCGTACATTACCATTAAGCATGAGCTTAGATTTATTTTAATAAGGATTATTCTGTGTATAACTAAAAGGCAATATGAAATTTCAAATATATTTAAAATTGCATTAAAATGCTTCAATATTTAAATACAGGATTCATCTTTCGCTAGCATTACTACGTTTTCATAGGTCAGACAGAAATAGTCATCTGATCTTTATTTATAAGACATTCCTCAAATGATTACAGTTCGTTTTTAAGAATACATTTCAACAATCAAATCTACACCTCAGAAAGTACATATGAGTATACTGTTTTTTTTTTCTGCTGTTATCTTTCTTTATAAAAGAAATCAAAAAATAGATTTTTCTTAAGTTGTTCAACAACTCATGCATTTTTCAATAAGAAAATTTTTTCCTTTTTTTTTAAATCGTATTCAAATTTTTTTATGTGTTATAGGGATTTAACCATAAGGCCTTTCTGATTCATTATATGCATAACACAGAAAAAATAAATATTTATAATAATTGTTATAAAAAATTTACTTACTCTGGATCTGTGTACGCAACTGTTAGAGTAGGCATCAAATCGTGTGCATAAGTAATAGCACCACTGTAGATAATTGAAACAAGCACAATAAATATGATTGCTGCTATTCCAGTCTTCTCTGATCTATAAAGGATAACCCAATTTAAGAAAAGATCACTATAAAATAAAACATTTTATTTTTTCAGTCCTTTTTATTGTTTATTTATAATACTAAAATTAAAATAAAGAACTTTTCATATTAATTAAAATAATTTAAAATTAATCGTAAAATACCTATACCTTGTAAAGATTGTATTGGAAATTTTTGATTAATTTTAAATGATTTTAATTATTATGAGAAGTTAATATAATCCCAAAACCCTCCGAGCTGTCAAGGAAAAATTATGTAAGAATACTTATTATTTATAATTTTCCATTAATGCTAACAGCAGCATTTACGAATGTTATTTTTTCAAAATGCATTTCTTGACTTTCTAATTTTTCTGGCTAACTGAATTACTGACGATAAACAATAAATAAAACATAAAAAAAAAAAAATTAATAATGAAATAAAAACATCTTTTCCTTCCCCTTAAAAAAATTCTTTTCCTTTTACTTGATTTGGATAAAAAAAAAAAAAATACTTTAAAATGTTAATTTTTTTTTGTTTTGATTTCTTTTTACAAGAACCAGACACAGACTGCTTAAAAAAAAAAAAAAAAAAAAAAAAATAATAATAATAATTCTCATAAAAGATGTTCATGCTAACTCTAAAAGTGGATTCTAATTGTATAGATATATTTAGCCAAATGCAGAGTAGTTTTAAAATGCTGAATATACCGGTTCTCGTTAGATCACCGAAGTTAAGCATCATTGGGCTTACGTTCAGTATTTTTTTGGGTGGGTGACCACCTAAAAGCGGAAAACTGCGTGCCGTTGGCAAGTTTGATTAACCTGAATGGCCGTGAGTTTTAGCGCTATTAGGCGCTCGGTTTTTACTTTTAGGTTAACAAACAAACCATACAGGTGAAATGGATGTTTGTAGTGGTTCGGAATCCACTTTGAAAGAGCCTAGGTCCCGGTCTTCTATGACTGTATAAGAGCGTCACGGAGCAAAAGTCAGGCTTCTACCTACGGGTGCTCCATAACATACAGGTGCTTCCTTCCCCTTCAATCAAAACCATAAAAGAATTGGGCTCGTGGGCTTGGCCAGCCAAGTGGGATAAGAAACAACAACAACATAGATATATTTAACTATTGACTGCACCTATTAGATACTAATGATGTATAAAGAACGGCCCAATTTAAATGTTTTAATTCTCTGGTGAATTTTTAATTTTTTATATGTGTTTTATAAAGTTCCGATTTAGTTTATTTTTTTACTAAACATCTGATCTTCATTCACATACATGTATTTATAATAAAAAAAATTATTCCCATTTATCAGTGTTACTTTCTTTGGTGAATAATTAGCTGTTTCATGACCTTCAATTATCCTCAATTGATTGCAACCGACCACAGATTTTCCGAATGAATTTATTTCCTCTGAAAACCGAATGTTTAATGACCTTGTTTAGAAAATAGCAAATACATTGTATCAGTCCTGAAAATCTTCGTTGCGTTGTACAACGGTTGGATCTGACGATTAACAATACATAAAACATTTAAAAAAAAAAAAAAAACATTATATGATGACGGTGATATTATTTTGAGTATCATGATAATATTTTGTTTTAAAAAGGATTATTCTATAGAAAATGATCATTTTAAAATAATTAAAAATTATTTAATTATTAGATCCATTTACCTTATTAAAATTGATAACAGTATTAGAGAAATCAAAAACAGTTGCATATCACAGGAAACATACCAGGTGTGTACCATACACTGCAAAAAATAATAAAATAAATAACTAAAAGCATGTATACTACTGTGCCCAAAAAGTAAGACCAATTACTATGATTTTTTTTTCAAATACTCTATATTTCTTCTTCCAAATTTATTTCATCGCCTTCAAAGTAATTACCTCCGGACATAATGCACTTATGCCAACTTTTTTTCCAATCCTCAATACATACTAAAAGGTCATAGCCAGAGATGGCCTTCAAAGCGCGCGTCAATTCACGTTGAATCACTTCAATCGACTCAAAACGGTATCCCCGGAGTGGTCTTTTAAGTTTCGGGAATAGCCAGAAGTCGCACGGTGTGAATACAGTGGTTGTGGAAAGATATGGGTTTCATTTTTGGCGAAAAAGTCACGAAGAATAAATGCAGTATGAGCTGGCGCATTCAGTGTTTTCGGTGCCAATCGAGATCTGACGCGTTTGAGGCTCAAAATGGAATTGACCGATCCTTTTGAAATTCCAACATCATCAGCAAGGTCTCTAAATGTAAATCGGCGGTTTGCAAGCACCAAACCTTTAATTTTTTGGACGTGAGCTTCGTTGGTTAAGGTTGATGGTCGACCAGAGGGCATTTCTTTCCGATATAGGAATGCTCACCGAACACCTTCTGCAACATTCTATACGTTTCCGCAAACAAAATTGAATACAAGTTCTTTGCTCAATTAATTCGGACATTTCAAAATCGTCCGAATCAGTTTTAGTGTCTCACACAGCCAAGCGCAACTCAAACATTAATGAACATTTTGACGTGAAGTTTCAGGCAGATGTCAAAAACAGTGCCAAAAACCAAAAAAAAAAAAAAAAAAATTTGAAAATTCCATAAGCCCCAGGAATTTTCAATTTTCAATTGGTCTTACTTATTGGACGCAGAAGTAGTATTATTATGAAAATATTAAATTGTTCTTAACTATTTCATGTTAATGAAATTTTAAATTTTAAATTGTTCTATGATTAAGATGTTTTTGATTAGAATTCAGAAATAAGAAATAAATATTGTTATTATTTTTGTTAAAACCCCTTCTACAAATAACTTCAGTCCGATTTGGTCGCTTACCAATTTTCCACACAATGGGGTGTCTTATTGATTAAAATAAATTAATTAATAAATTTATTAAATTAAATAAATTAAATGAGATTTCATTAATTAATTAATTAATATTTAACTTTTCATCATCATCATAACTGGCTCGACAGCTCGTTGTGGGCCTTGACCTTCTGTAAAAGATCCAGTCAGGCTGTTCTCCTCTTGGCCGTGGATCTCCAGTTTTTGACCTTAATAACATTAAAATCAGAGTCTAAACAGTCGACCCATCTCTGTTTCGGTCTTCCCCTTGGTCGCTGTCCAAAAGGGGTTACATTGAAAACCTTCAAAGCAGCTCTATCACTTTCCATTCTCATGAGATGACAGGCCCATCTCATTCCGTTCAGCTTATCAAATTTTAGAATGTCAATATCTCTAAAAGGTTTGTGAAGGTTCAAAATTTTTTCTTTTTCGCCAATTTCCATTGTCATTGATACCACCAAAAATAGTCCGTAGCACTTTTCTTTCAAAGATTGCCAACATTTTCTCTGTTGTTGTTGTTGTTATCGTGTCCATGGATTGAAAATATAATTATCAAAGTTAGATCAAGTCAAAAGTCTTCAAGATAGCGGCTGCTAGCAATGGCGCCGCTTCACTGTACATGACTTCTCTTAAGTTGTCCTCGATTGGCACCATACCCAATTACAAAACATGGGGAGTGAGTGCTGGGCACTCTAGAATGTGCTTAGGTGTTAGGAAATCATGTTCTCTTCTATTGCTGAATAAGAATAACGATAGTTGAACAAATTTTGTCTATTTCACTGCAACTTGCAGTCTCTTGCTAAAGTGCCAGCAATTTAAAATATTCATTATATAAGTACTTACAATATATATACATGTTCTTATAATTTTAGATCATTTTTACCATAGATATTATTTTACAACGAATAAAACCAGATCAAATAGTTATTTATTAAAGCGCTTACCATATCTTTCAAATGGAAAAAATTATTGATAAAGAGTATATTTCTCCACCAGTATTGAAAGCAGGGGTTTATTGAATCTTCCATGGTATCTTGAAACAAGGGTCCTGAACCCATAAGCGGAACCAACGTGCCAAATAGAATTATAAAAGAGTACACTGGTACTATCCTGCAAGAAAAGATCTTAATTTTTAATTGTATTCAAGTATGTTTTATAAATTTATAATGTAGGTACATAATGCCATAAAGGAAAAATTAGAGAATATAGGAAAGATTTTATACACATTTATTAAATATATGAAAAAGACGTGGAACTGTTAGAAAGTACTTCTTGCTTGGAAACAAGTTATGTAAGAAAAATAGGTAAAATGTTATGCATGAAATATTTAAAAATGTAACGAAAAAGAAAATGTTCAGGCCAAATACATGATGAATTCTTCATGTATGGATAAATTTTTAAGTGGGAGTTTCTTCCAAAATAAAAGAACAACTCCCCCCTTCCCCTCACAATATATTCATTGTTTCGTTATTTTACTAAAGTTTGAAAGCGTATTTGTAATTTTAGAAAATTTTGGTGTCCGCATACAGTTTTTGCTATTACATTTTCTCATCTCAAATGCGTTGTCGTGGGTTGATGCAGTTGAAACAGAATAGAAGTAATTAACTTTAGAAGCCAAAATTATTTGTTGTTTAGCTGTGAGTTCGAAATCATATATCATTCCCTGATTTGCAACTTTTATCTTCTGCTTACATATTATACCATCAATACATTCTTTCTTTCATAACATCTATTTTCACTAGTAGTCTTCAAAGCCAGTGTAGCGTCTCGGCATATACTAGACCTAATAACGACTTCAAGAAGAGGAGTACTATCAGCTCATGGGAACAATTTAATTTTTATTTACAGGCATTATAGACTACTGTGTCCAAAAAGTAAGACCAGTTTTTAATATAAATTTCCCGGGCATATGGTATTTTAATTTTTTTTTCTTTTTTAGGTTATTGGCACTGTTTTTGAATCTGTGTGAATTTTTACGTCAAAATATTCATCAGTGTTTGAGTTATACTTGGTTTTGTGAGATACTAAAACTGATTCCGGCGATTTTTAAAATGTTTGAATTAATTGAGCAACAACTTGCGTTAAATTTTGTTTGAGTAAACGTATCGAATGTTGCAGAAGGCATTCAGTGAGCATTACTATATCGGAAAGAAATGTTTAGAAGTGGTAAAAACAGTTCAAAGAAGGCAGAGAATGCGCTGAAGATGAAGAGCCCTCTGGCCGACCACCAACCTCAACCGACGAAACTCACGTCCAAAAAATTAAGATTTGGTGCTTCCAAACCATCGATTTACAATTATAGACCTTTCTGATGATGTTGGAATTTCAAAATCCCATTTTAAAAGATGTTTAGGGCCTCAAACGCGTTAAATCTTGATTGGTACCGAAAAAACTGAATGCGCCAGCTCAAACTACATTGATTCTTTGCGACTTTTTCGCTAAAACTGAAACCCATATCGTTCCACATCCACCGTATTCACCTAATTTAGCATCGTGCTACTTCTGGCTATTCCCTAAACTCAAAAGACCACTCCTGGGACACAGTTTTGAGTCGATTGAAGAGACATTTCAAAAATCGCCGGAATCAGTTTTAGCATCTCACAAAACCAAACGTAACTCAAGCACCAATGAATATTTTGACGTAAAATTTCGCACAGATGTCAAGGACAGCGCTAAAAACCTAAAAGAAAAAAAAAAAAAAAAAAAAAAATTGAAATACCATATGTCCGGTCTTACATTTTGGACACAGTAGTATATAATATATATATATATACTACTGTGTCCAAAATGTAAGACCAGTTTTAATAGTATAATAACCAAGAGTTCTGTATATATATATATATACAGAACTCTTGGTTATTATACTATTTACAAAGAAATGAATATTAAAGGTATGAATTTGATTCACAAGTACAGTTCATTCCAAAATCCGAGATTTTCAGAGTTCTCGAGTCTACGACGAATGTAATGCACCTGGTCTGCGGCAAACCTTAATTATCATACGGCGTGATACACGAAAACACACCGGACCCACTTTATAAATCAGGTGGAATCTCGACTTCATTGAAAAAGAGAAAAACAATACTTCTTGTCAACTTGTTGCAGAACACCCTCCCTCCATCCCACCCACCACCTCCCACCCTCCCACCAAAAACTTCCCTTTGGGAAAATCCGTCAAGAGGGGGAAGGAGGGGGGTTTCAGCTTCAATTACTTCTTATTAGAGTACACATTTTCTCAGTTCATGTTCTGTTATCAATCACGATGCAGCAACTCATGACGTAGTCTATATCCCATCTGTAATTGTTCCGACCTGTGAAGGTCAAACAGACAATCGCAATCGCTTTTTTATCTGCTGTTAGATTTGAGTGATAGGTTGTTATTATGCACTTGCTAAAGAATATTTAAAAGGTTAAGAAAGGGTCACCTTCAACTCACTATTCCATTGGCTTATCTCGACGCGGAAAAGCTGAGCCCCGCATTTCAACACATGTCAAATGGATTTGCTGCAGTTTGGATGGTAATTGTAAAGCAAACGAATTTCGTTCATCAGCTTTTATGAGTAAAGTATTATCGCTCTGCCTGATGTTGGCTTTTGGGCACGCATCAAATGATATTTCAGATAATTTAAAAAACGATTAAAGAGTTAAACAAGTAATATAAAAAAAATTTTTTAAGTCAATTTCTACTTTTTTTTCACTATATTGTAGAAAGTCCTTTATAAATAATTTTCATTCATTTTCTTAAGTTTATCTGGCACCATCTATTGGTAGATATATGCAATTTAAATCTAAAAAAACTAAAATTAATTAATGAAATTTAATTACTGAATTAATATTTGAAAAAAATTGTATTAACATCCAGTGTCATCCACTACAAGTTAAAAAAAAATGTATTTGACTAGATGAATAAAAAGTATTTTATTAAGGATTGAAAATTTGAACAAGATATATATAGGGAGAGTGTGAGCTAATAGAAGGAATTTAAAAAAAAAAGGTCTGGTTTTTAGATTTCAAACTGCAACTTTCGAGGAAGAGGAACGTTTGGCCAAATATTTTAAATCTTGACGAACTTAAAGATATTATGTTTCTTTTTTTTATCAATGAAAAGCGTTCCCCTTCTGGAATATGCGCGAGGAAATTTATGCATTGTTGGGGGTCTTTCGGAATCGACTATTTGAAAAATTCAAATTTAAACCAATCAATTCGACTACAGATGTGAACATTGTGTCAAAACATGCACCGTATCTACTCGCTTTTCAAGACAGTGACTGCAATGTACGACAACAGTGGAAAATGTGAGCTTTTCATGCTCGTATTATCATTTAGAAGGGGATGCAACATCATTTAAAATGAAATATACTACTGCAAAAGGCTTTGTCTCAGTTTCTTCTTCTTTATTGACGCAACAGCGTCATAGTGGCCCATGGCCTGCTGCCTACTGGTAGATTTCGAGACAGGAGATGCTTTCTTTTTATGGGATAGAGTAGTCAGCCCTACGTCCAATACTCTACAGTCATATTAGACAGGTCCTACTGTTTAAAGTGGATTCCGAACCACTACAAACATTCATGGCACCGCCGGGACTCGAATCCGAAGCATGGGGCACCGAGCACCAGAGCGCTATTCACTCGGCCATCAGGCCCCTTTGTCTGAGCTAAACTGAATGCAATATGAAAGAATATTTTCTTGAGCTTCACTTTCTAATAATGTGGGTCAGACAACAAATATTGAAATTTTTTTTTTAATACCTGTCTTACACAAATAGAGCAAATAAAAGTAGTCACTGGTATATTATATAATTTAAATTAATGAATAATAGATGAGAATTATTTTATTTAAAGAAAAATTTTAAGTTAAAGCATAAATTACAACGGGCTTACCTGCACAATCGATGGAAAACGATAGCTTTGATATCAAATCTTTTCTTATCCAATTTTACGTGTTTTAATGTCAGGTAAGAAAGTAACATTCCTCTGAAACATCAAGTCACTGATCAAATAAAAACAGAAAGTATTTGTATTTAAAACATAAAATAAATATGTGCTTATGAAACGCTTATTTTGTAAGATCTCGCAAAGTATTCTATACTATTTCCTTTATAAAACATAACCATAATATGTTTATATATATATATATATATATATGTATAAACAACATTTAAATAGACGTGAATATTTACGTCTATTTAAATTTTGTTTAATAATACATAATAATAAGTACGGAAAGGAAATATTTATTTCATATTTATTTAAAGTAAAAAAATTGATGAATGTTTATTTCCGTAAAGCAGAAAATTTAATGCTTCTTAATAAACTTCTTCCAGAAAGCTGGGGAGTTTCGAATAAAATTGTTTCATTATAACTTTTATTTGTTTGAATTTGCCCGACTCGGGGTTCAGTGGTTACGTGCGTCACTGGTGAGCATTAGGCTGAGGTTCCATCCGCTGGTGGCTTTGTTGTAGAGACTGCTTCAAAAACGAGGAGATACGATGACATTTGTGATGTTCAGCAGCTTACGTCGTTAATCGGACTACCTGGTGGAAGTTTTCCGGATTTTCTCCCATACGATACGAAAATGCAGGGTCCCAGAAGGCACTGCCTTCCTTCTTCAGCGACGCGGAGCCAAGTCAGACTTCTACTTACGTCTTCTCCATCACAACAGAAGCTTCACCCCTTTTCCCTCCTTCCATGAGACACCACTGGTTCATGGAGTTGGTCTTGACGTTGCTGTTGACCAAAGAAAAAAAAACAGATATTGATGAGTCATTTGCCATATGCAGAGGAATGACTCATCAAGATCTGTTGTTGTTGAGTTTCCCCTGCAAGTCCTCCCGGAAAGGCAATGTCCTTCTTCTTCAGAGACTCGGAGCCAAGTCAGATTTCTACTTACGGGTGCTCTATCACAAAAAAAGCTGTCCCCTTTGCTTCCATCCATGAGTAGACTACTCAAGGGGTGTCCATCCCACTCTGCTGGACACTGAGGATTAGCCATAATTTATTCGAATTTTAATTAAAAAAAAAATATTTTAATTATCTAAGACGTTTGTATTTCATTTATAAAAAGATAGTAATAATGAAAATCTGGAAAATTGAATCGGGGTGCTTCGATTATACATAAAGCAAACAATATTAATTTAAATTATTCAAATTGCAAATGAAGTTCATTGTGAGGATGTTAATTGTTAATTTGAACTTACCCCATGAAAAAGAACGTATCTACACACTCTGATCCATTTGTCATCATCTGCGTGAACGTTTCAGATGCAAACTCATAGGTTCGGAATAGAGTACCTTGAAGCAAAATAAAAAATTATAGAATAATAATGAGTAGTTTTATTTTTTCTTTAATAATACATTTTGTCATTTAAGTTATCTTTTTACAATAAAAACAATTATTTATAATACAAAAAAATTGTGCTGAAAGTTGCTTGATTTTTTTTCAGCATTTGGTCAACATTCCCTCTCATGGGACACTTGAATCACAATATAAAATAAAAAGTAAAAATGTATTGGACGAAAAAAATGGCTGCACTGAAAATCTTTTTTCAGTAAAATTTTAAAGAAAAAATATCAAATTTTTCATCATAATATTTCATTTTCATTTTGGCTTTCTTAAAATCTATTATAAAAGTTATATTCTGTATAAATATATTTTTATATTCATTATTGTTCATTTATTTATGTATAAAGATATATTTATAGATTCTATTCATAAAGCAAATAACATTAATTTCAATTCTTCCCTATCTTCTCTCTATTGAAAAATTTAGTTTAAAAATTTCGAGGTGAAAATCTTTAACTACTCGTAATACATCCAATTGATAATTGATTTTACGGTATGCATATGAAGGATATACAAAAGTTTGTGTAAAAACAAGCATATGAAGAATAATGAATTAATAGCAGCTATGATATGCTGTTTCAACTCTTGCAAATTAGTAGGATGCACCTGATATATCATTATCCTTTACATACACCCACATGACAAGCACGATAGAGCTGTATAATAGAAAACATCCACTAAGGTCCATAAACGATTCAGCGGTTAGGCTTGTTTCATTACTTTCAACGTGAAGCAAACCGTTGTTTCCACTCAAATAATTAGTTCAACGCTGTGCGTATGTCCAACATTTATCCTCTGTAGCTCAATTGCAGATTCAAGGGCCTATTCGTAGGATACAACGAGAAGAGCGCCTTTATGGTTACATGGTTCAAGGTCAAACGCATCGTAAACTTACTGACGCAAGGCATATAATAGAATATCGCTTGGAAGTACAACAAGAAATCGAAGGATCTCACATCGAAATCTATTGTAGTTAATTACGTTGTAAGTTAGTGCAAACATTTTTTGTTCCATCTCTTACAGTTTTATTTTTATTTCATAATTTTGTAATGTGTTCAGGAGTTCTCGGATTCCCTGCATAATAAATTCAAAATTTGAGTTTATTGAAAGAAAAAACTCACGATATCTAGACAAAAAGCATCCTGGATAAAAATAGGTGTGTGCCAGCACTACCCACGTTATAGTGAGAAATCTAATACCATGGAGGCAGTTGAAACTTTCCACGGATGTCTTTGTACTGGTGAGCTTGGCAAAATTTGTTATCATAGAGAAAGATAATAGGATTCGGTAGCCTAAGTCTAAAAATAAAGAAACAATATTTAAGACATTATAAGAAAATGTAGAACAAAATTTGCAATTATATATTTAGAAACCATTTTATAACAGAAGAAATACACATTACCATGGAAGTAAATCGTTTCAATGAGACAAAATAAGAATTAAAAATTAGTTTATTTTATAGCTATGATCAATAATCTCTCCATACATAAAACAGACGATTTCTGTATTTGTTAAAATTTAAAAACTCTAATATTAAGAAATTCATTTTTTTCTTCAAATATATATATATTTATAATTTGGTGCATCGACAAAAATTAAGAAAAAATTAATTTTAATTAGTTTTAATTAAATTGAAATAAAAAAAAACCTTATTTTTTATTTTAGAATTATACTTTTAAACTATTTAATTGAAAAATCGTCTGCAAAAGAATACAAAAGGGAAATTACGTCATAGCTCTTTACGCTTTCACCTTTGGAACAACTTAAACTCTCACTTCTAAGATTCTTAATTCATTTTTTAAACATTTTTTTTTTAAAATTTTTGACTGTTTTATTGAAAAATAATTCATAAACATTCAAATGAACAAGAATACGAATTGCTTAAGAAACATCTATAAATTAAAATGGTAAGTTTTCGTGATTGTGCTCGCTTTTTTAATATCTTTTGGTTCATTTCAAATACTCTGTTATATAGGTTTAAAATTTATTTCTCCATTCAAAATTTTTATTCGTATTCACTTTTTATTTTACTGTAATGAAATAAATTAAATATTTGTGCGAGTTATTTCTGTCGTAAATCTTTTAAAATGCTCTCTAGAATTAAAAATAGATACAAGAAATGCCTTTCTTTTTAAATTAATGTGTATTAATTTAAAATAATGTATTATAATAATGTATTATGTGTATAATGCATTAATGTATTAATATATTATAATAATGTATTATGTGCATTAATTCAATGTGTATGAATTTTACTTTAAAGCGCAAGTTATTTAATTTCTTTATTGTTTAGAAATAATACTGATTTTTTATCCTATCGATTCGTATATAATAATTTACATAAAAAACCAAATGATTACTGGTTTCATAGTACATTTTCTACATTTTTAAAATTTTTTTATTTATTTATAAATAGTAAAATTTATATTTATTATATAATAGTAAAATATTTTATTTTGAAATAGTAAATTTTTTTTTTATTATTTCTCATTTATTTTCTTTTAATTCCATAGTTTTAAATCTATTTTAAATATTTTTTTTGCTTTTTCAAAAATGTGACATTAAAATATACTCAGGACCAAATATTATTTAAAAGTTAAAATAAAACTTATGTATGTTAATACATTTTATGAAAAATGACAGTACTGATAATTTTTTTAATGATAGAAAAGTAGTTGTTTTTGTAATTATCAGAAAAAAGTAATTGTTTTAAGTGAAAAATAGTATAGTGCTCTTTATCTTATTTTTTCACATTTTATTTTAATAATTGATTCCAATTTTGAACGATTAAATTAAATAGTAGTGTAGCAGTTTTCTAATACGTAAAACATGATATGAAACTTACTGCTAGGTTTGGTATTTTCTGATTTTGATCTCAATTCTAATAATGTACCAAGGAACACAAAAAGACCCAGAATACAGGAGACAATTCTAGAAGAAAAAAGTTATTATTTCTAATTTATCATAATATAATTTGAACTATACATTATATTGCTGTTTTATTATATATTGTTTGTTTGTTTATTTCCTTTTTTTTTTAACATTAATTTTAAAAATTAGTGAGAAATACTTTTACGTATCGTACTTTTTTTCCTATAATTCACAGATTAAAATTTCAGAATTTCATGTCCCTGATTTTGGATCGTTTTGCATAATCTGCAATGATTTTTCCCGCAGAAATATCAGTAAAAATTAAATTACTGAAAAAAACCCGATTGGATTTATTCGAATATAATAGATAAAATTTAAATGCGAGAAAGCAGTAAGCGATTATTTAAACAATAAATTGAGGAACTTATAGAAACTGCAGATGACAATAAGACTTAATTTTTATGATAAGAGGCAAGATAAAAGGTATATTATTTATCAATGTGTACAAGAATATAAGAGGAAAAAAACCCCAGAAATAAAGTAACAACTAATTAAATATGTTTTCTGATATCTTCATCATCATAACTGTCTCGACATCCCGTTGTGGGCCTTGGCCTTCATTAAAAGATCCAGCCAGGGTGTTCTCCTCTTGGCTGTGGACCTCCAGTTTTTTTTATCTTAGTAACATTAAAATCAGAGTCTAAACAGTCGACCCATGTCTTTTTCGGTCTTCCCCTTGGTCGCTATCCAAAAGGGGTTACATTGAAAACCCTCAAAGCAACTCTATCACTTAGCCATTCTCATGAGATGACCAGCCCATGTCATTACTGTTCAGTTTAATAAATTTTAGAATATCAATATCTCTAAAAAGTTTGTAAAGTTCAAAATTGTATCTTCTTCGCCAATTTCCATTGTCATTGATACCACCAAAAATTGTTCGTAGCACTTTTCTTTCAAAGATTGCCAACATTTTCTCTTCTCTTGCTGTTAGTGACCATGTTTCAGATGCATATGTTAATACTGGTCTTATGAGAGTTTTGTACAGTAAAATTTTAGTTCTGCTTTTAATCTTCTGATATCTTATCTATTCTTTGTATTTCTCTGAAGTATGACAAATGAGGAACTGCTAGTTCATATAATAATTCTGTTATGCATATTTCTTCTCTACGATTTGCACAATATCCAATGTGTCTGTTGCCGTTGATAAAGCTCTTATCTAAACTGCGAATATAAAAACAAAACTTTATTTTTACAAGTTATGCCGAACGACGATTTGTGTGTCGTGGAGCTCCTTGGCTGCGTAGCAGCCGTTAGCTCCTATCTTGTTTGAGTCTTTGAAGATAGAGATGCTTTGCTGCGAAGAAAAATGGTAAAGACTTAAAGGAGAGCTTACCCAAAGAATAGAGAAAGATTTAATTTAAAGAAAGTTTTTTTTTTCTTTTCTTTGCAAGAATTTGTAAGAGTAGTACACAGGGAAAAAGATGCGACAGAAATAATTAAGATGACTAAAAGGAAATGGATTGCAGAAGCGCAGTGAAAATAAAGGAAACGCAAAAAGGAGCATTAAATTAACAGAAAGAATTGCACATAAGCGGCATCGTCGCCGCGAATTAGTTATGCCAAAGAAAATAAACGAATAAGGACAAATAGTCCTAACTATATGTCGGCGTGGGTTATACAGTGGGGTTTATCTGTCGTTACGGAATAGACAGAATATTATGTTACGCAGATAATATTCTGTTATCTAGTTAGAATTTAGGGATATTATGGAATTATAGAATATTCTGGATAGTTAGAAAATTTAAAATAATACAACTTGTAATTTTTATATTGACTGACATTCTAATTGGAAAGTCATATAAATTTTCCAGACAATCTACATAAATTGCACATAAAATGTGTATTAAAATTTTAAAATATTTAAAAGAAATATTTTTAGATGTATACACATGAATTGTTATTCCATAATTTATTTATTATTAATTGCTATTCCATAATTTATTTTTTATGAATTGTTATTCCAAACCACTAATAATGCATAAATACCCAGTTTATCTGTGATTAAAATTCGCATTTACTCAACGTTGGAAATTGATTGGTTTGGTTTGTCGCTCTACGGATATTTTGTGCACACTTTAGGCTAATTAGTCCCGAACCTACAGTTTAACGTTGATTTCAAGCCACTAACAAACATCCATGCCTCCACCAAGATTCGAACCTGAAGCCTATGGTACCAAAGGCCACAGCGCTAGCCAATTAGCCATCAGGCTGCTCTCCTTCACTGGAGCAAAGGCTCCATGGTGAAGTAAGGCCGCCTGCCTACTGGCATACCTCAAGACAGGAGATGTTTTCTTTTTACGGGGTCAGCCCTCCGCCGAACGCTCTACAGTCATATTAGACAAGAATCTACAATTTAAAGTGGATTCCGAACCCCTACAAACACCCATGCCACCGCCAGACTTCGAACCTGAAGCCTTTGAGGCCTCTGGCCAAAGGCCAGAACACTAGCCATTTGGCCATCAGGCCGCCAGAAATAGGTTGGAAATTAAGTTAACTCGCTAAAAACGTTTTGAAACGCTTTCAACGCTCGTTTTTCTCGACATTAATGATTACTTGAGGATATCTTTTGAAATAAGATTCCTACCTTAAAGTTTTTAATGGGTTTAATTTATGGCATGATTTTGAAAATAAGACGTACATTTAAAATTAAATTTGAGATTTAAGTGTATGATGATTACAACGAAAAGTTACTAAATTTTATAAATTTAACAATAATAAAATACTGAGTTCCATACTTACACCGCTGCTACTTGCCCAGCTGTAAATTGAACTGGAGTACCTTCGATTTCACAATGGGTTACTTCAGTGATGAGAGGAACTTTCTTGGCTTCTAAAGAGGATTAAATTACATACATATATATTAAATAAAAAACATAATTTTTTTTTTACATTAGATATATTTTAAATAATATCAAATGACATTGCAGAGATAAAAGTTAATACCATGTATTAAAATCTGACTTATGTCATCTTTGGAACAACCAGATGGAACGCACAGACCCAATGAAAGTGGAACGAGGTAGTTCATGTGAGCTTTGGTTGACATCATGCTTATAAATTCCTATAAAATAAAATTTATCTTCAAAAAATATTTTTTTCGTGTTTTAAAATTTAACTTTTATTTGACATCTTACATTACTGCTCTTTTATGATTGCATATTTTAAACTAGAAATTAGGAATGATTTGAAGTTAATTAAAATGTAATTCTTAATTGAATTTTTTTTTTAATTTAACCAAACAAATCTGGAAAAACATAACGCAAATTGTGATAGAATAAGAACAAATTTTGAAAATCGTTGGTTTGTTTTATCGCTCTACGGTCATCTTGTGCAAACTTTAGGCACATACCATCATAGGTTAATTAAATAATGAATAGTTTGAATACAAACATAATATTAAATTAGCAAATTTAAAAATAAAGGGATTCAATATCAAATATAAATAGATCACACATTAACATAAACATTAATTTAATTTCTAGTATTTAATATTATTTTATTTCTGTAATTAAATGTTGTTAATATCAAAAGTTTGTCAAAATATACAAATTTGAAAATAATACAGTGATACTCATTAAATGTTGTTGTATGTTTTAAGAGAAAATTGGTAATTGATTATTTCTTCCACAATACATTTAAAAAAATTTTCCCATTTGTAATTTTTTTTTTTTTTTTGTCTTATTTCAAGTAAACAGAGAAATTGCATGCTTACATTTATATTTTGAACTTTTTTTCAAATTATAATTCTGCTTTAATGTATAATGGTTCTTCCAAAGTGCTGAATTTAAAATATTAATTTAATTTATTATTAATTTTTTTTTCTAATCATTTAATTCCATCCAATTTAAATTTAAATTTTTAATTTTAATAAATTAATTTTAATTTAATTTAATTTAATTTTAATTTAATTTAATTTTACTTTTAATTTAATTTAATTTTACTTTTTAATCATTTAAATTTAATTTGTTATTATTTTTAATTTAAATTTTTTATTATTTTTAATTTACATTTTTTAAATTATTAAAATTTAAATTTTATTCACCAAAAATAAGTTAACAATAGATTCAATTATAACTTTTTTAGTTTTGAAGAAAAAAAAATAAATTACGTAAAAATATTACTATTTTTTATATTGGGGGAATAAAAAAAAAATTTAATTTAAAAAAAGAAATATAAATAAAGAGAAAATTTTATTATCATTGTAACACATTGCTGTCTTTAAGCAACATTAGTTCTTTCTCATCTAAAATAATATTTAGAAAGCAAAAAATAAAATAAAAAATATTTCTGACCGATCCGGTGAAATTTCTGATCTCTTCCAGTCTGTTAAACCATCTATATCTTTTCGATTTTGGTGGAAGTGGAAATCTCAACTCAGCTAAGCAGTATTGACCTTGAAATTGTAATTGGTCCACAAATTTAGGGTGCGGAACTCTGATATCTAGGCATTGTTCATATACACCGAGAAATGTGAAAGTTGCACTCGCCAGCCCTTCTGGCAACTTGGCGCTTGAATCTACGACTAGAATTAGGCACAAAATGAGTTACAGGGTAATAAATTTTAACTAATACCGCAGTGTTAGATTGTATTAAATATCTTATTTTTTTAATTTATAAAATACAGTTCAATATTTTAACGTAGACACTATTTTTATTTTGCTGCTGATTTATCAATGCAATGTAAGTTTTCGATCTTCATTAATGAAAAGCTTGCTAAATTCTGACTATTTTTAAAATGTAGAAACTCTTCGATGTAAATCAGTAGTATATTCTTTGATAAAATTAATTGTCATAAAATGATGTAACCAGACCACTAACATACGGACAGTACTTTGTAAATAAATTTACAGCTAAAAATAGTAAGATAAAAAAAAAAATCAAAATATTTAAAAGGAAAGTTTCAAATTTGCTTAAATTTTAAATTTTCCACTTTAATTTTTTTTCAAATTTGAAAAACTTGCGCCATTAACTTAAAAAATATTACTATTAAATTTATGATGGTATTATTGGAGTCAAAAATTTTTCTTTAAAAGATTATAGTTTAATAATAATCATTATATGTTAATATATTACGTAATACCTTGAAGTTTATTAATTCCTTTATAAATTATTACTTTTTAAATCCCAATATATGTATAATTTTTAAAAGTAGGAAGTTTTTGCAAGAAATAGAGTGCATCAATAATTATTATTGCTATTTTTTAAGTTCAAAAACATTAACTGATCTGTCATACCATTAGCAAAAAAATTTATATATATATATATATATAAATACTATAATATATATATGTATATAATATATAATTAATATAAATAATTAATGAAATAATAATAATACTTACAAGATTCTAGAAATCACTCTAAACATTTTTAATTGTCGTTAGGAATACAAAAAAAAATCAAAATCCTCAATTATCAATTAAATTCAACTTATGTCACACATCTAATATATGTAATATATTAAATAAAAAAATTAACAATGTGTATCGACCAAACCTACTATAAGAACTATAAGAATACGAATTATTTTTAAAATGCAATATTATGTATTAAAAAATGTCAAAATATAAATGTACATCTGTAAAAGGATTTTGAATGCCACAAACATGCATTCATTTCAAAATTAAAAACGCTCTCAAAAAAAGATAATATTATTAAGTAAATAAAAAAAAATATAGCTTTAGCAATGTAAAAATTAAACTTATTTAAATTTACATAAAAACACAATTTATTTTATTGTGTTTTTATCTAAATTTAGTTTTAAAAAAAGATATAGGAAACAATGTAACATATGACATGGGCAGTGAAATTGAAATCTGATAGCACGAGTAACACATTCTGAACAAGTTTATAAATCTAAACATGACAACTATTTACATAATAAATATTGATTGTGAAAACAAAGACTTACAACTAAACGCCCATGTCTTCATTTTTCGCAATCCTGCAATCATTTGCATGCCTTGTTGCATGCACTGGCTGAAATATTCAGCTGGCCGGTTGCCTCCATGATGCTTGGCAACAGAGTTTTAACCAACGACTGTGCAGCATTTTTGAAAGTTTTATCCAACTGAACCCACGATTCATAAACATTAGTTCCATTTTCAGGTATTTCAGGCAATCTCCATATAGTTCCACTGGACTGGGAAAACAAGGCTATGAGAAATAAAAACGTCAACAACGATGAAAATTTTATTTTAAATTCCATAGTCGTAAAACATCTAATTCAGATCGATTAAAATGCATTGGTTTGGTTATCAAAACCTTTTTCTAAGTTTGTGCATCGCTTATATAGGTTTTAAAACCTTCATGAATTTTTTTTTAATTTTTATTTTTTGGTACAAGGTTTGGAGAATTAATTTTGCTCAGGTGTTTTTCTTATTTTGCTTATTTTAAATGGCTATATATTTTCTCGAAGGTCACGTGCGCCTTTCTTGGATCAACCACAGCCTAAATGGTATTCGAAAGTTCCTTGAACGATGATGAAGCAATATTACAAACATGCCAAAGTGTTACGTTAAACGTCCGTCAACTGTAACGCAACAGTTTCTCGTGACGTTAAACGTGGAAAATACTCTCCTCTCACAAATAAGGAAAAAAAAAGTTTCATCCTCATCAATTTTTTGGTAACAACTTTTGAATTGAAATTAAAAGTTCTGAACTTGTAAACAATGAGAGAAACACTTATCAATTGAACAAAAAGTGACAAAATTGAATTAAAATTGGTGATTAAACGGGTTTTGTTGTTTTTTGTAGGAAGAAACTACCAGAGTTTATGACCTTCACATTTAAAAAGTATTATGAAAGCGAAATCAGCAGCATGCCAATTACACTCGGGCAATTATTATATATCTGTGGGCAAAACACGTTTCATGCTATGAGTTGATGTAAGAAGATGCTCCATTTTTTTTTCGCAACTTACCTTGCTTCCTATTGCAATTAGGTCAGTCTCATTTTAATACTCACCAATATTTGACATAAATTAATTACATAAAAATAATATATTATTTAAAATGAATGAAATAACTTAAAAAAAATATTTAACATTTATAACTATTATTATTTTATTATTTATTGAATTATTTATTTATTATTTAAATATTAACATTATTTAGTTTTTATTTAAAAAAAAAATGTTTTTATGGAAAACAGTAGAAAAAAATAAAAATTAATTTTGATTTAAATTAATAAATTTTACTATGTTAAGAAAAATTAGAGTAATGATAAATTTATTTTTTTTGGACATGATATTTTTATAAGTATTAGATTTATTTTAATTATTTTAGAAAATGTTCAATTTACTTTCCTTTTTTTTTTTCTCGAAGCTTTTTTTTCCATGATTCTATGCAATACCCCAGAATCCAAAAGAAGTATTTTAGTGGTTCATAGGTAGTCACCAGTGCCACATCTACTTGAGACATATACCATCAGCATCTGAGTCCAGATGCTGCTGTCCACTATGTCCCAGTTTCCGCTTTCCAAGCGGAAGCAAGGAAATTTTCGGTCTGTCTTACTTGTCAGGCGTTAAACTGAGATTCTCTAGATTGGAAGTTTAGGGGCCTGAATGACCGAGTGTCTGGCGCTCGGTGCCACAGGTTTCGGGTTTAAGTCCCGGAGATGCTATGGATGTTTGTAGTGGTTCGGAATTCACTTTAAGCCGTAGTTCCCCGTCTCATATGACCTCGAACGTCCCAAAGCTCAATCAGACTTCTCATCCACATAATTTCCTAACTGTATAGGGGCAACTCAGCTCTAGGTACAGTGATGTGGTGTTGTAGTAGCTTGGAAATTAAGTATACTTATCAGCAGAACTTTCAAGCTTTAACAAACTGATATAGATTTGTAAAAATGAATTCTTTCTAAAAATTAATAGTTATGGAAATAACAGTCCACTTTTTTAAAATGATGATGTGATTTTGAAGTGTTTTACTAATATCCATTAAATTAGAAACATATGATCTACAGATCTTATGTGTGTAAGTTAATTGCAGCATAATACCGATAAATTACATTTCTGTTTAAATTATCTTGTTTGACTTCGAACTGAATTCCCTAAAGTAAAAACAAAACTATTTTTAATTTTAGAATCCGAAGTTAAAAAAAAAACCAGCATACAATTTAAATTAAAATGAACATTATATCACATTTTTTCAATAAAGTATAGTAGTAAAAAAAAAAAGATGGATTACATCAGGGCCTTTGAGAAGAAAATTTTGAGAAAAATTTTTGGACAAAGAGTTGGCAATAATATATATGGATTAGAAGGCCAAACAAAGAAATTGAACACCTAATTGAAAACAGAGACATTGTGAGATACATTAAATCACAAAGAATCCACAGGTTGGGACATGCACAACGCAGAGATGAGGGAAACATCATTAAAAAGGTTATATTATGCAAATTGTTCAACAATAGGAAGAGAGAAATATCAAGGGAAAGGTGGAAGGATAGTGTCGAAGAGAATCTTAGACAACTGAAAATTATTAACTGGAAGAGATTGACATTGGAGCGAGTCAGATGGAGAGTTGTTGTGTTGGAGGCTCAAGCCTGTACAAGGCTGTAATGCCAGTAAAGAAGTAGAAAAAAAAAAAAAATTGGCATTATATTCCAAAAAATCTTTCTCTCTCACCCACAGGGGTAAAAAAAGTCGTTATGCCCTCATTTTTTTAACCATAGCAATTCAAAGTAAGAGTTATCTAACGAATTAATAAAAAAACAAGTAATATAAAAAAAAAATGTTAAATCAATTCCTACTTTTTGAGTTGAAATTTTCCTTTTACATCTGGCTCCGTCTACTGGTAGATACAAGCAACTTATATCTAAAAAACAACTAAAATTAATTAATTTAATTTAACTAATGAATTGTTGAATACTTGAAAAAACTGTATTAACATCAAGTGTCATCCACTACAAGTTTCAAAAAATGTATTTGAACTGGAATGGATGAATAAAAAGTATTTTATTAACGATTGAAAATTTGAACAAGATATATATAGGGAGTATGTGAACTAAAAGTAGGAATTGAAAAAGAAAAGAAATTCTACTTGTATTTTTACCTTGACTGAAATAAATCTGGCAGTGCACGCGATACCCTAAGGAAACCAATAAACAACATGTCTTTGACATTTCTTATTTATTTTTTGACCTCTTCAGCTGCGCCTTTTTAAGCTTAAGTAATTTTTTTTACCTGGACACGTGTTCTCGATAAAAGTGGGAAAAACACTGCTCATGCATGTGGAATTGGCTTTTGAAGATTCCAGAACTGCTATTATAATTGACAAAATGAAACATATTGATGTAAACTTATTTGGCACTTCTAAGAAAAAAAGGGGAAGGCTTAATTATATACACGAGAAAGGAAAGCCACGGTATTTCGTAGAAGGACTGCAATTATCCTATTAATTGGTAAAACTAAAACAGGATTAACGACTCACATAACAGGAGTCGGTTTAAGATTTATGATGAAACAAAATACAATTAATACAGCTGTCAGATCTGTATTTTAAAATGTATTAGTTTATTGCCTTTTTGATGAATATTTTGTTTGTTTTTTTTACTTTTTTGGGTGTAGCATAACATATAGTCCATCGTTAATATAGACCATCTTTTGAGCCCGACTCGAGGCTCAGTGGCAACGCTCGCCGCTAGCGAGAATTAGGGCAGAGGTTCAATCAGCTGGAGGCTTTGTAGTAGAAACTGTTTCAAAAAACGAGGAGCCTCGATGGCGTTTGTGGTGTTCAGCATCTTGCCTCGTCAGTCGGACAACCTGGAGGGATTTTTTCGTGTTCTCTCCCATACGATACTCAAATGTGGGGTAGTTTCCCCTTAAACTCCCGGAAGGCACTGCCCTCCTTCTTCAGCTTCACGGAGCCAAGTCAAACTTCTACCTGTGCGTATTTCATCACAATAGAAGTTGTCCCCCTTTTCCCTCCTTCCATGGGACCACACGGATCCTTTAACTTGGTCAAGATGTTGCTGTCTAGCAAGTGGGATAAGAAAAAAAAAAGAATTTTTTTTGATAAATAATTATTTATTCACAAATATTAACCATCAGATCAGATTCAAACTAAAATTTCCCTTAATTTTTTTTTTATTTTTCAATGAAAGTAATGATACATTAACATTTTATTTAAAAATTTTTTATGTAAAATGTTAAACACTTGTCTTTAAACATTTATTTTTGGTTTTCAATACGAAATTTTAATGAAATTATATTTTTTATTTAACTGCTGAAAGACAACTAATAAGAAGTGAAAAAATGCCTGATAAAAATAGAGTTATAATGATACTTATTCTGGCACTATGAGGTAAGATAAATTAACTGATATTTTATACAAATTATAAATAACATAAAAAACAACGAAAATGATATTTTTTAAAATCGCAAATAATAACTTTAAATAAAAATATAAACTTTTACTATTTAATTGACAAATTATTAAGAATTAAACTAATTAATAAAATAAAAAGGATTTAATAAATCTTTTAATTGGGATAATAGAGCAACCAAAACGATCATCATTTAGAGAAGAAAATCGCACAAACACTCTTTCTTCAATTCCTTCAATGCACAAACACTCCTTCCTTCAAGTTCTAAAAATTTTAAAACAATAAAATATTTAATTTTTGAGTAAACAGCATTATTATATTAAAAATGGAAGTTAATAATTTTTTTTCCAAAAAATTGACGGATCTTTTGACAATTAAAACTTGAATATTTAATTAAATTTTAAGTGTCACGCATTATTAGAAAGGAAATTAAATAACGAATCCAAGTTAGTGTTTTCTCCATGTTTATTCGCGCAACTTGATGGCAAATTGGCTATTGCTCTGGCTTTTGGCGCCACAGTCGTCAGGTTCAGAATCCTGGCGGGGGCATGAATGTTTGGTAGTAATTCGGAATCCACTTTAAACTGTAACTCTCTGTCTAATTGGCCTGAAGTGTGCAACAGAATAACGGTAGAGCGACAAACCAAACCGTGTCTATTCGGTCAAAAGTTCTTAAAATTTATGAATTCTATTTAAAAAAATTTAATTGAAATATAAATAAAATTCTGGTATTTGAAATAGCTTATTTCTTTGAATCTGAGAAAAGGTAACTTTTTTACAAATATCGATCATTAGCAAACAGCCTTACTCGAGGTTTTTTTGTTTTGAAAATAAGTTTTTTGTTTCGACAACTACAAGTTGGCAACCTGGCCACCAATCATTATATGTGGTGAATTTTGAGGAAAAGATGACAATTTCGACTTAAGCATATTTTCATTACTTTTCTTATAAATAAGGAAAAATTCAAATTGAAAAAAAATAGGTGTTATTTATTTTTAATGGCTAACAAATTGAATTGTACGAATTTTCTATACTTTGACTCATTTAGTGTTTTGTTTTAATACACAATCTTTTTTTTTTCTTTCTAATGCAGCTGGCAAACACTTAGACAGCTTGGTCTTGGATGCCTTAAGGCAAGCGCTGCACAGATGTACTCGCTTTGCATTACCCAGGGGGCGCGTGTAATTTGAAGATAAGCCACGGACGCGGAGTAACAGTGCCCCGCAACGCTCTACCATTCTATTAGGACCGGGACCTACTGTTTAAAGTGGATTCCGAACCACTACACACATCCATGGCCCCTCCGGGACTCGAACCCGAAACCTGTGGTACCGAGCGCTAGCCACTCGGCCATTCAGGCCCACTTAATACACAACCTTGTTGTAATTATTCCCCATATTGTTTTAACATGGATACGTGAAACACGAACTCGACCTTGGCACTTTTAAATTCATTTACGGGTAAGGTTAAAAGGTAAAGGTCTCGGTTGGTAAATATAAATCTGGAGGCGGAGATGAGGTGTGAATTTAGATTATGTATTCAATAATTGTACAAAACACTTGTTTAGAGAGAAAATAAAATCCTACAATACCGTATTAAAATTTGATTCTTACACTTAAAGTTATATAATTATTGTACTTGATTATATTTAGCATACTTCTGTTAACTATTAAATTAAGATTTTAATAAAGTTTTAGAAAAACAGGCTATCTTTTTTTTTTTTTTTTTTTTTTTTTTTTTTTTTTTTTTTTTTAGATTTTAAACTGAAAAAAATGATAATTATAATAAGATAAATAAATATTAATAGATTTTTATTATTTTTAAATATGTTTAAAAATTTCTTCATATTTATCTAGAAAAAAATTAAAAATTATTTATATATTAACTTACCTAGTAATGTGCCAGACTCGTAGTAATCGGCTAATTTAGAATTGGCTTGATGCATTTTGTGCACACATTGGGCTAATTAGACCGAGACCTACAGTTTAATGTGGATTCCGAACCACTTACAAATATTCATGCCCCCTCCAGGACATGAAGCCTATGATACCAGTGGCCAGAGAGCTATCCTATTGACCATTAGGCCGCCTGGCTAATTTAGATCAAATCATGTTTTAAAACTTTAATTGTGAATATTTTGCATCAACTGATACTCTAAAAGCATCAATTATTTCATATTTTATAAATTTTTTTATAAATCCTTTTTAAATATATTTTAAAAATAAACATAATATATTTTTTCATTCTATCTTTTTTTTCTGTGCGAGATCATTTGTACAAGTCAATGGCAGGATATCTGTGTGGGTCAGGGTTAGAATAGCAACACTGTAGCCCATGTATGTCGTAAAAAGCGATTAAAATGGGTACCCAGTGCCCAGGGGTATAACCCGAAAGGGTAAAGTCAGACTTCTCCCTTTGGGTGTCTTATGTCTTCGTGCTGAAAGGTCAAGGACAAAAAGAAGCTGCCTTTTTTACCCTTTATCATGAATCATCAAATTAAGTCCACACTGGTTCATGGACTTGGTTATAGATCAGGGGTGGCCAATCCAAATGATCTTGCTGGCCACTTTGGAAAAGCATCACAACTCCGCAGGCCGCATATAAAAGTATGTCCCCATATTAGATTTAGACCCGCTACAGACATTTTTTTGGAGTGGAAAATTGAAACATAATGAGTTATTATTTTTGTTTTTACTGTTATTCTTACATGTAAACACATATAACATAATAATAATAATAATAAAGCACATTGTAAAGAAATATATAACACTAAAAATGAGAATATAAAAAATATACAAATATAAATGAAATAAAAAATGAAATAGTTAAAAAATATTTATTTTACTAGTGCGATATTTGTTTGAGCCAGAATATTTTTTTATAATCAAAGTTAATTTTTTCCCATAATTTCGACAGTTAATTTTTGAATATATGGAATAATAATATTTTTTTTTAATACATTGGTTTTCACTACTTTGGCCATTATAAAATAAATATCTTTTGTAAAAGTGTAATAAATCTCACGGGCCGAAAAAATATTCAAGGTGGACCGCAGGTTGGCCACGCCAGGTCTAGATGTTACTGTCGACCAAGTGGGATAAGGAACAACAACAACAATTGCAGAAATATTCAGGTGAACAGGTTGACAATTCAGTTATGATAACATGCACAAACATAAAAAAAAAAAAAGTAATAATAATAAAACTCCTTGTGTGGTGTGATAAAGATCTTTTTCTTATCAGTAAACACGTTCAAATGCATTGATGTGAAAAATAAAATAAATGCATTATGGGGAAAGTCAATATATCTCATTCTGAATACATTCATCGAATGGAATTTCGTCCTAGAAAGAATAAGTATCCAGTAAACAGAGAAGTTGATTCTATTGACAGAATTAGAAAAAGAAAAGAAAAAAAAAATTAATTTTGACGAATAATAACCCAATAATGTTTTTTATGTAGAATGGCTTTAAATTATTATTTAATGGCCTTTTAAATAAAATGGCAATAAATTAGCATTTATAATTTTTAGGTAAACTTAAAAAAATATATTGAGAAGGTTTCATATTGATAGAACTTGCTACTAATACTAAAAAAAAAAAAAAAAAAATCCTTCAATTAAAAAATAAACAAACACAAAATAATTAAAATAATAATGTCCGTCTGAAACATTAATGTTCCACAAAATATTAAAATTTACAAAGCCTCCACAAAGTTTTTTTTTTTTGTGAAGTTTATTTAAAAACTACAAATATAATTTAACACGAATATACAGATTTATTTATTTTTTAGGTACAGCTTATTAAATATAGGTCTATTATAATTAATATAACATGAATAAGGTATTAATTCTGACGTCAAATTTATGTAACCAAATATGGCAGCTATATTTATAATTGGTTAATTTTGTTTGTAAATAATATTTGTACAGAAATAGTGCTTTTCTATTAATATATTTTTTAACCTGTAATAGATACTATTTGTTAATTCATTAAATTTCTTAATATTTACTTTTCAGAATATAGGTAAAAGTTTCGAAAGAAAAATTATGTACCTTTATTATCTTGTATCCCCCTCAATTTGATATTGAAGTTTATTGTCTTAAAATTTTTACTTCTTTCTTTGGCTATTGAATTAAGTTTATAGAAATGTCTTCCCTAGTTAAAAAGTTATTGGTGATTCGAATTTCCCAATTTTCACTATTACTAGTTTAGTAACTAACACAAATAAAGCAAAGAAGTGAAGAATAAATTTTTTTCAAAAATTGTAACTTTAGATCATGAAATAATTTCATAGCGTAATGTTGTGTGTTGGAGCAACTGGTTCGTAACTGTTTATGGCTGGGTTGGGACTTGAGACACAGGTTTGAGAACACACAGTTTTGTGTGACATTGAAAGGACAATATTTCCGTTATAATAAAAATGATTACAAATTCCACTTATTAATAGGTCAACAATTGTTTTTTTATTAACTATTAATTTCTTTTACAATAATTTGTTTTTAAATTTGTTTATTTATTTATGTTGTAAGGCAAAATACTTTAATTATGTAACAATAGGCATAATTATACTGTAGAAGGCAAATAAATAAATAAAATAAAATTAATTAATTAAATAAAATAAAAATACAGTTAAGTTCAGATCTCAATGAGTGCTCGGTTTGTGGTTTAGTGGCAACGTGTGCCGCCGGTAAGAGGGCTGAGGTTCTATCCGCTGGCGGCTTTGTTGTAGACACTGTTTCAAAAGACAAAAAGACTCAATGGCGTTTGCGATGTTCAGCATCTTGCCACGTGAGTTGGGTTACCTAGTGGGAGTTTTCTAGGTTTTTTCTATAATTATACGTAAATGCGGGGTAGTTCCCCCTAAAAGTCCTCCCGGAAGGTTTTGCCCTCCTTCTTCAGTGACAGGGAGCCAAGTCAGACGTCCACCAACGGTGCTCCATTGAGGATGTTGGGATTTCAAAAGGATCGGTCAATTCCATTTTGGGCCTCAAATACTTCAAATTTCGATTGATACCGAAAACGCTGAATGCGTCAACCTCACACTGCATTGATTCTTCGTGACTTTTTCGCCAAAAATAAAATCCACATCTTTCCACAACCTACGTATTCACACCACGCGACTTCTGGCTATTCCCTTAACTCCAAAGACTACTCCGGGGAAGCGTTTTGAGTCGATTGAAGAGATTCAACGTGAATCGCCGCGCGCTTTGAAGGCTATCCCAATTGAATCCTTTGAAGGCCATCCCAGAATTTGCATTAAGTTTTGTTTGAGGAAACGTATAGAATGTTGCAAAAGACATTCAGTGAACATTCCTATATCGGAAAGAAATGTTTAGAAGTGTTATAAACAGTTCAAAGAAGACAGAGAACGCGTTGAAGACGAAGAACCTCTGGTTGACCATAAACCTCAACCGACGAAGCTCACGTCTAAAAAATTAAAGATTTGGTGCTTGCAAACAGTCGATTCACAATTAAAAACCTTGCTGATGTTGTTGGAATTTCAAAATGATCGGTCAATTCCATTTTGGGCCTCAAATGTATCAAATCTCGATTGGTACCGAAAACACTGAATGCGCCAGCTCACGCTGCATTGATTCTTCGTGAGTTTTTCTCCAAAAAAGAAATCTATGTCGTTCCACAACCAAAGTATTCACACCAAGTGACTTTTGCCTACTCCTTAAACTCCAAAGACCGACCGTTTTGAGTCGTTTGAAGATATTCAACGTGAATCGCCGCGCGCTTTGAAGGCTATCCCTACCGATGATTTTTTAGCATGCATTGAGAATTGGAAAAAACGTTGACGTAAGTGCATTGTGTCTGGAGGGGATTACTTTGACGGCGATGCAATAAATTTGGAAGAATAAATAGAGAGTTTTTGAAAAAAAAATAATTGGTCTTACTTTTTGGGTAGTAGTATGAATGCTCAGAATCCGAACACTACATAGATTTTGCTTTACTGTAATCTTCGGAAGGAGGATGCCAACATCTACTGGGTGCAAAATGCTTCAGAAAGTAATTCTCTAGGCCTGAATGCCCAAGTGGCTAGTGCTCTGGTGCTCGGCACCATAGGTTTAGAGTTTGAGTCCTGGCGGTGCCATGGATGTTTGTAGTGGTTCGGAATCCACTTTAAGACGTAGGTACCGGTCTAATAGAGCGATGTGTGTTGTGTTACTACAGACGCGAGTAACACTACTCGCGTCCGTAGCATATCTTCAAGCTACACATGTCCTCTGCGTAGTGCTAAATGAGAAATAGCTGTGCAACTCTTATTTATGCATAAAGATAACTGTCTCTATATTGCCAGCTGTATTAGAGAAAAAAATGATTTATGAATTCAGTTTAATTACTGTTCATAAATTAAAAAATTTGTTTCTCGAAATAAATTTTTCATTATATTTAATGAAAATATAATAACTTGTTCCCAGATTTAAAAAAAATACTAACCTAAAAACTTGAAATAAATGAACTAAATTCATTTCCATTGGAATTATCTAAGTGTAAGAAAAATTTTATGTAAAGTTGTTAAAATGCAGAAATATGCAGTGAAGTTTCTCAACACGACATAGATACATTGAAATGTATGCATAACTGTGTTTGCAAAGGATGTTTGTCAGCATGACATGTATATTCAAGTATTGCATGGGCATATTTATTACACATTTACAAAATTTAAGATTTAGTAAGTTGACTATGCAACACACGCCATTAATTTGTTCCTGTTACTTCCTGGTGGGAATAGAATTGAAAATAAAATAGATTTGGATTTAACTTTCAGATGAAAATTTCTTAATAAACTTAATGATAGTTAATTTCCTTAATAATCTTTTCTTAATTTTCTGATTACAGAAAGTTTTGGGGCGAGGAATTTTGGTAATCGTTTTTTGTCTATAATTTTTTAATTTTATTGGCAAGTCCAACTATTGAATAGTTTGAATGAAATTAAAATTATAACTATTGGGCCTCAAAAAAAACCAAAAATCAAAGTTATTAAAAAATAACTTTTATGATTATAAAGTTGGGGAAATATTAATATTGGAAACATATAGTAGTAGTTCTTTATACTGGTATGGTTAGTATGCTTTAAAATTCTTCGTGTGTAAATTATTATGTATGTATTACTGTAAATTATTGTGCATGTATTACTGTGAAGTATTATATATGTATTACTGCAAAGTATTATGTATGTATTACTGTAAAGTATTATGTTGTATTACTGTAAAGTATTATGTATGTATTACTGTGAAACTCATTATAAATTTGCTAGATAGTACTGCAGATTTAAATGGCGCCTGAATAGTAACGAAAAGAAAAAAACAGTGCTAGTAAGATAGCTTTATTTGCAATTTTATTATAAAGTGTAAATATTGTGCTGTTCTGATATGAGCTTTTCAACATTCTCCAAAAAGTGCAAGTACAACACGTAAAGGCCCCGATAGCAGAATGTCTAGCGCTCTGTTGCTCTGTGACACAGGATGGGATGCCATGGATGTTTGAAGTGGTTCGGAATCCATTTTAAGTTGAAGGTCCCGGTTTCATATGACTGTAAAGCATCACTGAGCCAAGTTAGGCTTCTACCTACGTGTGTTCCATCATAACAGAAGCTGCACCCTTTCCCTTCAATCATGAGCCCATACGGGTTCGTGGGCTTGGCCTAAATGTCTACTAAGGGGGATAAGAAACAACAACAACATGTTTCTAAATTTTGAATATTGTCTCTCACGGTGCAATTAGCATGTGTACAGTGAGAGACAATATTCAAAATTTAGCTTTACTCTGACAATAACCATATCATAAAAAAAATCGATATTTCATAATCTGCAGTTTGATGGAGTTTTCAAGGTACCTTGTTTGCGAGGCAGTCATAAACCACCTGTCTCTGAATGATAGAAATTTCATAATCTACAAATGAAAGAGTTCTGCATCTGTTCATGATCTCGGCTTAATTAATGCTGAGTATTTAATTCTTTCATCATGGCTTAAATCTTTAGTGAATTAATTTAAGCAAACAGTATGATAATTTTACTATCAAATTTTGGGGTCATGAGAAAACGATAATCGCAAACCAACGTAGTGGAAGCTTACCGGTCAAGGGCCAATCATAGGCTGTAATACTAGTTATCATTGAATGTGTCCTTGACAATTGCTCTCATGTGAATCAACTGACTGGAAGCGATGAACTTCAGTTAATCCGATCTGCTGCATACTAATACGCCGTTCTTGTTCTTAATGTAATTTCAAAAGAGGAAAAGCGGGTAATTTTATTCATTTTTAGAGATAGTTGAATGGATGTACAGAAGCATTTTTTTTGTTAGAGATTTTCAGATTTTGAGGAACGATTAAAACGTATAACATGATTAGTTTTAGTTTAATAGAAAAAATGTAAGCATTTAAATATTAAAAAATAGTTGGTTTTGTATTTTCGTTTTTATTAAAGACTAGAAATTGTCAATAACATGTTAGTCTAAATATAGGATTTTTTTTTCATCTCTGTAATATTTATCACCAAAATGCTGTTTCAATTTAAAATTGCGCTTGACAAAGTAGATGTGATTGTTGCTAAATAATATACATTAAAACAACGTAAGACTGTTTGCATGAATGCATGTTAACAAAAAGATCTGTAAGGATTTAAGTAAATTTGATATATATATATATATATATATATAAGATGTTATTTTATGCATCTGTATATCTACCTATGTATTAAAATATATAAGTTGTGCACCACACATATTGAATCATCAAATTATAAAATTGTCCATTAAAATCAGTCATAGTAACATTCGCATTACACACAGAAAATTAAGATAATGAAGTTTAATATGAAAACAGAGATTACGAATAACTACAAAACTCATCTTAATGAGAAGCATGATTCTCCTGTATTACCACAATGAATTGATCCTGCTCATTTTTTGTCAACAGTACTCTTAAATAACTGAAATTCATTATTTGTAATTGGTTTCTTTCTCTTATAACCTTGCATCTTGTAATTTTGCAAGTGCATTAAACTCACGTTCCTCTAAATGAGATGAAGGAGTTGCTATTAAAAATTTTTGTATTGTAATCCATAAACCAAGATTATCTGAAGGTATCTGCTTGTGCATTGCTAGAATCGCCTTTGAATTGACAGATATTCTTCGCGGTGTAAGTTGATCTCACCGACAATGCGTGACATGCCCGTTCAAGGGCACTTCTTATTAAAATCTGTCGGTTACAGTTTTCATTTTGTATGCTTGCCTAATTGAATGTTAAAATAATGTTACACTATGTTACACAACAGTATGACTAGTTCTTCTAAATTCTTTATCTTTTCTTTATAATTTCACTGTTTCATTATTTCAATTCCTACTATTAATATTCTACTATTAGTACTATTCCCACTATTACCATTCCACACTCTTCCTATATATCTTGTTCAAATTTTCAATAAAATACTTTTTATTCAATAAGTTACTTTTAATTTTTTTATTTATTAAAATATCTTTTTTTCATAAAATACTTTTTATTCATCCACTCAAGTTCAAATACATTTTTTGAAACTTGTAGTGGATGACACTTGGTGTTAATACAGTTTTTTCAAATATTAATTCATTAATTAAATTTAATTAATTAATTTTAGTTTTATATGGGAGAAAAAAATTTCTCTGATATAAGGTATTTAGCAGGGTATAAATTTAGGAATAAATACCGTCAGTGGCGAAGCGTGTAGATCGCTGGAAAAAATTTCTTCTTCAGATTTTTTTTTCTTTTATTCTGGGTTCTAGTCTGACTCAAGGAGGAAACTAAATGGAAATATTTATATTAATTGTAATTATTTAATAAAAAGTAACTAAAATAAAATTTTTCTTTGTTGACCTAAGTAGGAATTGACTTGAATTTTTTTTTATATTACTTGTTTTTATTAAATTTATCCTAAATTGACCAGAGACTATTATCATCCCTTTCTCCTTGATTATTTCATTGCCATCTAGGGGGCAGTATCGCCCTGTTTGAGAAACCTGGTTTAGATGTATAACATGTCCTCAACCGTAAGTTCCCAATGTATAAATTAGTAGGGCCCTCCATGTTGCACTGTCTCTGAGAAGATTTGATTCACTACACTTTTTTATGAGCTTATTCTGAGAACATTGCTTAAGCGACAAATTAACTGGACGCTAAAGCCATAGTGAAGATGTGATTCATCACATGTGGATAAATGTAGAGTTTCACTACCTTCTTGATGTGTATAAATTAAATAAAGATACTGCAAATTATTATTTTAAAGAAAATTTTTATTTTAAAGTTAAAATTTTCCACTAACATCTGGCGCCATCTATTATTAGATGAATGCAACTTAAATCTAAAAAACAACTAAAATTAATTAATGAAATTAATTTAATGAATTAATATTTGGAAAAAAAAACTGTATCAACATCGTCATCCACTACAAGTTAAAAAAATGTATTTGAACTTGAGTGGATGAATAAAAAGTATTTTATTAACGATTGAAAATTTGAACAAGATATTTAAAGGATATAGGGAAAGTGTGAACTAATAGTAGGAATTAAAAAAAGTCAAGAGTTATAAAAAGATAAAGAATATACATTAAATTATTAATATCTACTAAATGTCTGCTTGTTGACTTTGTAACAGTTTTCTGTTCTGTACTGGCAACATTTCAACGTCCATGTTGCACATTATCCGAGAAGATTTGATTTACTACTATTACACTTTTTTATGAGCTTATTCTAAGAACATTGCTTAAGTGACAAATTGCTGGACGTTATAGTCATAGTAAAGATGTATGTGATTCATCACATGTGGATAAATGTAGACTACTACCTTCACTACCTTTGTACCTACTGTTTCACTACCTTCTTGATGTGTATAGAGTAAATAAAGATACTGAAAATTAAGATGATTCATATACTGAATATTACCAAGATAAAAGTCTGGTAAATTCTGAACATTACAGTTAAAATATGTTAAATATATTAGATATGTTTTTTTAATGCTTTTCAACCTTTTTCAATGGTTCTATATTACAAAAACTATAGTGATATTTTAGTAAATGTTTTTATTACAAAAATCATATATCTTCCTTAAAACTGAAGTGTACATCAATTCTTACATACCCTAAGGCAACTTCACAAAGTGGTCATAAGGTAACAAAGTAATCCTAAGGTGGTCATAGAAAGTGACCATAAGGCAACTTTATATATTTACATACCCAAAAGCATAACTTCTGCAATTTAATATCTATTTACATGTACTCCACTATAAACTCTCTAAATTAGTGTTTAACAGATTCTCCAAAACTTTTAATCGAAAGGAATTCACAACGCTTTTTTATTTAAATGTTTTAGAAATTAAGAAAGAAATTCATATTAAAAAATAATTCATGCATCGTATAAATGCATTGTGAATTGTATAAATATAGTATTGCATTGTATAAATATAGTAGTTCTAAATAAAAAAAATTATTACCCAATTCTCTACTTCACCTTGAAACTAACATTTTCATCCCACTTTATTTATTTAAATACCAATTAATCAATATTTTACGTAAGAATTAAATTAATCCAAATTATTTGCTTTTTAGTAACCCAAAATTTAATTTACAAAATTAATTGTTTACATGCATATACACATTAAGTATGTATGCATATTCTATTAAGTATATGTGTATATTATATATAAACTTTAAAACTACCATTACCTTAAAACTAAAATTTTCTTCTTCTTTTATGGATATATTTTATTTCATACTATTAATTCATATTTTGCATATTAATTGAATGGACGAAAATTATTTATTTACGAATACCAAACCTAATTTACGAAATTAATTGTGTACATGCATGTTCGGTGAACCACTAAGGATGCAGGTCTATTATATATAAGCGCTTATTATCAATAGTATTAATAGAGAACCCAAACTCTAATTATGCTACGAACCCCTCGGATTCATTTCGCCCTCATGAGAGTAAATTTCAGCAGTCGAGTAAATTGAGTGATCCTATTTAGTTAGTTAAAACGGGTTGGCAATTAGATTAATGAGTTGTTCTAGCAATGATTGTTCAAAATCATCTTTAGTAGGATTTAAACTGATTTTGTAAATTTCTGAAATCATAGTTTGGGTAGAGATGTGTAATAAGAGTACTAGAAATTCTCATTCCCTTTTATTTATAATAAAAAATTGTGATACATACATGATTATGATCAAAATGGTACAAAATACGTTTTGTGTTATTCAATTATGCAACCGTAATAAATTAAAACTATTGAGCCGTTTTCGACATAATTTAATTAGCGGACACAAATTTGTTTAAGAAGGTTGCTCAATTTTGCAACGGAACTCACAGAAAATGGATAGCTAAAATTTTTATGTTATTAAAGAAGTTAGTAAAAATAATGTATTCATTTTTGTAGAAACTTTTTTTTAATGCATTTGCTCATTTATACAGCGAAAATGAATAACTCAGCAATATTAATCTGTTTATGACTTATTATTTAAGATTTTACTAAGACATCTTTCCAGAAAAGATGAAAAAACATGTTTTTTACAAAATATATAATTATTTTAATAGTATATTTTCATTTTTTAAATAACTCTTTATTACTCTGGCTGTTATACTGATTGTATATGGAAAAAAAAGCATTTTAGAAATATCTAATAAATAAACAATTCAATTTCAGATAAAGATACTATAAAAAACAGAAAATATTATCTATTATCTTAATACTAAAATCTTAATTATATCTAAATACTAAATCTTAGCACTAAAATCTATAATATCGACTTACTTTAGCAGTGGTACTAAAATTAGCAGTGAAGCTGGAAACAGCTGCTTGTCAGATGATATATACCATATTCTGTAATAAAATGCAAATAAATTCATAATTACAAGCAATACATTAAAAAAAATAACACATAGTCACGATAAATGATTTTAGTTACAAATAGAAATAAAGATTATGTGATTCAAGGACAGTTAAAAACTTTTAAAACTAATAAGTATTTTAAGTTTAAAGTTATAGTAACGAAAAAAGAAAAAAAAAAAAAAAAAAAAAAAAAACAGTGCTAGTAAAACAGTTTTACTTGCAATTTTATTATCAAGTATAAACATTATGTTGTTCTGGTATGAGTTTTTCAACATCACCAGAAAAGTACGACACGTAAAAGTTAATATCAAAACAATCGTTAATTTTCAGCTCAACACAAAAATATTCATTAAGATTTTTCAAAGTATAAGTATTAATTATATAAGTTAATTATATAATTAATTAATTATTAATTATATAAGTTAATTATTAATTATATAAGTTAAGCAACTTTAATTATATAAGTTGTAGGACGGATGAAATTTCAAATTCCTTGTGCACATTGGCACGCAATATCCTGTGTGATAAAATTTAAGGCTTTGCGAGAAAATTGAAAATACTTGAAATCAGGATACCTTTGCAGAATATTTAAAGGAATGAAATTGTATCGGGAATGCTTGCTGTGACAGTGCCACCATCAGTGATCCAAATTTGTCCACTGGATTTTGCATTTGGTGCATTTGATTTGTGGAAAACATTCATGATAGATTAGGGTAGGATTAGATAGACACAGGAGACTGAAATAAGCTGTCTGGGTACCGGCAATTTCTTGAAATTAGTCACCAAAGAGAAGCGTAGAAGAATTTGGAATCCAATTTCTGTTTAGAAACACTAATTTTAAGATTTATTCACAAAAATATTCTCTTAGTAAAAATATATGTTGTATATTTGATGTACAATCCAGTTTTTGAAATATATTTATTTGTAAAATATATTTTTAATTAATAAAAAGAGTATCACTAACTGAGATAATCGCTAACTATTACTAACTACGACAGGTAATTAATTAGGCAAGTTGTTTGGTTACTGACGCCAAAATGAACTCATCGCACGCCAACTCATTTTTACTCTCATAATTCATTTTTGTTCATGTCGTTAACACTCTTCTACTGATGCTATTAATCATTTTAGCTAAATATCCAGAAGGATACTGTAGATAAAGAATGTTGCATCGATCAGAAAATAACCGAAGGGTTTTACAAAAGTTAGGAAGTTTATTGACAAGTTCTGCAAATTGAAATTGGCATGGAAAAATTGCACCGGATTATTTTTTACTAATAAACGCTAAGTTTTTAATTGTACTCCCCTGTAACAATTGTTGTTTGTAGCGTTTAATGGTAGTAGTTTGGCATGACTCCACCAACTCGTTGGTGAAGTTATTTTAACTGTAACCTTCTATGAATTTTATTTCGTTTATGACTGTCAGCAGGGATATCACCATCTTTAATTCACTTGTACCCCATTCTTCAACACAGTGCTATCTTCCAAAACAGAACATATCGATGTTCTTACTTTTCTCAGAATTTTTTTGCTGGATAAAATTTGTTATGGGTATTGTGTTTAATAATATTTTTTACTTGGTAATATTAAAGTTGTTGTTGTTTATCCCACTTGGTAGACATCTAGACCACGTCCACGAACTCATATGGACTCATGGTTGAAGGGAAAGGGAGCAGTTTCTGTTCCGTAGGTAGAAGCTGTCGAAGGTAGGTAGGTGACTTGGCTCCCTAACGCTCTACAGTCATATGAAACTTGGACCTACGGTTTAAAGTGGATTTCGAACCACTACAAACATTCACGGCACCGCTGGGACTCGAACCCGTGTGGCACAAGCGCCAGAGCGCTAGACTTTCGGCCATTCAGGCCCCAGTATTAAATTAAATTTGACAACACAATTTTTTTACACATTAATTACTTTGTCAAAGACAACATAGATTAGACACCTTTTTTTTTCTGAAAAGGAGGAATTGTATATTTTAATACCATAAACTATTTCTGATTAAGCCATTAAGAGAAGATAATGTAGAGAAAATTCACTGCGAGAGTTGTGTGTAATTCCCAAAAAAGAATTCCAGTAGACATTACAGAAATGGAAGATATATCTGGAAATATGGTGTATAAATAGAAATAGAATTATGGAAATATGGTGTATAAATAGAAATAGAATTATGGAAATATGGTGTATAAATAGAAATAGAATTATGGAAATATGTTGTAGAAAAATAAAAAATGAGAATATTCAGCAGAAGAAAAATTTGATTAAAAGTTTTTTTCACCAATTATTGATTTATTTTAAAAGATCGGCTTATTATTATTATTTTTTTTTGATAGACCTGTTATATAAAATTAGAATATAAAACACATTCTTTCTAAAAAAATATTTTCAATTTATCCGAAAAAGGACATTACAAATTTTATTTTAATAACTGACTATTTTAAATGATAAAATATATATTTTTATTTATCAATAACGGCGCTAGTTTATAAATAACTTATTTTTTAAAATATGAATAAAAAAAAAATTAAAAAAAATTTTAAAAAAATAATAAAATGTGTGTTCTTACAAACTAATTTCAAAAGACAAATTCAACTAGATTTGGAAATGAATCTATTTCCAAAAATATGAACATTTCTTAGAAAACATTTCTTTTTATTCCTGTAATTTATATTTCGAAACAGTAACAAGAATGACTTTTGCTTTTAACCATGAACTGATTTTATTGTTAAATTTCTGAGAATAGTAATTTGGCACGAGATGCAAATTTACATTTTCATCGGGCTTTTGATTAACATGTGTAACATCCCTTTCATATATTTCCTTTAATAAGGAACTATGTAAAGAGTTCATGGTCAAAAGCTTACTTATTAAAGGAAATTATTCTTCCATAATTTTTCATTTCTCACCTGAAAGCAATATTCAGAATTATTAGAATAATACGAATATATAAAAATTAAATCATTAATTAAATCATCCAATAGCTAAAAAGCAATTTACACTAATATAACGAATATTATAAATATTGTTCTGAAAACAAGTTACTAGTCTATCATTCTTAAAGCTTATGAAGAAAACGAGTATTACAATAAAAAACTATCAAAAGACTGAGTCCAGAAAACTCAATTAAACACTAATAAATTAATTGACATTTTTTAAGAAAGAGTTTGAGACAGTGAAACATAAAGTATTTAAAAATGCAACATTCATTGTTTAGTGATAAATGTGGAACGATAGCGGGTGAGTTGTGAAAAATTCGATTCCGCTAATGGCTTACACTGAAGTCATTAGAGAGTTTTTGCATACCGTATGTTAGTTACCGTAGGACGTCTGTTAGCTTTTTCTCCCTAGCGCGCATGCTCAGTTTCCTATGAGCATGCGCGCTAGGGAGAAAAAGCTACGGTAACTAACGTACGGTATGCAAAAGCTCTCTATTAGTGTTCATAAAACGAGTAGACTGAGTTACGATTAAAGCAGAATGTCTCCTATGGACATTTGGACTGCCGGATGAATGTTTTCAAGTTTTCTTTTATGTTACACATATTTATGAACAGCTGTCTTCAAAAATCATCCTAAAGATATTACTTCTTACTACCATTATAGGCAACAAGTTTGATACTCTCAGAACAGATTGTGGCCCCATATGGGTTTATTCGCTGTTGAAAACATAATGACGTTAGTTAAATTCTGTCATCTGTTGCTTTGAAACTTTCGTGAAAGTAGAATGTTTAGCTCCCCAAAAATGGTGAACATAAGGTGAATATGATTATTATGTTAGAATGAGAGGAGACATTGACACAAACATATCATTTATTTTCTACAACACAAAGCAGAATACTTACTAACAAAGCAATCACTACAACGCGAAGCCTAAACAACAGTTAACAACATCATGACTAACTAACTTACAATTTTTTTTTAAACCGAGGGAACAAACACTCTACGCAATTTATTAAAAAAAAATTTTCTCTCCGCACGCTGTCCGCTATATTGTTTTAGTGCGAATTCATGGTGGATCCAGTTTATTTAAACCTTTTTTTCCTCCGCGTGCTGTCAGTTATAGTTCTCGTGGATGGCCGATTCTTACTCTCTCATACCATAATAAAGTTGTCAATATAAATTGTCATAATAAAGTTTTTAGCCATTTAATGTATGATTCACTAATGCAAAAACTCGCGATCAGAAAAAAAGTATAAGATATGTAGCAAAGTATATTAATGTGCAGTACAGAAATGAAATTTTATTATTTTTACAGTGCATTTTTGTACAATGCTGAAAATTATTTTTATTAAAAAATCAATAGGTATCAATAAGGAACGATTATTATCATACAGAGAAGCAAATGAATAGACAAAAGCATTTTCTAATACAGTTATTAATGTAACATGAGATTTTATTGTGTTGTTAGATCATATGGAGTTATTTTACTTTATTTAATAACTTTTTCGAAAAAACTATTCGTTAACAGTAGCAACTAAAAATTCTATTTACTAAATTGTCTCTTATATGCTCTATTCTAAAGGCATCATTTTTTTTTTATATGTTATAAAACCTTCAACATTGGAGCCATAGATGCTGGACTTGAAAAGATAAGATGCGAATGTAAATAAACTAAAAAAGATGAGATGCAATATGCAAATATAAGTTTGAAACTGAGATGGATTAAATGTTGAAATTCTTTCAAACAAGTAATATAAAAAAAAATTTTTTAATGCCAATTCCTACTTTTTTTCTACTATATTGCAAAAAGTCCTTCAAAAATAAAGTTGAAATTTTCCTCTTACATCTGGTGCCATCTATTGGTAGATACATGCAACTTAAATATAAAAAAAAAAAATTAAATTAATTAATTAAATTTAATTAGTGAATTAATATTTGAAAAAACTGTATTAACATTAAATATCTTCCACTACAAGTTCAAAAAAATGTATTTGAACTTGAGTGGAGAAATAAAAAGTATTTTATGGTAACGATTGAAAATTTGAACAAGATATATATAGCGAGTGTGTGAACTAATAGTAGGAATTGTAAAAAATGGAATCCCTTTGCTAAAAAAAAGTATTTAAAAATCATAAGCTTTGTAGGTAAGATGAGTTTATTCTGTGAAAAGAAGTGTTTTTTCTGCGTGGGCGATGATTGTCCCGGATTTTTTTTTCCTCACCTTTATTGAAGGACAAAGAAGATTTCTAATAACATCATCGGACACCTGAGGAATGGTGTCAGTGATACAATAAAGCAATATTGCATTTTTGCTTTTTAAAACTTTTTTATTCTGTCCATGAAAAATAGTTGAAGGTTATATTATCCATAACTAAAGAAATTCATAGACATCGACTTCAAACGTATAATTAAAATACGACTTCATGAAACCGGAAAGAAAAGAGAACAGCCAAACACACTTTTTAATATAATCATAGACAGCATTTATAATTTTATTATTTTTACAGAAACAATGCATAAACATAAAGATATGTGTCATTCGCCATTAATAGTTTTAGCAGTGCATGAATTTTAACTTAATTTTTCAGTGAATAGATTCTACAAACAGTATCCTTAGAGTCTGCTAAAATTATTAGCATTATAAATTTCTCATGTAATTATACAGAGCGTTTCAGTAAAGTTTCCCGATTCTCCTAACTGATCATGATATCTGTAGGGTTTCTTTTTAGGAAAACATTATCTCAATTAAACAATACTGGCGACGAAATGAAATGTTTTCTTTCTTTTTAGGATGTAGAACAACCGTCTCCAGGTATTGATCATACATTCCAAGAAAAGTCATGGAACCACTTAAAATTCCTGTAGGTATCTTTGCACTGGAATCAAAGATTGCAAGTAAGAACATTAATATTATGTATAGGAAATTTAAATTCATAGTATGAAAAATAATTTTTTTAGTAGACTAATGATTTGATTTTTTTTCTATGTTTTAATTTCCTTTCTTAGTGTAAAATAAACTCTGATAGTACAAATAAGAATGTATATCACTCTTCATGAAATGGATATACACATTTAAAACATAGCTTATTTATTTGTTACTAGATAGACAGATTTTTTAAGTATTTATTTTTGTTGCATTTTGTGCATAACTTAAATTCATCGTACTTCATGAAACGGATATGAGATTATATGGACAAGTTATTTATTTTTGTTGTATTTCATACAAAAATTGAATTCATCGCACTTCATGAAATGAATACAAGATTAATGGAGAAGATAGAAAGATTTTTTTACTTATATTTTTGTAGTATTTTGTACATAAATTGAATTCATCGTATTTCATGAAATCGATATAAGATTAGATGGATAAGATTGAAAGATTTTTTATGTTCGTTTTTGTTGTTTTTTATACTTAAATTGAATTCATCTCACTTCATGAAATGGATATAAGATTAGGTGGATAAGATAGAAATATTTTTTTATGTTTATTTTTGTTATATTTTATAAGATAGATCTGTAGGCATATCAACAAAAATTGAATCATAAAATTGTTTGTCATTTTATTTTCTAGTTCAGACATCCAATTTAGAAGTTTAAGGTATGTCAATTATTGAGAGTTATTTATTTTATCAAAAATATAATTATAAAACGATATAGTGAAAAATTTAAATTTTTATTGTCTGTAATAAACGTATATCTATTTTTGCTGCAAAATTATTTTCAAATAATACAACATATTACTTTACATACAACATATCCTTTACTTTTTTATATATTTCTTTTTATTAATTTTTCATTAGATATAAATGAATATAAAAGGAATTATAAGGATTAAAAGGAATATAGTTTTGTACTGTATTTTAAAAATACATTTAAGAACAAGAGATTTTGAATTGAAGGTATTTGAATTGACTCAGTATCACACATTTCTTTTTAACGTCAAAATTAATAACCTGGCATTGCTGTTATTCGCCTTTTTCATTTTGAAATCATCATTTTCCTCATATTAACACATAAAAGTATTGCATAATTTAGTGCGTAAGCATACAACTTATGTATAAAATAAAAAAAAATTTATTTTTAATGAATTTAGCTTAAATTTTTCAGGTGTTCTAATAATATTTAGGAAAAAGTAAAAGAATTGAAACAAAATCTATCAAACTGTATTTCTGAGTTCATATATATATATATATAGTAAATAAAATTCAAAATCCTGAAAAGGAAACCTGAATTTTGAAAACAAGGAAGTGATTAGATTCGAGAAAATTCTCAGGTGTTGTTTTGAAACTGGAAAGTTCCAATCACTTAAGATTAAGTGACAGACAGAAAAGCACAAACCTGAAGAAGACCGAAAAAAAAAAAAGCTTATTATTTCGTTGTCAGATGATAACAAAAGCATTTTCCTCTAAACACAAAGGTCTTATATGACGTCTGGACAAAATAGTTTCTTCTAAAAAAATCAATTCATTTGGTTAACAGCCGGACAAAATTCTATTATGGCATAATACCATTATTAGAGAACTAGTAATAGTAAATCTATTCCACAAGGAGATTTTATGTAAGAGATGTATGATCTCTACAACAAAGAAACTGGATTGGTAGAGTAAAATATTTTTTAATCACTCAAAGGTGTCAAGCTTAATAAATGATTTTTCTGAAGAGGAAAAAAAAAGGCACAGAAGTATTTTCTTTTATCAAGTTCAAGTCATCAAGTTTTATCATCAAGTTTTTTTCTTCATCAAGTTCAAGTTGCTGTGTGTAGTAAAACGTACTTAGCTCAACAGAAAAAGTTTATTTAACAAGAAATAATGATCTCATGGTAAATCCTCCCTCCAAAAAAAAAAAAAAAAAAAACTTGTTTATTAAATTTAGACAAATGAAAGGAAGTCAAAGAAAATGTCTTTCCAAGAATTTAAAATTTAATGTTTAAAAATATTACTTTTAGAAAACTCTGTAATCCCTATACACATAATGTCAAAATCACCTATTTTGATGTACTTTTTTTCAAAAAGTTTGAATTGTCTTGAGATTTTTATGCATGTTTTAAATAATTTATACATTAATCTGATATTAAAATTTGAGTTGTAAAGTAAAAAGTAAAGTTGATTAAACTTTGCTTTTTATGAGAAAAAATATTATTCAAGCTCAGGAAGGGCTTGAAAAGTATTATCCGGACTCTTTTCTATCTAAAACAACTATTTGTCAGTGGCATACTGATTTCAAACGCGGTCTTACAGACACAAATGATGCTGAACGTTGCTGAAGGCCCGAATGAGGCTGTTACTCCAAAAAATATCAAAACCCCTTCAAAATCGTGATGGACAATCGCAAAGTGAAGTTGCGTGAGTTAGCTGACATCCTGAAGATATCATTTGGTAATGGTAAACTGTATTCCATGAACATTAGAGCATTAAAAAACGATTTTTCCAAATGGGTGCGAGTTCGCTCATAATGGAGCAAACACAACGATTTTTGATAATTCAGAGCTCTGTTTGGGATTGTTTACGTGAAATAAGCAAGAATTTTTGCGTCGTTATGTGACAATGGATGAAAGATGGATTCAGCACTACACTCCGGAATCAAATCGGCAGTCAACTGAGTAGGGAGCAATCGAGGAAAGCCATTTAAAACGACCAAAGACGCAAAAGTTAGTCTAAAAGGTTATGCTGCCATCTTTTGGGATTTGCATGGTATAATATTCAACGACTGCCATGATCAATGTCTTTCCCTGGAGCATCGTTTGAAGTCAGTGAACAGCCAATAGTCGCTGGGTGCCAAATCTGGAGAATGCTAATATTACATAGAGAATCAATCCGACAGGATTACGCTAGTGCCCATATCGTTACTGTCATCCAACGTGTTCTGCAGAGTGTCGACTTGTTGCATCGGCTTGCGACATCGAATCTTTCTCTCATCAAGCGCGCATGGGTTATCATTGATTGAAATAAGCGTCCTCCACAACCAATACGGATCATTGCTGATTTAAATAATTAAGTGCCACAGACATGGAACTCCCTTCTACAGAGTGACAGTCGGCACATGTATGATACGATGAGTGTGGATTTATACGTTGGCATTTAAAATCTTGTAAATACTGCAGTTATTGATATACAACCATTTCACATTTGAAATCGCTCTGCTATCGCATTCTCTAACGCATTACCTTTAAGCTTTAATCTAATAAATATGTAATTTGTAAATAAATCAGACAAATAATTTGCCAAAATTTCATTCCTCAAAACTAATTTATTCTTGGTGTTGAGATTTCATCAATCTATTATATTGTTTTGAAATAGGAATTTTGTTATATGCCAATTCATATACAGTGTTATTTTTTTAACTCTGGGGCTCGGTGCACAGGGTTTGGGTTCAACTCCCGGCGGTGACATGAATGTTTGCAGTGGTTCGGAATTCACCTTATAACCGGTCCCGGTCTAATATGATTGTAGGGAGTAGTGCTGACAACCCTACTCTGTAAAAAGGAAACATCACTTGTCTCGAAATCTGCCAGTAGACAGACGGCTTTGGCCCACCACGGGGCTATTGCGCCAATGAAGAAGAAGAATCATCTTAGTGGAATTGACTACTTTGAAAATAAAAAGGAGAGAATTTTTTTTAAAGTTAATTTAATTAAAATTACGGTATATTTCCACATATAGATAAAAGATTTCGGCTTATATAAGGGATTATTTTTAAATTATTATTATTTTTTTTTTTTGTATTTTTATTTTAATTTTTAATTTATTTATTTATAATTTTTTTGAGTAAAACAAAGCAATAATTTTTTTAGTATAAAAAGACATTGTTATCCACAAAAAATCTTTTGAACGATGCCATAAAATATAATATTGATAGGAAAAAAAAAAATTAAGATAAAGTACATACCTTTTTAGTACACTACAAATTAATATTAATGCTAAAAGAAAGTAAGTATCGTTTTGATATGCCACAAGTTACAATTAAATGTTAAGGAAAAATACGTACAGTCTTACAGGATACAAATTAGTATTAATTAAGCTAGTATTTATTGCTTAGTAATTTTATAAATTATAATAATAATAATTAATACTATTAATAGTAGCCGGTTATTAATTATACCAGATTAATTATGATAGGAATTTCATTTAATTTGTCTGATATTCTCATCTGATTGATTTGCCAATCTAAAATGCTATTAATCCTAGTATCGCTTTTGGCCTTTTTCAAAATGTGAATAGCAAGGTCACATACTATGAAACACTGTTGTACACACTATTATGTTGGTGTTGAATTATTAGTCAATTTAAAGAAAAAATATTGAATATGGAAAAATATTGAAATATGATATATAAAATATATTGAATATGAAATATACAAAAACACTTGAAATGTCCAACTTAACTCAATTAATAATGAAAACCTCTATATAGAGTTTTTCGTATTGTAAGTATTTTTGCAGAAATATTTTTGAAATGAATCAAATATGGAATCTAATTTTAATTTCTTATTGAAGGTTTTATTCTGAAATAGCGGGCTGCATTTGTTATCTTCAGATTTTTTTTTACTTTAAAATACTTGTAGGATTTTTCTTTAAATTTACTAATAATTCAACACCCACATAATAGTACAAGTTTGTATTTTACCGGTAGTTTGGTTTGGCCAAAAATAATCTATGCATAACTGTTTTTGTTTTTAAATTTATAAGATCAATCTATCAAAAGAACTTAGGTCTGGTGAACAGAAAAGACTGATGAATATGTTGAAGTGGAAGACCACAAACGAAAATTTGATACGCAAACCAAAAGACCAATCAATCATAGGTAAGTATGAAGTTTAACTTCACGTGAAACCGTTTGAATGCCGGAACTGATTTTGCAGTTGTCAATCAATTATCTCTTTCGCTAGACATGCTTTTTTTGAGACGAAAACTAACTAGAACAACAGATTTCCTGAGGCGAGAGCAAGTAGAAACAGCTAACTCCAAAGCCGTTTCCTTTCTTTTTACTTCACTAACTTATTACATGGTGAATTTGCTTTTCAGATAATCTGCGTGGATCCTTCAGCTGCATATCCCATAAAATTCGTATAACCTTACAGCTGATTCTTCACGGCATTACACTTTCTCTATTACTCAATGTACATTAATAGAACTTTTTAAAGGAAATTGAAGTTTATCTTATAAGTTGCATAAATAAAATAAAGTCTTACATTCTATACTTATCTTTTTTTTTATCTGAATGGTATAAAAAAAGTATATTTCGAAATATATTTAGAATGAAAAATTCAAAGTGGGCTGTTAGCGGTCGCTATTGCTGCAATTGGTCATCCTGCTTCGCATAGTACAAAAAATTTTGATTTTTGCACTTGAGGATATTAGCATCCCTTTGATCGTTCCAGTAAGGATCCACCGTGTCTTTCCGTAACTAAATATAGCCAACGGGAAAGAGTTCAAGGTTGATGGATCATCCTTTCAAGGGTGGGTAGACCCTTATATTAGACTTTGGACTTTGCACGTTTTTTTTCCGTCACTTAGACTTTAGAAAAGATAATGAGAGAGGGAAAAAGGAAAAAGAGAGGGTGGATCAAAGAGTTTCAGGCAGTACGGAGGGTACAAAAACCCTTAAACGAACATGCCTTTATGATGATTTTGTAGATACTTGTAATATAATTTTGTTCATATGTTATGCGTTGCAGTTATGCAATGCTGTCTTAGCAAATGTTGATAAATAGGACAGCTAAAAGTCTCTTATATTATTTAAAGAAATAATTCAGTTCTACCCTGAAACAACACTGAATCAAGATCACATTTCATGTCCGGCCCTAACTTGTACTGTTCCACTTCCCCCTAGATAGCAATATGTACCAGTACTGTAACTCAGCGATCGGCAATCGGTGTTCACTAAAAAACTTTTGGTGGTCCACAGAAAAATTATTTTGCCTTGTTCAGTTTCAATGTAAAGCTGCTTTTAGAAGCTTTACATTGAAACTTTTTTTTCCGTTTGATGTACTAGTCACCAGGTTTCAATGACTGGTTTGGACACCAAATTCGCAATCGCTAAAGGGCGATAAATGAACGACTTGCGCCAAAAAATATGTGCCCAAAAATACTCAAAGAGTTATTAAAATTAGAAATGAAATTCGTCACAAATGCTTAGTTATTGAATATATAAGGTGTTTTGTGAAGAAATGGGCTTACTGTATACTCACTTTCTTTTTCACACTGATGTGAGATTGCTGTTGAGAGGTAACATATAATATCAGGGTGAGCCCTGTGCCAAGAAATCAAATTATTTTTTCAGCATCAAAATAATCCAATATTTCAAGAACTTTTGTCCAACGATGAGTAGGTAGCCATGTTTGCATACTCGGCAGATATTGTTTCGCTATTAAATGAACTAAATATATGCCAGAAAGGAGAACTTAAGAGTGCGTTCACACTAGGAGGTTAAATGGATGCATTTCAAGAGAAAATATTATTGTGACCAGCGCGATTAGCGAAAGACCTGCACAAGTTTTCATATTTTGATGAACATATAGTATGAGAGAAAAGGATGTTAATCACTGTTCAACAGCATCTGTAATCACTCACAGAATGTTTTGGACGTTATTGATCAAAGAAGATCTCAGACACGGCAATATGAGGATAATAGATCCATTTGCTTCAAACATTGATGATAACAATTTAATCATGATTGCAAGAGAAAGCTTCTGAGTATTACAGGTAAATTTCCCAAGCTTTCATTCTCATAACAACATGTCTTTTTTAGTGCTACATTAAAAGTCAATTGTTCGGGCTGAAAAGTTCATATACTGACACATAGATGGCGCTACTAGTATTAAATCCATATGATTTTTAGTTAGCTCTAACCTTCAAAAGACATGTGTATAAATTTGATAGCTGTTGCGCTATTAGTATGTGAGTTATAGTATTTGAAGTGAAGTTATAGTATTTTTAGTGTTCATCACGTGCAGTCCACTCGGCTGACTGTCGACTGGACTCCGGTGTGAAATGATGGAGCCATGTTTCATCTATTGTCACATATCAACGCAAAAATTCGGGTTTATTACGATTGAACAGCGCCAAATACTGCTTAGAATCATCAATTCGTTCATTTCTCGTTTTTGGTCGATTGTGAACTCGCGCGGCACCCACTTTGAACAGCGCTTTCGCATATCCAAATATTCATTCACGATATATCCAACACGTTCCTTTGATATCTTTAGAGTCTCAGCTATCTCAATCAACTTCCCTTTACGGTTATCAGAAATTATTTTGTGGACTTTTTTGATGTTTTCGTCGGTAACAGCCTCTTTGGGGCGTCCACTGCGTGCATCGTCCTCGGTGCTCATTTCGCCTCGTTTAAATTTAGCAAACCCCTTCTCTACGGCTGATTTTCCTGTTGCAAAGTCCGAATAATGTTTATCAAGCCAAGCCTTGACTTCAATAGTATTTTTTTGTCGCCAAAAAGCAATGCTTTATTAACACACGAAATTCCTTTTTATCCATTTTTTCAAACTAACAAAAGTTGCTTCACTAAAAATGCTATAACTCACATACTAATAGTGCAACAGCTGTCAAATTTATACACGTGTCTTTTGAAGGTTAGTGCTAACTAAAATTCATATGGATTTAATACTAGTAGCGCCATCTATGTGTCAGCCTATGAACTTTTCAGTCCACCTGTGACATTTGGGCGTATCACGGCATTTAAAGCTCGGTACTAGGTTCACGCACCTCTTCTTCTTGCAGGAGCATCTTTGGGGCCAAAATTCGATAAACTTATTTCAAACAGGCAGGAATAAATATCACACTAAAAGTTGTAATACTTAAACAACTTTAACTATTTGTTAATTAAACTAACTTTAATAATTTTTTTACAATAAAGCAGTCTCTTTTAAAGATAATGTTTGGATTAAATGACCATTAATAATCTTTGTGATCAGATAAGAATATATAATTTTTATATTCAATAGATGAATTTCATCTAAACAAAATAGGAGTTCTATGGTCATTATTTTATAAATGTATTCATCCTTTTTTTTTAAAAAAAATTCATATTAGTGGTACATTGCATTTAAAATAATCAATTTAGTGGTCCTCGAGATTGGAAAAGTTGCCGATAGCTTCTAATTAAAAATTTCATTCCAGGAATTTACTGAGGAAATTTTTGAGTAGCTTTAGTTGGAAGATTTTTATTAATAATAATTTTAATTAATTTTAAATTTAAATTTTGATTTTGATTTATTAACCTAAAATTCTAATGTGCAGGGTGAACCAGTATATAATTAAATTCTGTTCCTTTTTCTCACATTCTTAACTATTTCATTCATCTTTTTTTAAAATATATATTTTTTTTCATGTATTGTCTCTTAGCTATAAAAAAAAAAAAAAAAAAAAAAAAAAAAAAAAAATTCCTGCTGTAAAATTCAATGTTGTTATTTATTTGAATACAAAATTTCATTTTCCATTGTTTCGACAATTTTTGTGGGATATGTAGCATGAATTTTATCCTATGATCCATGCTATTATATCCTATAAAAATTGTTTTATTTGTATTAAATTGCCCATCAGTCAATCATGTTCACATTATACCTGTAACTTAACGTAGCCATTACTATTAAATTCATTAAATTGGGTCATATTTGTAAAAACATATCATACCTAAAAAATTTAAAAAATGGGAGTGAAGTATTGCAAAAACACGATAAAGAATCAGATCAATATATATATATATATATATTATAATTTCTCTTATTAATTCAGTTTCTTTTCTTACTTGAAAAATTTAAAATTGTGAAAATTATTAAAGTACTAAAATATTTACAATTATAGTTATTATAAGTATCTTTAATTATAATGAAAAAGAAAATCGCTGTTATCAATATTATTCTTGAAATCTTTAATCCTTATTTATTCACTTTGATTCTGCAATCCGTTTAAAATAAATATAATCAAAATAGTATGATGACGAAATACCTTTCTTTAAAAAACTTAAATAACTTCCTTTTTAGTAAATTAAATATTTAAATATTAATTAAACATTTTCACAAATTTTTTATTTTTATTTATTTATTTATTTTTTAAAATAACAATTTTCAAAATTACTTCATCAAATTATTTATATAAAATTACAATAGCTCCTTGAATATCACACCCCTCATAATACATTTCAAACATTTTGATCACATTTTTTTTTTTATATATATATCGTTATAGCGTACTTTATTTCCCTACATGCGCAATTGTATAAAATCTTATGAATTTCTGGGACGTAGATAATAAATAAAGTACTTCGTTACACAAATAAATATGTATGTAATAATAATTTAGATAGATTTCATGTCATGGTCTTTGTCATAATGTAAGTTAATCAAAAACTCAAATTTAATAAAAATAAATTAATTATATTTAAAAGGAAGGAAGATTTTTATGTTGTATGCAAAAGTTCTTAAAAATTGCAATTTTTATTTTGGTGGTGCCATCTATTGTTCAATAAGAAAACTTTTTAAGTTAGTTTTCAAAAAGAATTTCTAGTTGGTAATGCCATCTAACGGTAAAAGAAAAAAACATTTCAATTTTTTTTTTATTCTTTACAAAATTCGAAGATGATTCTTAATTAATTTTTACTTAATGAGAATTTAAATCTATTTATTTATTTCTCGGATTCCTTAAGTGGCAAGTTTAAATGGAAATTTTAATTTTCCATGTTCTTCACGATTTGAGTTGATTGGTAATTTGGTCTTATTTCTTTGTAATAATGTTCTTTACTCCGGGCAACAATTGAGTAATATAATTCTTGAATATTTCTTTAAAATACGTTTATATTTAATCATATTTTTAGATTAATAATCAACTAGAGGAAACTTAATTTTTTAATTAAGAATTAATTCATTCTATTCAAAATAAAAATAAAAAAATTAAAAAACTAGAAATCCTCTAGAAATTTTGATATCTCAATAAATAATTTAATAACAAACTAGAAAAACTATTCATATTTCAACAATTATTTTTAAAATCTATTTACACCATTAAATAACTTTTGGTTGGAACAAAATAGGTTTTATGTAATAATTCCTAAATTTATGTATTTACAATTTTTTATGGCATAGTCTTAGTAACTTTAACAACAACAACAAAAAAAAAATCACAACAAGTGCAGTTCATAAAAAAAATCGCTTTAATTAATTAATTAATAATATCTACATAATTCAGGGTACATTTTCTATTTGTATTACACATTTGTATATACACCCAGAACATTAAATTTTACTCACAAATTTGTAAAAAAAGTTAACTTTTTATACGACGATATTTTTTTTCAATAAACCATTATTGAAAGGGAATTAATATATATTAAAAAAAAAAAGAATCAATATGAAAACAAATCTCACAATCATCCTGAAAAAAATATGTATTACCATAGACTATGTAATTCTAAAAATATATCGGTAAGAAGTTATTCATTGTATATTCAATAATAAAATAGATTAAATTATATCTTATTAAACTTATCTTATTAACTTATTAATTATATATTATTTAACTTATCTGATTAAATTATATCTTATAAAAATATATGGATTGAAATTTTTTGGGTAACATTAAATTAATGCAAGTTAAAACGCAACATAGTCAAATTATGTTTAGAAATAAATTACTTTCCAAAAAATTAAATTTAAGAGGGAAATAATGTTTTCAGATTTCATATTTTTATATTTATCATTTGTTATAAATATTAAAGTTAAATTTATTCAATTGCTTGGGCCAATTTATTTTATTATTAACACAAATTTAAATGAATAAAATTATATATGTTTTTCATTTGTATTAATAAAAAGTTTACAAATTAAATTTTTTTACATTCCGAATTTCAAGCTGATGTTAAGGTGGAAAAAATTTCTAATTCGATATATCTAAATTCTTCTTCAATGGCGCCACAGCCCCATGGCAGGCGAAGGCCGTCTGCCTACTGGCAGATTTCTGGACAGGAGACCGGAGCCTACCGTTTAAAGTGGATTCCGAACCCCTACAAGCATCCACGCAACAGCCGGGACTCGAACCCGAAACCTGTGGCACCGAGTGCCAGAGCATATCTAAATTACTGTCTTGAAATTAAAATGTTAAATAAAACTCTTAATACAATTTATATTAAAGAGTCAGTTAAGGGTCAAAACTAATTTTGTGAGAAATGTATATATTACTGCAATATATAAAACTAATAGAAGAATAGCATTATTTTATGAATAAAAATCTCATTTCAATAAAAATTAATACCGCACTTTTTTTTAACATAGAGTGAAAAAGAAATTAGTTAAATAATAACGTATACCTTAATATCAATTATGCATTGCTTGAATGTACACACACACAGGAAAAAAAATAATAAATAATAAATTATTGGTAATAATAATAATAATAATAATAAATAAAATGTAGTTGTTTTTTATATAATTGTTTTCTTTTTTCATAAATAAATTTATCAGAAATAAAGAGTAAGTAAAACGGTAGCAGCTGTGCAAATTAAAGAAATTGATAAAGCAAAGTAAAAAACTTAGGGAAGATTTTTTTAAAAGTTACAGGATTTTTATGAATATTATATATAAAGTAAAAAAAATTTCTATGATTAGTACCTTACAGAATATAATATTGTGTAATCCAATTTCGTTTATTTATACGGAAATAAAAGTTCCAAATATTTTCTAGTTGGTTTTATGAATTAAATAAAAACTGCAATTTTTGTAGAAAATTAATATTTTTCTGCAATGTCATCGTATAACAATACAAAGATTTATTTATTTTAAGATTGAGATTATATAATAGATTTAAAATGACTCTCGTAAAATATTTCTGAATACCGATTTTCAATCATTGTCGATATTAATATAAGCCTGTAAAACCGGATAATATGCTAATTATTACAGTATCATCAGTAAATCATTATAAAAATATTAATATTTTGTATAACAAATCATTATCAAAGGATTCGTCTTTTGTCTACATACAGTGTGTGTTGTTGTGTCTAATCCTCAGTGTCCTGCAGTGCGGAACGGACATCCCATGAGTAGTCTACTCATGGATGGAAGGAAAGGGGACCGCTTCTGTTGTGATGGAGCACCCATAGGTAGAAGTCTGACTTGGCTCCGTGTCGCTGAAGAAGGAGGGCGGTGTCTTCCGGGGGACTTTTTAGTGGGAATTAACCCGTATTTGCGTATCGTATTGGAGAAACCCTGGAAAACTCCCACCAGATAGTCCGACTAACGAGACAAAATGCACAAAATGCCACAAAAAATTTCTTCAAATTCGGTCCAGCCGTTTAGGAGGAGATATGTCCAGAAGAATTCTATGATTGCAGTACCACCTACCAGGTCCAAATGTGAATCTAAACTATCCAGGGACCCACTGAAACACACACAAAGAATTTCATCAAATTCGGTTTTAGCTGTTTAGGAGTTCAGTGACAAACACATGCACAGAAGAATTATATATATAAAGATAAATTTCTTTAATAAAACACTTACAATGGAATTTTGATTGTAATTGCAATTAGTACTTATTATTTAGATGAACCTGGTTGGCTTGGTAGATAGCGTGTTGATTTTCTGAATTGTGAAATTTGTAATAAAAGTGAAGCCAAGAGAAAAACATCTGTATCTATGCCGGGAATTTTTACAATAAATCTTTGCACTCGAAAATCCTTCCATTTGGTCTTGAGGAGGATGGTATCTGATACGAAAAAATGTGGGCGAAGTATAAAAAAACGCTTTGTTAGAAGTTCCTACATATTAAAACGCATCTGTGTAGTATAGAAATCGCTGAATTTATCTATTAGCTAATAATCTCAGGCTAAGATGCTCTGCCTTCGCGGGGAAAAAAGATCTATCAATTATTATTTAATCAATCTATTATTATTTAATATTTTTTGTTACATCAAGGATTTGTAACCATTTGTCGACAACAATAAAAAAAATTATTCAAAATAATAATTAAGTTTAATTTTGATCACAATTCTGATTTCGATTAACTTTATAAAAAACAAGAAATTGTACCTCTAATTTTTTTATGTATATTTAAAATTAGTTTTTAGTTTCCTGAAATAGTCAACCAATGTTTTATTCTACTTTTTCAGCTTTTAATCTGTTTTATTTTGCTAAAATTACTTATTAGTTTTAGGAAAAATCAATCAAGCGCAGGAAAATTTCAGTAAAGACAAAACTTACATCAACAGAAAAAAATCCAAAGAAATTTTTTAAGAAATTATAATTTTGTTTTTGTTATCAATAAATAAAAAGAAAGTAAACAATTATATGAATTCAATGTTTAAAAACCCAGTATTTCATTAAAGTTCAGCATGGCATACAAATAATGTATTATGTAGTTGTAGTAAATAATTTTTGTTTTTCATGTAAATTACTGATTCTGTTATTAAATAATTTTAATTATTACTATTTTATTATTCTTTATCTGGCATCATTTTCTCAATGAAAAACTGATCATGACTGATGACGAGATTAAAATAAATAAGGCATATTATAATAAAAATACTTCATTTTCATTCAAGGCAACTACTTCATTTTTCCAAATAGTTATTAATTTTTCATTATTTTTAAATTAATAAATAAATAAGCAATTAATTTAGACAAATAGATATGCGAAACGAGGAAAAATCAATGCAATATAATTATTATATTTAATAATTTTTCCACAAATATTACATAAGAAACAATCATCGATGGATTTGGAAAAAAAATTCCAACTTTTCTCTTTTCAAACTTTATTCTCATATGTTAACTTCTAAAAAAAAAATGACTTTCATAAAAAGATGACAAAGAAAACAAAAGCACAGCTATAAAAAAAAGTCGGGCTTTTATATTTAAAGAAGAATCCCACAGAAATTTCTCTGGGGACACAAAATAATAGGGTGTGAAAATAACCATAAACTCCCGTATACGGAAATACAATAGAATTTCGAAGTCCTATTGTGTGAGAGTGTCGAAGAAGTATGAAAGTCTTACGATCAACTTCATAGTGGACAAGAATTTAATTTTAAACATATTAAGAAATAATTCACATAAAATACTAGTGTAAAAAATCTTGCTACGCCTGTTTTTAATCAATTCGAAAGTTTCAAACTCCAAACATAAAGCCTTTGAACATAAAATTAATTTTTCACCTTTTTTATGAATATATTAAAGTTAAAAGTTTAAAAGTTGTATTACTGCTTCAGTTATTGTGTAAGCATGATGTTATTACGAACAACATTTTCATTTACGCCATTGCTAGCTATTTAATCCGACTTCACTCGCGATTCGAAAACATATGCAATTAGAATTAAAAATTCAAAGTATTAAAAAAAAAATGTAATGGTACTATTTTGGGTTATTTATTTATGGGGATGGTACTATTTTGGGTTATTTATTTTATATTTTAACAAAACAGGTGTTATGAAGGGTATTCTGGAAATGAAGATATTTCTCCTTTTAGCACATTCAGTTAAAATAATTGCTTCTTTAACATTCTGTCTCAAGGACTTGATACAAAGCCTTGCCCCATTACAAAGCTTTGGGGCATCTAGATTTAGCAGAAGTATATTCGGGGGACCAACTTTTAATGATAATGTGTGAGGAGGCCTTCCACTAGGATTGAAAGAATTTAGGGATTTTGTTGAACAGCTTCGTTCGTATCAATAACGGTATCGATCGATTTGTACGCTATCTTGGTAACTTTTTTGGGCAATCAAAATTTATTTTATTGACACTTTCGTTGGTTGGAGATTTCATTGGTCGATTTAAGATGCGGCTTCAGCACGTAAGTCCAGTTCCTGAAGGAATAATAGGAAGAGTTTGTCTGAAATCACCAATAAAAATCTCTACTGTTCCACCCTTAAGTTGCCGATTGTTTATATCTTGAAGAGATCTGTTGAGTATTTCTAGTCCGTGCTTTTGAATCTCAGTGCATTAATTTTAAACAATCATATTGTAAAACTTATATTCTTTCTTCCTTCTTTTTATTTGCACTACCAGCCTGTGACAGGCCAAGGCTGTCTCAACAAGCTTCTTCCAACAGATCCAATCAGACGCCACAGTTACCCAATGATTGTTTTTTTAATGTCTTGAGATCTGCCTCTATGCAGTCTATCCATCTTGCAGCCAGCAGAAAACCACAACATGTGCAAGTGTCCTCCAAACGTGCATCTTTCTTGTTGTGGGAAAAGTGTAAAAGATGATTTGTCTGACCCTACTATTGTTTTCCACTTATCAATCGACCAGATTTTGTGGTTGTGGCATCACTGTAGATGACGTTTGACATTAATAGATGTGACAAGTGGCTTGTAAATTGTTGTTGTGCCGTAATTGGTTCTGTTTATGAAAGGGCCTTCTAAGTGTAATTATTGATACTGGAGAATCCAGATGCTGATTGAGCTCTGCGGTCACTTTGGCTGCAGTTGTTTTCCTTTTAGACATTACAAACCGCTTCAATACCCGTCGGATTCTTTCATTCAGCTTCTGCTTCCGTCCACTATTTTGCTTTGCCGAGCTTTGTGTACATAGTCATGATTTTAGACACCGTACCTCTAGAAACAACTAAAAGCTGGGATGTTTCGGTCACAGTTGCTCCAACTAGTCGGGATCATACAATTTGACCTCTTTGAAAGTCTGTGAGGTTTCGCATTTTACGCTTTGGACAAAACTCCAAACATATCCAACTTCACCAACGCTACCTCATGCTACCATAATACATATATACTTTTTTCACTAAAGAAACCCTGGTAGTTAAGATTACATTTTAATGATTACGAAGAGCATTCTTAAATGCCGCTTTTATTTACAGATGATACACATATATTGATAACCACCTGTATCTGAATTAAAATAAATGGACAAAACAATATGCTTTTAACAGGGGCCTGAATGGCCGAGTGGCTAGCGCTCTGGCGCTCGGTGCCACAGGTATCGGGTCCGAATCCCGGCGGTGCCATGGATGTTTGTAGTGGTCCGGAATGCAATTTAAACCGTAGGTCCCGGTCCTAATAGGATCGTAGAGCGTTGCGGGGGCATTGTTACTCCGCGTCCGTATCTTCAAGTTACACGCGTCCCCTGGGTAATGCAAAGTGAGTAACTTCTGTGCAGCGCTTGCCTTAAGGCGACCAAGCTGTCTAAGTGTTTGCCGGCTGCATTGGAACAAAAAGAAAAAAAAAATATGCTTTTAACATTGGATGCGATTGAAAATAGAATTTTCCAAATTATAGATGAAGGTAAAGATCTCTGTAAATATACAGATAAAGTTGATATAAATATGTTTCCATGGTTACTGCTTAGCAATACTTTAATGTAAAATATAAGTAATAACTTATGCCCTTTTGCACATGATAAAAAATCACACATACATAAACGAACCTCGTAATAGGACATTGTAACATGTATGTCTCTGATTACCGTGTCATCATTTCTGTTATCTTTTGAGCTTATGCTAAAAAATTTACAATTAATTAATGAAAATTTAAAAGTAATTTCGTGTCTAAAATTAGAAAGAATAATGTTTTAAAGCAATATTAATTTGAAAAATTAATAGAAACTGGAAGTGGAAAAAAATATGGTTATCATAGGAAAAGAAACATGTTGTGAATATAATTTAAAAGGACATGAATATTTTACGTCCAAATTATTTTTCAATAGGAAAACCTTGAGGTTATTTGTTTGATGAAAGGATTCGCCATACCACCAAGAAGCACGGTATATAGTAAATCTCACTTTAAACAACAATATATATTCATTGTTGACAATTAAGATGAAACATTGTGTTCTGTTGTTGTACTCAGTTCTGTTGATATGAATATATATCAACATCAAGGTAGAAAACTACCGTTTTCTTAATAAGTTAGAATAACTAAAACACACGCAGCACAATCTGAATAATTTTGCATTTTCATTTTGCCATTTATCATTATCAAGGAATACGCTCAGATGTTCAGATCTTGAGAATTACTGGTTAAAATCTAGGATACTGTACCCCTGAGGAATTCGCCAATCTTGCAACCCTGAATATTTCGCCAATTTTCTGCCAATTTCTTTAGGGTTGCAATACTATAATTAGAGGAATTCGTAGCTTCATTTTCCAAACAATATAATGACTATTTATTGTTATTGTGATTATATTATTATTTGCAGTAAATAAGAACAGAAATATATATTCTTTTAAATTAGTATTCCAATAAATTACTGATTATTCCGAACTTATTCTTATAACGTACGTCGATCACTGATTCAGAACATAAACAATATTTATGAAGTTGCCACTCAGGAAAGTAAGAAACAAACAAGAAAAACGATTTTTTTATTTATTAATAACTTATATTTTATTCTTAAATAATTAATTTCCTTTTTAAAGATGTTATGTTCGTTTAGTTAGGATTTCGTGACAACCGTAATTAGAATTCGCTCGGAATATTTGAAGCTTTAGCTTTTTAAAACGTTAGTTAACGTTACAATTTAAATTTTTAATAATTAAAATAAATTAATATTAATAAAATAATGTGTCTGGAACATTTGATAATTATCTGGCAGAGTGCATGTGGCGGCGCCAGCACAAATGTGACATCCGCAAAATAATTTATGATTTCACCGATGGAATAAAATGTTTGTTTCCACCACAGAGGAAGGACATACCACAATAAAAGGTAAGTTATTCTCTAGTTTCTTCTTCTTTTTTATCTTTTGTTAATATTAATTTATCATTCGAATTTGGCTTCGTAAAGAACATGACTTATTTTATGACATTACAAAAAAAAAAAAAAAAAAAAAAGAGTTGGCGAATAATTTTATCGTATCGAAATTTTATCAATTAACAGCGATTATTATCTTTGTTTAAACGATACTTTTTTTGTGACTTAGCAAAATAAAATTCCACATAATAATTTGGCGATAAAGCGATTTAATTTGGTGTGAAAGCAATTTAGGAATAAAATGTTGACAAAATAATGATATATTTTGACGTTAAAGCGGCAATATGTGGCGTAAAAAGAAAACATTAAAAAGTTGACATAATAGTGGTAAAAATTTGGCGATAAAGCGATATAAATTGGCGTAAAGGCATTTTAGATATAATTTTCTTGGCATAATAGCGCTAAATTTCGGCGTAAAAGCGGTTTCATTTGGCACAAAAGTATTCCAGAAATAAAAAATTTTAGCGATAAAAATTTGGCGATAAAGCATCAACTTTTGGCGTAAAAGCGCCTCAAAAAACAAGATTCACTTAGTGAAATAATGCTATAAAGTTATAAATATTGGCGATAAAGCATCAACTTTTGGCGTAAAAGCGTCTCAAAAAACAAGATTCACTTAGCGAAAAAATTTGGCTATAAAGCGATAAATATTGGCGATAAAGCATTTTTTGGCTTAAAAGAAGTTATATAACAAAATTTGCTTAGTGAAAAATGGCTATAAAGAGATAAATGTTGGCGATAAAGGATAGTGATAATATTTGGCGTTAAAGCAATAAACTTTGGCTTCAAAGCCTTTGCAGGAATAAATTTTGACGTAATAGCTATTTGGCTGCTAATGTTGGCGTAAAAGTACTGTTTGGCTATAAATTTTGGCGAAATAGCACTTTACAATGACACCGAACTTAGGCAACCTTTTTGTCTGTTTACTTGGCGATTTGGCAACACAGTAAAGGATTTTGGCTTAATATTATTTTACCGCGCAAACTACCTGGCCCATTCATTTCTATGCTTACTTACCGACTTGGCAACTTGGCGATGTGCTTGGCACAAAGGGTACAGGATCCTAGATTTTAACCGAATTACTTTCGACTTTCTTGTAATGGATTTATTGACTTCATTCTTTCATTTAATCAAACTGTCTCCAATAATCATAATTTTTTTAATGTTTTTATAGAAGTAGGATATTATTATTAAGGATTGCCTTCAGTTGTTCAGATATCAAGAATTACTTTCGATTTTCATGTAATGGTCTGATTGTCCTTCCATTTAATTAAACCGTCTTCAATAATTATAATTTTTTTATGTAGCTACTGAACTAGGATATCATTATTAAGGAGTACCTTTAGTTGTTCAGATCTTGATAATTACTTTGCAACAATAGAAATGTGTAAATAGTGCGCAATAGATAGTGCAACAATAGAGATAAGTAAAGAATCAATAAAGTATGAATGCCGCACGATTCATGGCTCATTGGTAACATGCGCAGCTAGAAGGCAGGAGGAATCAGGTTTAAATTCGCTAATGGCATCCGTTGCAGTTACTAATTTCAGAGACTCAATGGCAATGAATTGCAAATGTCTCACGTAGACAATGAATCTGCTTGATGAGAATTTTCTGCATTTTCTCTCATACTACACGCAAATGTGGAGCAAATATCTTAAAATATGTGATATTGTCACTTATAGGTGGACTGCTGGTGTGTGTCTAATTCTCAGTGTCCTGCAGTGCGAGACGGACATCCCATGAGTAATTTACTTATGGATGGAGTGCAGCATCTGTGATGATGACTGTGGGTTGAAGTCTGACTTGGCTCCAATGACTGATGGCCAATTGGTTAGCATTCTGGCCATTGGTACCACACGATTTATATTCGAATCTTAGTGGTGGCATGGATGTTTGTCAGTGGTTCGGGATCCACGTTAAACTGTAGGTTCCTGTCTAATTATCCTAACGTGTTCAAAAAATGATTGTAGAGTGACCAACCAAACCGTGTAGCCGAAGAAGGAGGACAGTGTACTGTTCGTGACATACATATGTGGAACACAAGGCCAACTGACCAGTCGCAGCTCTCGGGGATGTTAAAGTAATGCAGTAATGTATACTGCGAATAATCAATCGGTAGAAAATGGTTAGAGGAGATTGTCTTTTAAGGTTAATTGCCGCACGTTAGCGTATCTCATAGATACGTGAGATAATCATGAGATGTTAATGCAAGATGTTTACTCGCACTGTTAAAACTCGCTATCAGGGCTTCTAGTTTCCGAAAGCAACTACTACAACTCACATTATTAGGGGATTCTCATTTCTCTCCAGAATGATAGTTGTCCAATACTACTGAATCAATAGTCGTCATAAATTTTTTTTATCAAAACTAAAAAGTTCGCTTAAAAGTTTCGCAAAAAATATTTAAAAAGGATGTATAATTATATAACGTAAATTAAACATCAATTAAAAATGTTAGAAATCATTAAAATAAAACAAAATGTAAAATACATCCAGTAATTGTTATTTAAGCCTCTACACTTTCAAGTTTCTAAAATAAGGTAGCCTAACACTTGGTTTAAAAAAAAAATTAAACATATGAACGTGTAACGTACGACTCTGGTGAGCATTAAGGCTGAGGTTCAATCCGCTGATGGCATTGTTGTAGCCACTGTTTCAAAAACAAAGAGATTCGATGGCGTTTGTGAAGTTCAGTTCCCTGTCTCATTAGTCAGACTACCTGGTGCAGTTTTCCGAGTTTTCTCTCATACGATACATAAATGCGAAGTAGTTCCTCCTAAAGGTCCTCCTGAAATTCACTGCCCTTCTTAAGCGAAACGGAACCAAGTCAGACTTCTACCAGCGGCTGCTCCATCACGACAGAAGCTGCCCCTCTTTCCTCCATCCTCTACTCATGGGGTGTCCGACTCTTGCTGCGGGAAATTGAGGTTTAGTCACAACACTTTTAACATTCTGTCAATGTTGAATATGAAGAGAAACTATTTCATACTTAAATATTTGAACAACAGTGGGACTCGTGTTTTACATATGTGTGCCCCGAACAATCCACAGGTGATAGGTGGATATTATAGGTAATAGAGGACATTTAATATACACATTCCAGTCACATTAATGTGACCACCACCTACTTTCGACGTCAACGTGATCTAACCAATCACAAAAGGCAGGTGACAGCACATTGCAGTGGAGTGTATATAAAGAATTCCACTTAATACCACTTAAATACCACTTAATACCCCACTCCACTTAAAGCTAGAATATACAAGAGTGTATATTCTGGCTTGTGACAGATGGTCACATTAATGTGACTGGACTGTGTATACAGGAGATACTGTCCACATTTGAATGCACATGGGAGAAAACATAGAAAACGTTCACCTGTCCGCCTGATGACACATTTGCGACGACAACGGTGCGAGACATTTTTCCCGCGTAGTCGTAATCTCTATGGAGTCTCCTCGTTTTTAAACGCAGTGACTGCAACGAACACCGCTAGTGGATTCGTACCTGATCTCTCTTACACTCTAACTGCGCCCGATACTTCTGGATTATGAGTCGGGCATTCATGCATATCTGATTTTATAGTACAATGTCTGGCAAAGATCAAGAGAAAAAAAAAATGATAGGTAAAATGAAATATTTTTTATAAAATGGAATAATAATAAATAGTATAATTAATGGTATTGCTGCGTCTGAAAAATTGACTTAAAAATGATTTTGATGACTTAAATAAGAAATATATAAAGAACAAACAAATTAATTAGCTTAAATTTAAATATTGCCATATTTCTTAAATTTAATTTATGCTTCTTATTCATTTTCTTACTGACAGAGTGCATAAGTATAAAAAAAAATTCTATAAAGAAATGAAGAAATAGAAATAAGAATTACAAATTCTTAATGATGCACTCCCCAAAAAAAAGAAAAAAGAATGAAATATAATAGCTCGAAGAAAGTAAAAAATAATTATGTACATACAAAGGCACTCAAAATAATGTTTTTTTCTTTTAATTTGTAAATTTAACATTTATTACACGGAAGATTTGATTTAATACTTAAAAAGAATCTTATAGATATATATGTCTAAATTAATTTCCTTTGACAACCTTCAAAATCTGCATAAAAATTTTTTTATGCTTCATTTATTCGAAAATAAGATAAAATAATTTCGAATGTCACATTTCTTTAATCCATTTTGTCACACTTAATTAAATAATCTGGAAATGAAAAGAAAGCTTTTATGCAGCTGTAAAAAAAAGATCAAAATTAAATGACTAATTAGATACGTAATCTTTCATTTATGAATAAGTGGGCATGGAGATTTAAAGTACATTTTTTAATATTGTTTTTATTCTTAAATATAAGTTTTAAAAAGATTGCTTTTGTCCCATTTCAAATTAAAGAGTTGAGTTCGTTATAAAAGACAAATAACAGAAACAAACTTTCTTTAATTGTTACGCAATGTAGCATTATTTGTACATGTAGAGTTGTAACATTCTGTCACCAAGAAAGAGGAAAGTATATTCTTTAACAAGTACATAATAGCAACCTATCACTCAAATCTGAAAGCAGATAAGCAGTGTTGTGGATAATTATATTACATGCAATTAGTGCTTTGCATTAATGAGAACAACCTGTCACTCAAATCTGGTAGCAGATATTCAGTGTCATGGATAATGAGACCTCATGAAATTAGCGATTGTCTGTGTGACCTTCACAGGTTGAAACAATTACAGATGGAATATGGATTACACCATGAGTTGTTGCATCGTGATTGATCATGGGCTGAGAAAATGTCCACTCCAATAAAAAATGAGGGAAGCTCACTCACTCTCTTGACAGATTTTCTTAAAGGAGGTTTGAGAAGAAAAGAGAGTTGCAATGAATCAACAAAGAGTGTTGTTTTTCTCTGAAATAACTGAACAGGCCGGAGTTTCCGCCTACTTACTAAGTGAGCCCCATGTGGTTTTGTGTATCACGCCGTGTGATAATTAAGATCTGCCGTAGACCTGGTGAAACAGATTCGACGTAGATTTGGGAATCTGAAAATCTCCATCCATGGAGTGAACTATACTTGCGAATCAAATTTAATTCTTTATTTTTCATTTTTTTGTAAATAATGAATTGTAATAAATACAGTTCTGTACATATATGCCACAAAACACTTTACTTTTTATTCATACGCATATATAATGCCTGTAAATAAAAATTAAAGTGTTCCCATGAACCTGAAAGTGGCTCTCTTCTTGAAGCAGTTATAGGTCTAGAATAGGACGAGACGTTACAGTATATGTATACGCCTTGATCATTTTCCCACGAAATCATCATGCAGCTGTATGATATTTAATACCACAGAACAAGCTTTCTGTGGTATATTCTCAATGTTTAGAATCCTGTTGCTTTAGAGCTCAACTAAATTAGAGAATTATTAAGTTTATTTTAAATACAAAATCTCCTCAGGATCCAGTGTATACTAGGGATTGTAAGTATGTAAGTACATGTAAGTACATGAGAATTCGATTCCCGCTGGAGACGAATACTACAGGCATTAGAGAGTTTTTGCATAACATTTTTTTATCGTCCGGTATTTTTTTCTCCCTAGCGCGCGTGCTCATAGGAAATTGCGTATGCGTATCTTTAATAATGTTTCCTATGAGCATGCGCGCTAGGGAGAAAAAAATACCGGATGATAAAAAAACGTTATGCAAAAACTCTCTATTATTTTGAAATACGAGAAGGCTTGGAGACGATTATGATTAAATACCTCAAATCGACGGTCAAACTCTTTTGTTGGAATTTTGTTGATTTCTTTCTGCAAGGACTTTTGAAGATATGCAAAACAGACTTGATGAATATGTCAAGATCACCACATGAGACCATAAACTCAACTGTTTTATTGAATAATTGCCATAGTCTTTACATAGGCTGAGCAAATGGCAGGGGTGACTAGTGCTCGGTACCACAGGCTTAGGATTCTAGTCCCGCAGTTGCCATGGATGTTTGTAGTGGTTCGGAATCCAGTTTAAAACAGTAGATCCCTGTCTAATATAAGCGCTGGACGTGTGGGAGACAATCCTACCCCGTAAAAAGAAAACAACACCTCATGCTTCGGAATCTGCCAGTAGGCAGAAGGCTTTGGCCCACCATGGGGCTGTCGCGCCATTGAAGAAGAATAAGAGCAAATCGTTTATAATATTTGGAAAGATAGTCTTTGTTTTAAATAACAGTTTGGTTCCAACCAATTTGGGCTCCCCACTGATGTAGATAATTCTTTTGATTTATAATAATTAATCTAAGCTGTAAAATACACTTTTTTTTCTTTTCTAAAATACACGTCAGATTGTAGTCTTTAATCTTTTGTTGTTGTTGTTGTTGTTTCTTATCCCACTTGGCTGGCCAAGCCCACGAGTCCATGGACTCATGATTGAAGGGGAAGGAAGCAGCTTCTGTTGTGATGGAGCACCCGTAGGTAGAAGCCTGACTTATTTAATCTTTTGCTTTGTATAAAGCAGGTTTGGCCCATATTAAGAGAATAATTTTCACAATTAATCAAGTAAATTAAAAAATTTAAAGATTAAATGCGTATAAACTATTGATTAAGTGAAATTAAATTAATATTTAAATATTTAAAAAATTTCGTAACAACATAAAATAATGCTAAATCTTAACAAATTTAGAATATTTCTTGTAAATTTATTTTACCAGATACAGCGAATATTGTTCATGAAGATTTAACATCAAAAAATTCAAAATTAATATTGTTGCATCGTTATCAATTGTTAAATAATCAATTGAATTTTTCTTATGACATATTTGGAAAGAATTGTTTTTTTTTGGTTTTTTTTTTGAAAATTAATTATTTTAAAAAGTCATCGAAAACAATAGAAAGATAAGTGATTTTAATAAATTTGATAAATTTAATATTTAAATTAAAAATATGTATATTGAAATTTTTAAAATTAAAATTAAAAACAATATTTAAATAGGAATAATTTGATTTATTACTGGGTTTGTTCGAATGATACATTGGGTTACTGGTTTAGTGAAACTTGTTGGAAAAGTGTAATTTAATAGACTCATTTCTCTTATATGTGTATGTAGTTGTTCAATATTATGAAGTTATTCAATACAAGTGAATCAATTAATAATTAAATTAATTTTTAAAATTAATTTTTTTTTATTATTTCTATTTCTACATTTCCATATCAAAGGTATAAATTTTCACATTCGATATAATTGTCAAACAAATTGTGAAGCCTATATATTATTTGTAAATGAACTTAAATATTAATTACTTTATATTATTAATTAATATAATATTATCATTAGAATACTTATCCAACTAATTTATTGCTAAATTTATCTACATTATTTGTATAAAATTTTAAAATTAATTAAATTAAATCGAGTTTATCAATTTTTTCGACTTTTTTTAAATAAAATGAAAAAATTTAAATTTTTATTAATCCATTAAAGATTACAAAAACATATGTAGATATCTATTAATCTTAAATTATAAGCATTCTCATCCAAAGTTCAAAAACAATTAATGAAACTTTTGTCTTCTAAATTAATTACATTATTAACTATTGTAATATTAAATTACATATATTATTAAAAATACCAGATTAATAACTTATTTTGGATTTTAATTTTTTAAAAATAACCGAATTTTGCAACTTATTAATATTTTTAAATGAGACTGTAAACTTTCAATAAAAACACATTTATAGGAATCATTATTAAATTATTAATAATATTTCTCATTAAAAGTTCGAAAACGTTTGATTTAAGTCTGTGATCTCAATTTAATAGATAATAATATACATTATCTATAATGTAAAAGTATGAAATTAATTTAAAAGTTTTATTTTTTAAAATATAATTGAGTTTAATAATATATTAGAATAGTTTTTAAATTAATTAATTTTTTACTAACTTATTTGAATTTTTTTTTAAGTACAAAAAAATTAAATAAATAAAACTTTTAATAATCCGTCAAAGATTACAAAGACATGTGAGATATCTACTAATCTTAAATTATAAATCTCATTTAAAGTTCAAAAACAAATAATGAGACGTTTGCTATCTAGATTAATTACGTTATTAACTATTATACTATTGAATTATCAATGTTATTAAAAATATAAGATTATTAACTAATTTAAAATTTTAATTTTTTAAAAAATAATTGAGTTTTGCAAATTATTAGTACTTTTAAATGAGACTGTAAATTTTTAATAATAAAGAACTTTATAGAAATCATTAATAAAATATTAATATTTTCATTGTAACTTCGAAAACGTTTGAATTAAGTCTGTGATCTTAATTTAATAGATAATAATATAAATTATATATAATGTAAAAGTATGAAAATAATATTAAGTTATTTTTTAAAGTATAATTAAGTTTAATAATCTATTCAAAATGTTTTTTTTAAATGAAACAGAAACTTAAATTAAAAAATTAGAACTTTTAACAATTCTAAAAAGAAACAACTAAGACCTTTTGTGGATCTTCCAATTTTAAAATTATTGATGTTTTCTTCAGTTCTAAAGCGCACCGCCAGGGGGATCTTCAGGAAACCAATGCGCTTCGACAGATGGCGGGGCGAGTAGTCGATGCGGCGCAGACGCACTAAACACCCGCAAGCGAAGCAATAATATTACGGTATCGAAGCGTCTGCTTTTGAGAGAAAGTAGAAAGATCCGATGGGGTTAGTGAACATCGAACACTTCCGTAACTTTGGCGTGTGTTGTTATAGAAGTAGCAGTAGCTGCACAAGTTAAAAGCATTTCGCAAACATCATCCTGCTGAACACTTTGCACGTGCTTTGGACACCCTCGCCCCCTCGTTCGAATCCTTGCATGACACTGAACAACAATTCGAAAGTGAAACGATGTTTTTGACGTATGGTGAGGGGAATGAGTGTGTTCGAAATTCTGATTCATAAAAGGGAAGCCGGCGTCTTTGAATGGTAAGGCGGCTTTTTCATCCAACAACATGCATAGTCTATGGAGGTGGTTGTTTTGTGTGCAAACTGTATGTCAGTTTCTGAACGTTTTTGTTGTGGCTGATCTAAACGGAGGTAAGATTATTTATTTTCTTGTCTTATGAATTATTTTATATATATTTGTTAAATATCACTGTTTGTATATAAGCTATGAACTTAAAACAAGAATTGCACTAACTGGTTTATAATTTCATACAGATTTCTTTAAAAATAATTTCTGTGAAGATTTTTAAACTGGTTTAACTTATGATAGTAGGATTTCTGTATCTAATAAACAAACATTTTTACAAATAGTGGTGTAAAAAATTTAATTGTTGTTTATAAGTTTTACTGAAACAATACGATTGCAGCGTTATTATTATGCTTTATAAATATATGAAACATAAAAATATAAATCGTACGTTATTTTCAGACTGTATTTAGGAATCTTTATTCTATTTTATTAGTTTATGGCTGTGGTTAATTTATACTCAGTGTATTTTCAATATACATGTGTGAGATGTGCAGGTATACAAATGATGTAAACTCTCACTCAAATTAGATGAATAATTCATAGATATATATAATTATATATATTTTTTTATTTAATAGTCAGATAGAAAATTTGACTGTCCTCTTTGTAATGTACAAATTTAATACATAATAAGCAATTTAGAAAAAATATGTATACAAACTCAAATGTGAAAGCATTTTATTTTATTTATTTGATTATAATTATTTTCAATTACTTAAATTTTTATTGTACATTATAAGTCATGTTATTATTTATAAACAATAAATCCTATAAAACTTTTTTAAAAACATATTATTAGTAAACTAATGTATCTTTTTAACATTTGTAGTTGATTTTTTTTGTAGTATATATATATATATATATTACATTTAGTTTAATTTAGTAAGCATTTTTTAATATATCTTAAATTTTTCTAATTTAATTAACAGCAGTAAATTTTATTAGAAATCAATTATTAAATTTATATTTTAATTATATGAACAGATTATTCTCAGAAATATACAAGTGAGAGTAAAGAAAGCTTTTATAATTTGATAATAATTTCTAAAATACCAAGAATGTCATAGAATGCTCTGTTTCTAAAATGTCAAAAAAATCTACAATTTTGAAAATACTATATAATCATAACATAAAATATTTAACATGCAACATTTATCAAATGTTAAACAACATTATGGAAGTTTATAAAAAAGTTCATTTTTATTTATACTAAAAAAAACCAATAGAAAAGTTTTGAAAAAAATATGCAGATTCTTATTTGAATTTCCTTGTTTATTTTATAAATATTTTTTTTTAATGCAACTTAGGTTTTATTTAATTTTTATATGCACATCACTTTTATTAGGTGTTTGGAATTTGCCTTTTTGCATAGTAGAAATTAATTAAAATGTCTTTTTTTGTTGTTGTGCTAAGCATTTTAAAAAGTAAAATTAACATGCAAAAATTCTAGTTATTACAATCTAAATATGCTGATTATTATGAAAATTTTTTTTATCAAATCTATTCCAAATTGGTTAATTGAATTTAAACAATCTTTTTGTATTATTATTTTAAAGAAAATACTTTTCAATATTAATTTATGGTTTTAAAACTGAAATAATTCTATTCGATATACTGTCAAATGATATAGTTTTATAAATTTTGCTGTTTTGTTAATGCACATTTAACCTGAAAGCCTTACATTCTTACATTTTATTGTTTTTGTAATTTATATAAAAGCAAAATAGTGTGCTTTTAAAGTATTACTTGAAAAAAAAATTATGCAACTTGCTTGAATTCTTCTGAAATAATTAATTTTTTTGCATAAAATAATTTATTTATGGAAATTCATAAAATTATTATATTTAGTCGTTATTATTTTTTTTTTTATCACACACAATTGTTTGTCTTAGTAATGTAGTCTTTTAAAAATGTTAAATAAAATTAATATTAATATTTTACAAAATTATTATATAAAATTTTATAAACATAATTTGACTTCATTTTTTTTATATGATAAAAATCTTTTAAATATTTATATTATTTACATATTCATTTTAAGCTTATTGTTAACTTTTCTTTGTTAAATAAAGCAAAATGCAATTATATATATTTTGAGGGGGAAGGAGAGCCAATAATTGAATTTACTTCAGATTTCAAGAAGAAACCAATATAAATATTTATAAAAATATGATTCAAATTCAATGCAATTTAAAAATTATAGGAAATTTGCAATAAATTATTCTATAATTATCCATTTTTGGTATAATTAAAACATTTGGGATAGTTGCAAATATTATTAACATTATTAGTATAACGTTTAAGATAGTTGTAAAGAAAAAAATCAAGAAAGAATTTGCTTCATTTGAAAGACCCCATGAAGAAAAAAAAAAAAAAAAAAAAAAAATCTGTATATAATTATAAATTTATGTTAAATAAAATTATATATTTGATATTCAGAAAATTTTTTTTTTATCATATATTGGAAATATTTTATTAGAATATTTATATTATCGAATGGAAAAAATAGGAAGTCTTGGAATTTAAGATATTAGATCTAAGGCTACTGGAAAATTTATTGACTATTTTGTATTATGAATAGGTTTAAGGAATCAGAGCAAAATTAAATCATCTTATTTCAACTTTGCAAAATACTTCTGTATTTTAGTATAATCTCTATTTAGATAAACAAATGATTTTGATGACAATGCACTTAATTTATTAAAATACTTTATATCATTACTTCTTGCACCTGGGGAGTAAAACTTTCTGATTGATTATTAGAGAAAGAAAATATATTTTAAAAACTGAATTTCATTTCATTCGTGACCCAGATAATATTAAAATTAAGAAATTGAAATAAGAAATTATTTGTGGTTAGTTGTCATTGTCCTTCATTACAACTGATTAAATGTAATTAATTATAGTAATATTGTAGTATTCCAAATATCAACTTTAATTTCTAAATAAAAAAAATTATTAATATATTAATAATTATAAATATTTATAAAAAAATTATGTTGTATATTTATACAATTTAGCTACTAAGATATTTAATAATGAAAAAAGGTCAACAGTGGTAGGACAGAAATTTCTCTTTCTAAAGGGAGTACCTTCCACTGCCTTTTATTCATTTCTAATACCAAATACTGTGTTAGGTCTCACATTATTTATTATCGAGTTCTCAGTTCATGTGCTAATGTTCATTCTTTCTGTTCCGTTTCCTGATGTTCTCCAGATCGCCTTCTGGTCTCTGTTAAGCAAAGCAATAATGGTAACGCTTCTTTCCCTGTTTTTTTTTTTTTTTTTATATGTTTAGTGTTAACCAAGTGTTCCCAGAAGCCATAAGTCGAAGCCACTTTTGTTGATACTTATGAACAGATCTGTCAGCTAGAAGGAGGAAGTTATACCGTAAATGGGTTTCCTTATGGAATTGAAAACAGTGTTTGGCGTTTCACATTTTTTTAGTACTTTTTTTTATGCTTTAACATAAATAATAGTAATAAACTATTTCACTTTTATTATTAAACTATTTGAAACTTTCAGTTTGCATCTGAATTATGAAACCCGAGTTTCGCAATTCAGTTTTTTATAGAATATTCTTTAAAAATCCTTCATAGCTAAATTTTAAGCCAAGAAACTTGAAGAACTTGAAGAACAGATTCATAAAAATAAATTTATTGGTCAATATTTCTGTTTATTAAGTTTTAAAAACATATGACGCAATTCAATATTTGAACTATCATCCTTTATGTCTTTATCTTTAAATACATTTAACATTTCTACTTTATAGCCATAATTTTGTTTTTCTATACAGGACATTTGTATTTCTGATTTTCAATCTATAATCTGAGAAAATTGATCACATTACAATAGAACCTCCACTTCAATGAATCAAACTTGATAACTGGTACCATTGTAATTTGAAACAAAACACCCTTAGGAGTTTCACTTGGGAAGTTCCTCATTACTTTTTTTTTCGAATCCATCGTATAAACTTGCCAGCCAATTATTTGTCGTGTTCATCAACTAATTGAAATATTTGGGTTAGATTCGCTTCATTTACTGAACTTCCCTAAACCAGAAATCATGTTCCATATTTACAAGGTTATTCGAGGTCTTCGTCCATCACAAGATAGTCTATTAAAATGACTTATATTATATTTTATCGATGGATGTCATTTAGATTTACTTAAATTTAAAAGCTGCTGTCGTTACTGTAAACTTTTGGTGTGCGGGAGAGCTATGCAAGGCAGGACCCTTTGTCTTTGGTTTGGACTTCCTCGGAGCAATCATGTAAATCATTAACCTTAGCATACATGCAAATATTATATGCATGTTACATTTCATTACCCAGTTTTTTTTTTTTTTTTTTATGCTGATTTTTTTTTCTGTAAATTTTATTCTCTTGCAAAGAATGAATAAGTATTTTTGTATGTCAATTCCTTATTTATGATTAAAAGAAAATGTTAGTTGTTTGCAATGACAGTGCTTCAACTTTCTAGGAGTGCTGTTTTTAACATACCTTTTGGTCACTTTTAATTCCATTTATCAATGCTTATCATTAGTAGTGACTTGGAGAATAATAAAATAAAATATATATATGTATAATAAGCAGTGCTTTTCCGGAGTTCTGTTAATAGTAGGAAGTGTAAGCGGAAACCGGAAAACATGGAAGTCAGAACGAGCCTAAATTAATCGAATGAGGCGCGACAAAAGACACTTGGTGGCACTTTTTTGCCTTCTACTTTTTGACAAGTGCTGCCTGCATTTACATCATTATCGGCGGCGTCTTTCCGAGCGCGCAAAGAAGATGCTAACCGAGTAATCCAATAGCGGCACAGGAGTGCACTAGGCATGTCAGGCTTGTCAAAAAACGCCCGCTGAAAGGGGACATTCACTCTTGACACGTCCAAATGATTTCCCAAGCTTGCAGCTCCCATAATCAGTTTGTTGAATGCCCTTTCGTTGCTCGTCCAATTTTCTAGGACGCAGGACACATGGAGAGGGTGACAGATGTGATAATGTTAGGGAGGCACTAAATTAAAAAGTCTCTGGAACATTATTTTGATTGCCTCCACCCCTTTTCTGTCCACAACATGGTTATATATATGTATTGCAATTCATTTCTTGGAAAAGAAAAATCCTTTCTAAATAAATTAAAGATACATTTTTCTTTTATCTGATTGTTCCCTCCTTATAAATTATACGAATAGGGTCTGAATGTCCGAGTGGCTAATACTCTGGCGCTCGGTTCCACAGGTTTCGGGTTCGAATCCCGGCGGAGCCATGGATGTTTGTAGTGGTTTTTTAGGAATCCACTTTAAACCGTAGTCACGGACTAACATGATCGTAGAGCGTTGCGGGGGTATTGTTACTCCGCGTCCGTAGCTTATCTTCAAGCTACACGCACCTCCTGGGTAGTGCTAAGTGAATAATGTCGGTGCAGCGGTTGCCTTAAGGCATCCAAGACAATTGTCTAAGTGTTTGCCAGCTGCATTACAACAAAAAAAAGTTACACGAATATAAAATTCTCAATAGTTGCTGTTTTTCCTATCTCATAGCTTAAATAATCATTATTTAGTTATAAGGTCTTTTAAAGATCAAGTTCTAAGAAGTTGGTATGTCTTAACAAATGTATACTTCTGTATGTTATTTTTTGTGTGTTTTAATATCTGATATATGATATAATATACGAAAGGATAGGGATATCTCCATCTACATCATATATTTCCTTTTTTAAGTCGAGAAATGTTTTTAAAGTTAAATTTCTGGGGTTGGCTTATATACGGGTCTTTTATAGGCTTATATACATCTCGCAAAAAACGTAAGTACTTCCCCACTATCCAGACGCAAGTGATAATTCGTCAAATATTGTAAATAAAGTACGTGTTTCACACCGATCCGGTTTATAAAAATGAGTTTTTATTTTCGAAAATGTTTATATTGATGGTTTGTTGATTTGTTGCTTTGTTGCCAAAACAAAAAAAATCAATGAAAATTGAAATTTTCGACTGGCTAACAGAAAAATAGCAAATTGTACACCAGAAATAATGACAGAATACCATAAATAATGAGCGTTACAAGATTTTTTTTTTTTTTTTTTCATTTTGGCTTATATACGAGTTTTATTCACAGTATATACACAGATCGGCTTTTATTCGGAAATATACTGTAAATGTAGCTTAACAGATTGCTATTTGATTTCTCATTAACCAAGAATCCATTATATTGTATCGAAATTTATTTATACATTTGTTAATTTATACAATTGTTTATTGAATGTAGTTATAATTCATATTTCAATAATTAACGGGTAGCTTTAATAACTTCGAATTTTGTTTAGTTGAATTTATAGTTAATTAGTCTAAATTTCAAAGTTTTCATAGATGTATTTTCAAAATTATCTGCTTGCATTTAAGAATAATTTTTTTAAACTAAAATTTTGCATTTTAACCCGTTTGTTTGTATATATTTTTCTTAAGTCCGCGTACTTTTATATAAATATATTTCATTCACTCCTTAGTGAGATGAAATAAAATTATAATTATTTTCACACTGAGAATAACAAAAGTAAACTTGAACAAAATAAAATAAGTAACATAATTGTATAAAAAGTAACATAATTGTATAAAAAGTAACATAATTTTATAAATAGTAAACATAATTTTATAAAAAGTAACATTGAATACACAAATCAAAAGACTATTCAATAAGATTCCATAATAGATATTTGAAATTTTTCAGTTAAGATAGTAAATTCAACACGTTAAGATTCGTCTATTTGTTTTAAACGTATGGTATGAAAATAATAGTTAGTTAAAATAAGATATTTTTTAACATTCAAACTTAAACAAATTTATCTTTGTGCTGTTATTATTCTTTAACCATCTAAATTAACTAAAGAATTCAATAATATTTCAGGTTTGTTTAAGTTTGAATGTTAAAAAATATAAAATATCTTATATAGCTAATCGTTCTTTTCATTCTATACCTTTAAGGCAACTAGACGAATCTGACTTGTTGAATTTACTATCTTAACTGAAAAATTTCAAATATCCATTACGGAATCGTATTGAATAGCCTTTTGATTCGCGTGTTCGATGAAAGAATCATTTAAGACCCAACCTCTTTACCGAATCCAGAAAAGATTTTCAAAAAGGTTTCCGAGTCGACTTCCACTCTTGAGCAAACACGAACGAATTCTCTTCCAAGAAAGAAGAACAGAGGACACAATTGCAGCTGAGTCACGAACGATCATGATCTCAGTGTTTGCTCGAGACTTCAACCTCAAGCACCCCGCCATCATGATCACTCCCCCTCCCTCCTCTTTCCCTCCCTACCTCTCCTATCTTTTCTGGAAGATGTTAAGAAATATAAAAATATTCCAAACCACCCTTTCAGTGCCATTTTCCTTCCCTCGATTTGCAGGCGTTGTCGCCTTCCTCGCGACACGGCGATATGTTAAATCGCTTGTGGCTAATTTCCAAGTCGACTCTTTATGTTCAAGATATGCAAATGTGTGGGGTGGAAGGGGTCTGCGAAGGAAAAAGGGGGGCGATGATAGAGGGGGAGGGGACCAAAATTAAATTATGTTCGTCAAAGGGCGAAGTCGGACGAAATTACGACGGCGATTTAAGACATAGATCTCCCACTAAATCAATTACATTTTCGGGATGTGGCAGAGGGAAGATATGTGTGTAGGGCGTTAAAAGTCGACAGGAAAAGGAAAAATTCCTTAAATCCGTTTTAATCGCGAGTTTTGTGTGTGACAGTCACTTAATTACATGTTTTAAAATCAGTATTATAGGGCTACTGTAGATTCAAGTATGTTAATTCGGGCGATTTTGGTGTTTTCTGAACTTCTTACACGTAATTACACATTTTAGAGTTTCAGTTATTTTGCGATTTTTATCCATATATCATTTGTCAAGTGATTGTGGCAAATTAATAAAAATACTCGAAAGTAGCTGTATGAAATATCAATCTATATATTTTGATAAGGGACGTATGTGTAATGAACTAAAAGATTGTTGAATGTTTAGAGGGGGGGGGACTTATTTTATAGTTTTTGAATAATATGTAAACAAAGGATTAATTATTGTAAATTGGATAAATGTGTCCCATATTATGTCGTAGAAAAAATTATGAAACATTTTTATTTTATATATGCCATCATTTTAATATTTTTTTTAAAAAAGCTTTATTTTCTAAATTTTTTTAACGTAATTTAAAATTGTCCTTACCGTATAGACTTATTTGTTCATTTGATGTAGATAATTAATTTAAAATTATTCATCATCATCATCAGTAGGGCAGCAGCTCCATGGTGGGCCAAGGCTGTTTGCTTACTGGCAGATTTCGAGACAAGAGATGTTATCTTTTTTGACGGAGTAGGCATGTCAGCCCTACACCCAACGTTCTGCGGTCATTTTAGACCGGGACCTACGGTTTAAATTAGATTCCCGAACCACTATAAACAACCATGACACTACCGTGACTCGAACCCGAAACCTGTGGCACTGAGCGCCAGAGCGCTAGTAAAAGTTTTATAATTTTTAAAAAACAAAACTCACAAATTACTTTATTCTTCTTCAATTATTTAATACTCATTAAACAGTTATTTCCTGAAGGGAAATTGGAAAGTTTTTATGTATATCAAATTATTGTTAGTAGATGACAGCTCAATTTATTATTCCATTATCTAAAACAGCGTGTTATATATAATGAAATCGGAAATTGACGTAATTGAAAACTTGCGTGTTGCTTAAATCAGTAAATAGAATAGTTTTGTGTACATTACAAATAGGGCTTTTTTGGGTTAGTGATAAAGTTATGAAATATTTTTATCATAGAAAAAAATTGCAAAAAAAAAAAAAAAAATTAAATAAATCATAAATAAATAAATAAAAAAAAATGAATTTATTGTCTCAACCATATAGATAATTATTTGTTCATTTAATATAGATAACTAATTTAAGATTACTATAACTTAAAAATTCACAAATTTCTTTATTCTTCTTGAAACTATTTGGTACTCAATAAACAATTATTTTCTTAAGGAAAATTGGAAAGTTTTTATGTATGTCGAATCATTATTAGTAGATGACACTCAATTTATTATTCCATTATCTAAAACACCGCGTTTTATATAATCAACTTGGAAATTCATTTAATTGAAAACTCGCGTGTTGCTTAAATCAGTAAATGCAATAGTTTTGTATACATTGCAAAGTAATTTGGTTAATGATAAAAGTTATGAAATATTTTTACCACGGTAAAAAAAAAAAATTATTTTATTTTTTAACGTTATTTAAAGAAAAAAAGAAATCTGTATTGCAAAAGTGCTATAAACTGAAATAAAATATACTAGATACGTGATATAACGCCATCAAAGGAGCCATTCAAGTATTTCTTTTCAAGCTTCCGTAAAACAGCACCGCGGTAGTTTTGAACTCGAGACGTTTACGTCTACAAAGAATGCTCTTATCTTTTGATAAACATAATTGATGTCTTTTTCAATAAAATTGTTTTTTTTTTAACTCCCTTAAGTTTTGTTTAATATTATTTTTTTTACTTCATGCAGCTTATTAATACTTTTGTATGTAGAATTATCGTTCATAAATAGTTGTTAAAATTACGAATTTTAAATAAATGTGAAATGAAAATGTTAACAAAATTGCATTGCCATGAATTTAAAGCTTTTTAACTATTTCTCACAAAGGTTTTTGCAATGACAAGTATACAAATTATTAAATTAAAAAAATTATTATACTAAATATTTAAAATTTACTTTTTTTTTAATAAATTCAGCTTGAATATATTTATTTTTACAATTTGTTTTAATGACTTTGAATAAATTTTTTTAAAAGTACAATTTGTTATAAAAGATTTTCGATAAGAATAATAAAGCCAATAAAAGTCTTTGGATTGCTTTTTAAAGAATTTTGAATTCTTAATTAGATATCCACGATCTTTAAAAACACTGTAATTGTTTTGATATAGATTCGAACTTATTTTTTAGTATATTCGATGCCATTTTGTTCTTACAATACCGATTTTAGCTGCTGTTTTGAAGGAAAATATCATATTTTTGAGTTTTATTTTCCAAATTATAGTCAAGTAATTTTATTGATTTTAAATCTGTTGACTGAAGAAAAAAAAAAAAAAAAAATTGAAAATGTTAAGTAGACAAGTTTATTAATACGAATCTAAATTGTATGCGGAAATTTTTGTGAGATTTTTGGTTAAAAAATATTCTTTTTCAAAATTTGGAAAACACTTTGTCTAATAAATCATACTTAATTAAGTGGAATAACTTGATACTCTATGTAAGTTGAAATCTTTTGAAAGTTTTAATTATTTCTATTTTTTTCCTTTGAACCACAACGAGGAACACACATAAGCGAAAATTTTTGTGAGCAGTCTTATCTATATTGCAAAAAATTTCTTGTGAAAGGAAATTTTTTATTGCCGTTAGTTGTATTTTACAGAAATATTTTTTATTTCTTACTTGCTGCAGAATTTTTCTTTTTCGAATATATTTTTTATTGCATTAATTTTGGCAACTTAATTAATGCAAAAAAAAAAAAAAAAAAAACGTCCATAAAATCATCAAAAGGAAAATTCCAGAAAATAGATTGATAAAAAGGAAATGTGTGCATAAAAACCGAAAAATTAAACCAGTACCAAAACTCTTAATTAAAAAAAAAAAAAAAAAAAAAAAAAAAAGTATTTTTTTTTTTTTTTTTTTTAACATTTGAACTTACAAAAAAAAAAAAAAAAATCTTGTGTAAGGAGTGACATGCAATAAATGTTAAATTGATGCATTGGAAATTGAAAAAAAAAAAAAAAAAAAAGTGGTTTGAAATTAAATTAATTTTTTTCTATTCTCATAAAGTTGGAAAAAAAAAAAAAAAAAGATAATACCGAATTAAGTATCGATAAATATGCTTCGTTTAATGATTTTTAAAAAATAATTTAGATGCATGCAATGGAAAAGAAACTTTTTTCATTGCTTTATAAAAAAAAAAGGGGGAAGGGGTTGGATCAGAATGTGTTGTAATCTTTTTGATCAAATTCTTAAAGGGAAAAAAAAAACAACAGCTTCTAATGAAAGGTTTGCGTGTTCTAAGAACGCTTTTTTTTACTATTTTTTATTTAAATAAAGGAAGGGGGGAGAAGGTATGTAGATTTCTAATTACAAGTTGGCTATAAATAGGTTTCGCTATAAATCGGTTCGATCGAATATTCACAAGGATTGACGTCATAAGTGAGTAGCTCGATTACAATAAATTCTTTGTCGCTCGCCGCCTTCTGTTTCACTTTAACCGTATAGCAGGAAATGAAATCTTACAACGCCTTTCATGCCTTTTATTAAAAAAAAAAAGCGACTCGAAATTGGGTTGATTTGAATTCTGTCTGCAATATTTAGTTTATCTGATTGCGAGCTAATTTCTTGGTAATAACTTGTTAACATTTATATTGAGCAAACTTTGAAAATGAACCCATCTGCATTTAATCAAACATTGAGGAGTAGAAAACACTTCAAGCGTTAAAATGAGTCAGAGTTGCGTTGTGTCTTCCATTAGAAATTTGAACCTGGATTTTAATTTTATGAAAAAGTTAATGAAAGAGCATTACCATTTCTTTTCAATTCCAGATATTTACTAATAAAAATTAGTATTTTTTTTTTTATCTCTTACATTTTGTTTATTCGCTGACGTCAAAGACTTTATAAAATAAACAAAACTAAATTTACTGTAGTATATTAAAAGTTTAATGTCATGTTTCTCTTAAATATATTTTAATATATTTACAGAATTTGTATTGCTTATAGAATATTTTATTTTAAAGTTTGTACTACTTGTGTACTTATGTGTTCTTTGTCAGCAAATTTCTAAAATTTATTTTGAGTTTTTTTTTTAAAGAAATGCAATAAGATATATATATATATATATATATAATATTATGCTTTATCGTATCAGGCAATGCGTTAGATTTATCGGTTAACGTAGTAATTTTTATTCATGAACTGGTAATGTTTCTCAATATCAAAAGTTATGACCAAGAGAAAATATACTTATCTCGCCATGTTCTGCTTTAATATGGAGCAAAGTTTTGGCTAAACAGACTCCAAATAATCCATATTAAAACAAATATTACGTCCACTAATATCTTACGGTTTGATAACTATTATTTATTTATTTATTATTTGGTTTTTAATCGTTTTAATTATTTTTGTGTGGTAAAACTCAAAATGGATATCAGATTAAATTTTTTGCAGATTGGGTTTCCCTAATTGCATATAATTATATAAGTACTATTACTATTGCAGTGAGATGTGTTATTTGTCGAACAATTTTTTTTTTTAAAGATTTTTCTAAATTTTAATTTTTTTTTTCTTATCGTATTTGGTAGACAGCAACATGTAGGCCAAGTCCAAGATCTCGTTTGGTCTTATAGAAGGAGGGAAGAGGGGGTGGCAGACACCCGTAGGTAGAAGTCTGATTTGGTTCTATGACGCTGAAGAATGAGTGAAGTGCCTTCCGGGTGGGCTTTAAGGGAGAACTACCCTGCATTTGCGTATCGTATGGTAGAAAATCCGGAAAAACTCCCACCAGGTAGTCCGACTCACGAGGCAAGATGCTGAACATCACAAACGCCATTGAGGCTTCTCGTTTTTTGAAATAGTGTCTACAATAAAGCTGCCAACGGATTGAACCTCAGCCCTAATACCCACCAGCGGAGCGCGCTGCCACGAGCCGGGCCAATTGCGTTATGTTAATTAGAATTTATTGAATATACTTTAAAAAAATATTTGACTTACTTTAATAATATATACTTACTTTTTTTCTAATTAGATAGTGTCAAAACATGTTCTTCGTTGTGACTTTTCATCGTGTTTTGTTTTATTAATTTCAAGTCCGATATGCAAAATTAAAATCTCTAAATGAAACCACATTCCAATCCGATATACAAATTCCAAGAAAAAAGTTTAGGCTGCCCATATCTCTAGAATAAGCAACTGGAAATCTTTAAAACAAACAAATACGAGCGAAACAGATGTTAGAAATAGTGTTTAGATTGTGAAACTGGATGACCGCACTTTTCGACAGCGTGTACTGGCGCTTTCAGGGTACGTGATCTCCACAAGTCTTGCAGAACGCGCGTCGACAGGCATAGGGCGAGGTCATGCTTAAATATAAGATCTCAGCACAAGTGGTGGGCGTTGAAAGGATTTATGGACCTTCCCTGCCTAATAGATGAATCAAAGAGGACCTTTGATTTCGGTTTGATCTTCTGTTTACATACGGGGAAAGGAAGAATGAGGCAATCGCTTTCAATCACCGCTACGTCACTACACTAGGGGTAAGGTTTGCAAAAAAAAATGTTAACTATACTGTTAATGGTTGTAATGTAAACAAGTTAATGTCTCCGAGAGTGGATTTATATTTCTGCAAATTTTTTCGAAAGGGCACAGATGTTGATGTCCGTCAAGACTGATTGAAGTTGTGTTTATGTCAGTGAGATTCTTAAGAAATTTTTTCGTTGTACTTATGTATCTGTTTCATTTGGTAAGTTTTTGACTGTTGCAAATGAATCCGTTTCGTTTTCAAACACTGAATGATTGTTGAAAAGAATTTTTGTGGGCATAAATCGGATTTTATTTCTTAAGTTTAATATGTATTTCAGTCCGTTGCATTACTTGGTTTGACTTTAGATCGGAAATGCTTGTTTTTTGTTGTATTTGTGTTCATTTAAATCAATGAACGTCTGATGGAATTTAAAAAAAAAAATGATATTAAAAATAACTATTTTAAAGGTCTTGATGACATCAAATTCTGTAAAATAAGTCCAGAGATAAGAAGTGAGTAATTGTGCAATTATTTATTTAGAATCTGCATCGGTTTTTAAAAAAAAAACAAATATGTGTTTTGAAATAAGTGCATGTTTTTAAGATGATTTTTTAATTATCTTTTAAAGAGGAAAATAAAGTTGTTTTTTCTTAAGATGCATAGTAACTAAATATATCTCCAAATCAGTCTTATCTCGTCTCTATTTTTGCGGCCTGCTGGCCAATTGGTTGGTACTCTGGCCGTTGGTACCACAGGCATCAGTTAGTATCATGGATGGTTCATCCTGGCAGTAGCATGGATATTTGTTTGTGGTTCGGAGTCCACCTTAAACTGTAGGCCCGATTTAATTAGCATAAAGTGTGCACAAAATGATCGTAGAGCGACAAACCAAACCTTCCTCTTTTTTTACGTAATATCTGGTAGATCTAAGCTCAGGATTGAATATTTATTAAACACATTTAAATGTATATATATAAAAATTCAACTGAACGGATCAACTGAAAATATTTCTCATAATTTATCAAATTTTTCGTTATGTTTTGGTTCTTTTAAAACTAGTTGTCAAATATATGTTGTGCCTAAAGAGAAAGATAGTTAAGGAATTCAAAGATATTTACTATTCATAAAAAAGTTAAGAAAAAATAATTTTTCTTTCGTGAAGGACGCTTACAAATTAAATACATTTTTTAATTAATTTTTTTAAACTTAACAAAATTATAGATAAGCTAGCCTTTTTTTTTTTTTTTTGTCACAAACTTTTACCCGAAACCTGTAAAATGTTTTATAGGTACTATTTCAGAATTTTAATGAAATATTGAGAAATATTATTTACAATTTTAAAATTGATATATATATATATATAAATATTACAATATTTTAGTATTAATTAATTAAAAAAAATCGCATAAAATTTTGGATTACATGTTTTCTTCTCCACTTTTTCCGCCGTATCTTGTTTTTTAATGAAACTTGGGTTTCCTAATGTTTTTCGAAGCTGGGAGAAATAAATCATTGTAGAAAAAATAATAAATAAACACACAACTTCCTGAAATCTGTATGCTAAAAAGTTCAATAACTGCTCCAAGGCTTTTTTTGTCTTTCACCCTATTGCTCGTTACACTAGGATATTAAATGGAAAGCCATTCTATTGGAATACATTTGTCATAATTATCTTTCCGTTCCAACGCAAAGAAGGTTTATTTGAGTATTTATGAAGTAGCCAGCAAGAAAAATTGAATATTAGGAGGCCGTTGCACCCTCGAACTTGTGCTTCCGTTTGCTCGATTGACTGGAAATGCCTCGTAAAAATCTGCGATTGATCGAAAAAAAGTCGAAGAAAAAAACCCATTGATGCTACTCGCTTCCTTGAGAATTTTAATAAATAAATCTAAAGTGATAGGTTTTTATTTGTTTAGCAAATTAAGTGCAATGCAGGAGACGTCAATAATATAATTTTATTTTTATATCATTAGGATTGGCCGTATCACCTGACAATTACATTTAAGATTTATAATTAATATTTCAAATTTTCAACTGGCAGTCCTTGAAATTGAAATGCTATTGTGCATATTAATTCACATTGCGTATACAAATTTGGTTAATTTAATATGCTTTTGACTTACATCATTCTCAGTATCACTTAAAGTAAATTTACAAGGGATATGCTGTATTTATTTTAAAGATTTGGCATTATTTTATGTTATGAAATTTTGTAAATATTTAAATATTAATTTAATTTTAATAATTAATAGTTTATAAGTATTTAAACTTTAAATTATTTAATTTATTTGAATAATTGTGGAATTTATTCTCTTAATATACGCCAAACCTGTATTGTACAAAGCAAAAGACTAAACATATAATCAAGTTGCCGACAAATTTGGCGATCGATTTGACGAATATTTTAGAAAAGACTAATAGCTTAGATCAATTACTATAAATCAAAACAATTACCTAGATCAGTGGAGAGCTCAAATTGGTTAGAACCAAATGATTATTGAAAACAAAGTTTTTCCAAGTATTGTAAACTATTTGCTCTTCTTCATTGGCGCAACAGCCTCATGGCTGGCCAAGGCCGTTTGTCTGCTGGCAGATTTCGAAACAAGAGATGTTTTAATTTTACGGGGCAGTGTTGTCAGCCCGACGTTCTTACAGTCATAGTAGACCGGGACTTACGGTTGAAAGTTGATTCTGAACCACTGCAGAGACCCGTTGTATCGCCGGTACTCGAATCCGAAACCTGTGGCATCGAGCGTTTGCGCGCTAGTCACTCAACCAGCAAAGTCCCCTGCATAAATATATTGCATTTAATTTTTGATGTGTTCAAATCGAAATTTTTTAATTTTTATAAGCATCTGTAGTTTTTGTAATTGAAGCAAATTTAAAGGCAATAATCAAATTTATTTAAACAACGCTAAAATTAAAAAATATATATATAAAATCTTTTCTTTCCTTTGAAAAATGTTACAAGACAATTCGATAATCATTTAATTATAAATTATATAAGGATTGTTTTCTTAGTGAATGTTAATATTAATTTAAAAAATTAACATACTATAGTTTGTTAAAATTACCTGTATATGTTATAGCTACATGCTTCATCTTACAGTTACATCTTAATTTTACAGTTGTGTATTATTTTTTCCTTAGTTTTATAATGGAAAGTAAACTTTGTTTTATTTTCCGTATCTAAAATCTAGCTAAAAATATACCAAAAAATATTTTCTTAGAATTTGTTTTTATGAAGTTTTAATAGATTTTTTAAAAAACTTCCTGAAAAGCTGTAAGCGAATACCCAGAGAGATAACACATCTCAACTTTCCTCTCCTTAACTTTTAAAAAGCATCTCGGTATCTAATCCTTCCTATCCTGATGGCATTTTTCCCCCTCTAATAGATAAAAAAAAATAATAATAATGAAAAAAAAAAAAAACCTTAAATCATTTCTCAGCCGCTCTCCCTCTCCAAGGTAAAAATGCGTTGAAAGGGGAGGTCTTTTTTATCTCACAAGAAATAGATGCAGGCCGTCCTAATGCCTCCCTCTCTGTCTCATTTAGAAAAGAGAGAAAGGAACGTAAAACCCTTTATTTACCCTCTCGAAAAGCATGAATGAACTGTAAAGACGGTCCATGATGGGTAAGGGAAAGGGTGTAGTAGAATCTTGCATCAAGGGATTGAAGAAAAAGAGGGGGGTAGGAACAATGGGGAAAAAAAATCTTCCCATCAAATATAAAAATACAGGGCTGCCTGCCCTATCATGGTTCCTATGAGATGAATAAAGCGTAATTTTCCTGCTCGTTTTGTATAATGTAGATGTAATCCAGGAAGGGATAGAGCTCAAAATGAATGAATGTATGTATGGGAGTGTGATCTATGGTATTGCAGGAAAAAATTTGTATTTTAAAATGTGCGTTATTTACATTTTTCTGTTTCTTTATGGGTTCTGTTTTAAGATAGGAGTAAAAAGGGGTAGTAGTTTAAGAGTGTGTAAAAGATTATAGTATGGTAAAAGAGAATGCCACATTCTTAAAGTTTATTTGCCATAATTTTAGAATTTCTTTTTGCATATATTATCATTTTATTAGTATTAAATATATTTTTTTTATGCCTTTTACAGTTTTGTCTTGAAATAAATAATGACTGAAATACTATTTATTCATGATGTAAGAAAAGTAATAGATGTGTATTAATTTTTTCCTTAGTAAAAGTATGCCTTTTACTAAGGAAACTTTTACTAGCTTTAAAAGACGTAGATAATGTTGATCAATTTTCGTTTTTCAATTTGTAATCATCGTTTGGATTTCAAAATCATTTGCTTTTTCCTTTTTTGTTATACATACATAGTTCTTTCTATTCCTAATTAAATTTTTTAATTTATTTTTATGTACTTAAAAACTTAATAAAAATATAGTAATAAGTAAAGTATTACTACTATTATTGATTCACTAGATTCACTAAAAAGTAATTAATTTTTTAATAATTAATAATTTATTTAACTTAATAATTTACAATTCATGATATCTTGCATTTACAGTTAGATTTTATGAAACTTATCTCTTTATCTTAAAAACACACGCGCACGCACAATCAGTGATATCGTTAACATTAATGAAATAAAGGTTTATACTGTCTATGTACTACGTTGGATAATCAAAGATTCTAAAATTAAAAATAAAAATTTACTGTAATTATTTATTTACTGTACTTAAAATTAAAAAAAAAAAAGATTTTTTTAATATTTTCTTTTTAAAACACGGCTATGCATTACTTTAATTATTATTCAAAAAATACTTTTATTTAGTAATAATCAAATAAGACAGAAATTACTTCATGGCATTGGAAACATTTCTCACACTTGTATTTAAATTTTTTAAATGCAGCATTCTTTAATAACTAGTAGCAAAATCATTATAACAATTTATTTTTATAGTAACTTTTTTTAAAATTTATAATAAGTAAATATAAATTTCACTCTTCTATTTGTAGAATTTTCTTAAAAATATCTGTCCGCATTTTTTTTGTTTCTTCTCTTGTTGGTGTGAAGGATATTAAGTAACCTTTTACACAAAGCTTTTGCAAATCTATGCAAAATCTTCAGTTTGTCACCTTGTGGATTTGAGCCCAATTCAGTGTTTACTTTGAATCAATTTAAATTGAAATGCGGCAAAGCAGAAACATTCCTTTTGGATTTAGCTTGAAGGGAACGAATTTATTTTGACGCGTCGCTGTAAAGCTGTTTCGTTTAAACATTCTTGCTGTCACAATGCTATCGGCGGAATATATAAAAAAAATTTAAATGCAACGTAATTTATTTCCTTCCAGCCGTTTTCTATTTTTATTTTTATTTCTAGCATTTTCAATACTGTGTTAAAAAAAAAAAAGTAAAGTATTTATTGAAATAAAAAATGAACTCAAGGGTCCAATGTTCATTTAATCAATGTTGTTTTAAAATTCCGATTTTGAATTTGTTTGAATTTGAAAACTATATATATATATATATATATGAGTAAAGAAACTTCAACACAACTTTAAAATTCAATAACATATTGCTGCCTATTGGCCAATCGCTCTGGCCTTTGGTACCACGGGTTTCAGGTTCAATTCCTAGTGGTGGCGGAATCCACGTTAAGTTGTAGGTCTCGATCTAATTAGCCTAAAGTGTGCACAAAATGATCGTACAGTAACAAATCAATCAATAACACATTTATTGATACTAATTACAAGCTCGTCTACCTAGCCAAGCAATAGAACTTAACACATGCCACAAATTTCGGTAACATTTTTATATTCCTTATTTGAATCTGAACTCACAGTACTCCAATGGTTCCCATAGGGTGCGCCATGTGGTATTCCAGAGAAATATGTGTTCAAATATAAAAATAAATATAATTATTATTTTTTTTTTCTTGTTAGTTTTCCCATTCAAAGCTTTCCTTACAAACAACTAATGTATTAGGTTACCATTTTTCTTCTTTCTTCGCAATAAGTAGTAGTCTATGAAGTTGACCGTCTGGATATAAAGCTGTGAGGCGTTAGTTGCGGATGTGGTGCCCTTATTATGAATATTACTTACTTTGGAAGTAGATGTTAGTGCATATTGCTTATTTTCAAATAAATACACCCATTTAAAATGGTTAGATTTTTTTGAATCATTACTTCCTAATAAGTTGAGTAAACATTTTAAAACTCCACTCTCTAATTGACAATATAAATCTGTAAGGGTTTCAAACGAATATCTGAAAGAAAAAACAATTCTTGATAATTCGATTGATAAAATATTTTTTTTCTGATAAAACTCATAAATTCTTATCAAGGTTCAAAACTTTATGGCATTATATATGAAAGCTTATACTTTAGGTGAGTCACTTATTTTGCCTGCATGCATAAAAATGGTAATGACAATTCTTGGAATTGAAGCTGAAATTAAAGTAAGCAAGATTTCTCTATCCAACGTGATTTATTAGGCGTATTATAGAAATATTTTCTGATATCGAGAAAGATTGTTGGATCGAAATCAATGTATGCAGTAACAAACTTCAGTATCAAATTTTGCATTGCAAATTCATGAATTAACAGACATTACCAACTTTTATCATTCCTCCATTTTATTGATGAGTGAAGATCAAATGGTGAATCACTCAAGGAGATGCACATCTGCCACCTTTGAGATGCTGCTGCTTACATATTCACTGATGAGTTTGGGGACGAAGGAATACTTGAGAGGAAAGTTACTTGAAAATATACTTGATAAACAGGACAGATATAATTCTTACAATATAACGCTATAGTGCAACTACCAACTAATTAATCACAACACTACAATAATTAAACATAACTAATAATACTATAAAAACTACCAAGAATAATACTTCTCTTACGCTTTTTTATATTTTTTTAAGGAAAGAGTATATGGACTTTACATACACAGCTATAAACATTATATATACAATAATCAAAGTATTACATGAACTACATAAAAAAAAAAATCACTCAATTTGGTTAGATTTTATGCTCCTTTTGGTAACCTCGAGTGTACATCAACATTACCATGCCTACCTTATCATATTTATCTCCAAGCGACGACAGTGTTTCACATCTTTTTAATCGTCCCATTTCTTTTTCTTAAAGTGCTTTCAAACAAGTGACTTCAAGTTATTGACCTTAAAAGTTATGACCTTAGAATACTATTTTATCAACAGGATCATAATAATCGAATTCCACAAATACAAAACTTCGTCTCTTGCCAATTGCCTTGTCTACCAGAGACGAAGTTTTTGTATTTGTAGGATGGCATTTACTCTTATGATTGCACCATATGTACCGAAATATTCATGTAGATCTTCTTTACCCAAGTAATCTCCCAATCCATTCTCACAGTTTATGAACCGATATCGCATTACCTGAATTTTCACGGGGTATATCACGTTTTAAATTAACTTCGCGACTGTCTATTTTATGTGGTTTTCGCAACCTTGACATTATTAACCATGCGAACCTGATTGTAGGTGGTGTAGCCAAATCCTCGGCATTTTCTAGTATGGGTATCTCGTACTACAACACAATTAACAATCTTGTCCTTTTTCCTAACATGAGCTTTCAGAAAACCTTCAGTAGATTTATAATTTAAACCACCGATGAAAAGCTTGCAGAATCATTTGGGTTCACTGCTCTGTGTTTCTTTATCTATTTTATATTTAAATGCCCTGTGGGAGGCTGAGGATAGGAGCATCTCATTAATCTACTTCGTTGATATCGTACAAATTACAGGAACGCTACCATATTGTTTGTCATTGATTTTCATCTATACACTCACCGAGACAATCTTGATCCTTCGTATGCCTTCTCTTGAACGAGAATAAATCAATTCAAGCCTAATAGCATTTCAAATCCAGCACCTGTTTCACAGTATCTTCAATAGCCTTACTTCCAACTTAAACCGACACTTTCTTTAAGGGGTTAGTTAACATTATTTTCTCTTCTGACATCCAAAGACTGGCTGTCAGCACTGACTCCTTAAATATCTGGACGTTGTCGACATCCTGTTCTTAGTCTTTATCCAGAGACCTTCTGTTTTTGTTCTTCATCCTCTCGTTGACAGCTCCCATCCCATTTGATTCACTTTTGTTGTTGTTGACTTTCCTGTCACCTGAAGGCAACGAGAACGCAAATGTTTCTCTGATCCGCACTCGTAAAATTTTGGCGATCTTTTGTCGTTCCTAATTTTGATACGAAACTCTTGAACCGACTTCCACTGGGTTTCGGAATTTCAGAATTGGCTGATATTGGTTTCCTTTCTAAATCCACCATTTGACTTCGAGTTGATGTGTATAATTTATTTCTCGCTTGCCCGGACACATTCGTAATTGTCCAACAAAGAAGGCATTTGTGTTGGCTAAATTTTTGTCCAGCTATCAATAAAATATTCCCGCACTCAAGGACACACTCTTCTGGAATTGGTTGGTAATCATCAATACTTTAATGAATCAAAGCTATTCACTCCTACGGCATTCAGCTATTGCTCCAAATATGTCCAAATCAAATGCAAGGTTTCCAGGATGTTTGTGTTTTTATGGTGAGTGAACCGTAGTTTCTCGGCACTAAGCCTGAAATGTTTCACCACTTACTCCTTCATGCAGAGTAGTATTCATCGCCTCTTCCTTCTGGTTCTCTAGATATAAGCTGAACTATGTCCGATGGGAAAAGAGGTGACAACTGAGTAATCAAGTCGATTTTATTTAATTCTAATCTCTTGGCTAGACGTTCAAGGGTCACAAAATAAAGGCTGATGTCATCCGCTCTTGGATCAAATCTTCATTTAATCAATGTTTTTAAAATTGCTTTGTATTTGAAAACCATGACTTTGATTATATATATTAGCCGTGTTTTATTTATTTGCTAGTTATGTTTATATTGCGATTTTTTATTCTCAGTTAAGTATTTTTACAACTTAAATTTTAAAATACTATTATTATTGTTAAATTTCAACTTTGTTTTGCTTTCCAGAAAAAAAGTGCTGATTTTTATTTTACTTACACCTTTCTTTCTGGGGTAATTGCAAAATAATGTGCTAGCGATTACAAATTTCGCCATAGATTATTACTATGCCTTATCTTCTTACTTACTAAATCATCACCTCTATTCTAAACTGTTTTTTTCCTTTCAGGAATCTTATTCTTGTTTATTGTTAATTTAAAATGGTGATTAGGTTTCATGCAGTTTTACGTTTTATAATTAATTAAAAATGTGGGGTTTTTTTTGTGAATTTTCGATTAATTTTTTTATGTGCTTGCTAATAAATTTTGAAAAAAACTGTTGTTACTCACGAAAGTCATTTGATTTTTTTTATTTTTTGGTTTGAAAAAAAATTATGGTTTTTCGTGAATGTTATGTGGGGGGTTTAGGACTTGATGACCGAGTGGCTAACGCTCTGGTGCTCGGTACCGGGTTTCGAGTTCGAGTTCCGGTCATAACCCGAATGTTTGTAGTGGTTCGGAATCCACTTTAAACGGTAGGTCCCGGTCTAATATGATAGTAGAGCGTTGTGTTGTGGGTAGTGTTACTCGCGTTCGTAGCATATCTTCAAACTACACGTACTCCCTGGATAGTGTTAAATGAATAACGTCGTTGCAGCCCTTACTTATGGCATAAAGATAACTGTCTCTGTATTGCCAACTACATTTGAAAATATATATATATATATATATATATATATATATTTGGGGGATTTACAAATTGGTCTAAATTTTAAAACTAGCGTTTTGTAAAATGTCAAAGAAAGAATCTGAAATTTATAAATATAGTACTAATCCAGCAATCATTATAGGTTTTTATAGAGATAAATGATACGCAGTAAAAAAAACTGCTACTACAAATAAACATGTTTTTCTGTGTTTGCAGTTTTCTTAATCTTGGGTTTTTCTGTGTAAGAGTTTTCCCAAATTACGTTAGTCCCCCTGATTACGCAAGTAATTCTATTTAGAATCACTACGCTGCATCACTGTGTGCTAAACAATTCATTCGACTGTTTGGTGTGTTTGTTTGAAATTAAAGCAGCTTTTCCTCTATCTCTACAGATGTAAGAAATTACCTCGAGTAAGGATTGATAGATAATTCACAGCAGAATAAAAACAAGCAGCAGTAAACCTGATCACCAGAAGATGACTTCTCATTATTCCTGTACAGTGGAAACAAGAGTGTTTCAGAGTGCAGTTTCAATTACTGTAACGAGATCGGTATTATTCTGGTCAGTGATGACCCCTCCACTTCCAGAAAGCTTTCGCCCTGATTGGCTGGGAATCTTTTAGTGGTAGTGACAGCACAAAAATATATGTTCCTGCCCCTTGTGTTACTTGCTTTTCCGCGTCATCAAGAGAGTTAGTTTGAGGCATTGTGTAAAGTGGTAATCATCTCCCCTTGGTGGCTTGTGCTCCATACTTATTAGGTTTGCTTTGAAATAATGTTTCTGGTTTGCTTTGAAATGTTTCGTGGGTTGTAATACCGTATAAAGTACCGTATTATTAATTATTACCGTCAGTAATAATTAATAATATTGGAATGTAAGTACTTATAAAATGATTTCTGAATTAATTTTATGATGAATTGTTTACACCTTGATTTGTTTTTAAAATTCTATATTTCAAAATTTTGTCTTTTACAAATTGTTTTATCCAAAGGCATTTTCTTTTTATATTGATTTTTTTATATATTAGTATTTTATTTTGAGTTACTCTTTATATAAAGCGTTTAATTTAAAAGTGATACAAATCCATTTAGCTCTGGCGCTCGGTATCACAGATTTCGGGGTCGAGTCCCGGTGGTGACCTGGATGCTTGTAGTGGTTCGGAATTCACTTTAAAAAGTTGGTGCCGGTCTAATATGACTGTAGAGCGTTGGATCTAGGGCTGATAACGCTATCCCGTAAAAAGAAAACATCTTCTGTCTCGAAATCTGTCTGCAGGCAGAGCGCCTTGGTCCACCATGGGGTAGTTGAGCTAATGATGATCATGACAAATTTATTTATTTATGATTAGATATTTATAAAAGTTATTTGCATTTGGTTCAATTTTAAAAGAGTTGGCAAAAATTAAATGTTTAGGAAGATACTGATTGCATTTAAATATGAAAAGACACCTTTGTCTAACTAAAACTATCACTAAAATATATATTTTTTCTTTCTAAAAATTGCTGAGAAAATAGTAAAAGAAAGTTTATAAAAGATTATTGTAATAAATCAAGATATTGATATTTTTATTCACTAAATTTCTTTTCAATTTAGCTATACATATATATGTGTGCTTATATAGCCTATACATTTTAAAATTAAATTTTCAAGTAATTTGGTAATAAAAAGTTTAATTAATAAATTAAAGAAAATCGACCAAACTCTGTATTTTTTTAGAAATAAATATTTCTCAAATGGCTCGATATTTGATTACTTACATATTTTATTGTTACTAATATTTTATGAACTGAAAACGATTATGATCTATACTTGCAAATTGATGAAAAAATCCGTAAATTATTCATAACTAGCTATAAATGGATCTTTTTTACATAAAACGTATTCTTTTTGTTTAAATATCAATTTTTTATTTATTTAAAATCATGCATGCATAGGATTTTTTTTTAAAAATTGTATATCTAGATGAAATTGTGGATAGAGATTTCATAGCCATATATGAATTAGTTCGAGAAATATAAAATTATGCTTTTGCATTAATATTGCCATTATTTGATAATTTACTTTTGATATATTTTATATTTGTTAAATGTTTTAGATTCACTTCAACAGTTTTCGAGAAAAAAATTACTTAAAAGATTGAATGACACCAAGTTTGAAATTCTAATCAAACTGTAACTCTCTTAAATTCTGTCGCTCGGAACTAACGCCGACACTTTGCCTGAGCGAAGCCTTTACTTAATCAGCGAGAGAGCCCCCTTTTAATATATTGCGCCGAAGCTTTCTACAAAGGTGTCTCGAGAATGACACCAGCTTGTGACAAGTCAATAGCGTTCGCAACTGAGACTAAAACCTTTTCAATACACCATTCACCGCCGTGAGATTCCCCTCCCCCCGTCTTTTATCCCATAAATAGTTGTGAAACATTCACACAGGTCGCTTTAATACACTCCCTCTAATCCTTGATTACTATGAAAGCTTTTCCGTACTTGACCGGCCTAGTGAAATGATTTTACAACCTCGTCGTTATTTCAGAGATTCGGACTATGAAAGCGTCTACCCAGCAAGGTGGGAGATTAGTTTCCTTTGGGCTTGTAGTAGTACTCCTGTCTTTGACACGCTCGGTCGACGCCAGGGTGTGGAATCCTGGAATATCTCTGGCAAATGACTCTCGCGGGAAATGGTTAAAGGAGAGAGACAGGAATGCTGTTGCAGACATGTCTGGATTTAATGCCGGGGCGCTATTGGAAATGCGGATGTGTCGAGCAGTAGTTCCTGTGCATCGTATGCGTCAGATGGTGCAATGAGTTTGGCTTTCAGAGCTTTAAAAGCATGTGAGGGGGAGATTGTCATCATATAGATCCATCCTACCCCTTTTGGTTTGTATGTTAGGAAATGTAAATGTCTCTCAATAGTTTTCTTTTATTCGAGCAATCCATACTTGCACAGGTAATCATTGAATATAAAGAGAATATCTGAAAGATTTTAGGAAGGTTTCATAGCGGCTTGTATTGAAAGAAAAGTTAAATATGTATATTAAAATAATTTTGGATTGGATTTGTAAAAGAATTTTTAGCAGTTTGATTAATGAGTTTGGCCAATGAGCTTGGCTTTTAGAGCTTTAAAAGCATGTGAGGGGGAGGATGTCATTATGTGTAGATGCATCCAATTGTTTTGTTGTATGGCAGGAAATGTAAATATGTTTCAGTAGTTTTCTGTTACTCGACCAATCTATACTTGTGCAGGTAATCATTGAATATAAAGAGAATATCTGAAAGACTTTAGGAAGGTTTCATAGCGGCTTGTATTTAAAGAAAAGTTAAATATGTATACAAATATAATTTTGTATTGGATCTGTAAAAGAATTTTTAGCAGTTTGATTAATGAGTTGGGACAATGAGCTTGGCTTGAGCCAATGAGTTTGGCTTTTAGAGCTTTAAAAGCATCTGAGGAAAGATTGGCATCATACAGATGCATCCATTTGGTTTGCTGTCTGTTAGGAAATGTAAATGTCTTTCAGTAGTTTTCTTTTACTCAAGCAATCTATACTTATAATCATTGAATATAAAGAGAATATCTGGAAGATTTCATATCGGCTTATATTTAAAGGAAAGTTAAATCTGTGTACTAAATAATTTTGTATTGGATCTGTAAAAGTGTTTTTTGTAGTTTGATTATAATATGTAACAGAATTATTAAAACAGTAATAGAAATGCTTACTGCTTCATATCAACAGGCGGCCTGATGACCAATTTGGCTAGCGCTCTGGTCTTTGGTACCACAGATGTCAGGTTCAAACTTTGGCGGTTGCATGAATGTTTGTCAGTGGTTCAGAATCCACTTTAAACTGTAGGTGCCGGTCTGTTTAGCCTAACGTGTGCATAAGTTGACCGTAGAGCGACAAACCAAACTAAATCATATCAACAGTATTTAATGGTGCAAGGATATGAAATTGCAATCGGTTTGTTCCTTTCCTTATTATTTTCAATCCCGATATTTTATACTATACAGCTAATTATTAGGCTGCACAAAGGCACATTGTAAACATTGGCGTAACCTGGCATGAGTAAATGATTTCTTGTTTTTGATAAATATGCAAATTGAAACTTCGTGAAGGTTCAAAACTTTTGTAAACGTGATGATTCGTGTAAGAATTATTGAAATTCATTAAATGTTTTCGCAGTGGTTCGAAATCTTCCAAACTATTTCATTGATTGTTTTATTGAAATACATTTTATAAATTTTTCATGCCTAAGAGACGTTATTTTAATTAATTTACTTTAACTGTTTTCACTTTAGAAAAAGCATTTACTTCTATTGATTTTATGTATTCTTTCAATTTCTAGACATGTCTTGTCCCCTTCAGTCTTTTCTTTTTAACATAGACAGTTGGCTAGTGAGATATAAGATAAAAATAGGAAAAAGGAACGCATGAGGCAAAAAACAGGAGGAGGATTTTCAAATGCCTCTCTTGGGAATAGGATTGGGGAGAAGCACCGTATAAAGCCCGCTTTGCAGTTCTTCCTGCAAAGGAATTAATCTCTTGGTGTAGAACAGACATTGGACTAGTGTAGCCGATGTGGAATTCCTGTTTGACAATTCCCACCTTGTTCAACGGGGATCAGATCAAGCGATGTACTGTAATCACGTGAATGGGGGGTTGACTTCCCATTCCATAGTAGCTATTAACAAATAGGATTTTGCCCCCGCCGTTTAGGGGCTGCAGGGCCCAACGTCTTTCCCTTATATCTTGCAAATACGTGCTGTTACCACGGCGAAAAGACCTTGCCTTGAGGCCTTGAGTGAGGGTGCGGGTGATATTAAAGTAGATCAATGGGTTGGGGGTGGTTCCACAACGATATAGAACGGGCGTGAATCGCTTGCACTCTACCTTTTGAACAAGGAGTATTGATTTGTGCCTCCCGTATTGCTGCTTCTGCAGCTACAGGGCGATTTGGAGTAGTTCAAAGTGATGCTCGTGGTAATGGATTCGGGCGAGTAGAAATGCGTGGTTCACCACCTTTTAATTAGCTTTCTGATAATTATAAGACTGTGTGAGCCTTTTTGCTTATTGAAGTCTGTAATTGCTGACTGGCAAGTTTTGAATTAATTCTAAAGCATTTTATATAATTGCTTTCGGATTGTATTTCCTGTCCTTGTGACATATAAGAAGATTTTTCTTTTAAATAGTGTATGAAATTATGTATTGAAATTATTCAATATGATTTTTAAATAAGATAATTATTTTATAGTACAGATATTCTCATTTGTATTTTTAAATAAGTGAATTTTATTCTTGCTTCTTTTATAAATGATTTATCTCCTATAGTATTTCATTAATGTGTAATTATTGCATGTCTTAAAATGGAAAAGTAGGCAAAAAAGAGACATTATGAATTATTTGATAATTTAAAATTGGTTTTAGGGGTATTTTATTAAAAGAATAAGGTTATAAAGTTAGAAGAGTTAAAAAAAAAAAAAAAAAAAAAAACCTTTAAAATATATATTTACTTCTAATTTTATGTGTCGTATTAAACTAACAATAAATTATTTTGACAATTTCTGTTGTAAAATATCAATTAAAATGCATTGATTTGCCTTTTTAAACACATATAAGTAATGATTTCTTTTGATTTGATTGGTTGGTTTGTCGCTCTACGGTCATTTTGCGCATAATTTAAGCTAATTAGACCGGGTAGTGGCTTTAGGGCTAATTAGACCACCAGTTTAACGTGGACTCTGAACATCTCACAAACACACATGCCTACACCAGGTGCTTTTGATTTGAAGCAGTATTCAGTGTTAATATTCAAAAGATAAATGCAAAAAATCTTGATACAAACAGGTTTAATTCATTAGTTAAACATTGATCCTTTTGTTAAGGCAATACCCAAATATTTTCTTTCTCCGAAATGTGTCATATATTATTTTAAACAATTTAATGTGCATTGCAATTTAAAAATTATTTCCTTCAGAATGATGAAATTCTTTCCAACGATCTTTTATTTTAAGTAAGATAGTTTTATTAAGAAATTTAAGATGTAGTTGCTATTTAATTTTTCAAAAATTAGAATTTTATCAACATTTAAAAATTATTTTTCTTAAAAATCAACATTAAAATAAGTGAAGGAATGCATTTGCTGATAAGTTGTTATAACGAATACAACATGGAACTATCTTTATCTTTTATGTTCATTTCATCATATTTCCATCACCATATATCACATTTCATTCTATTTTTATGTTCAACTCTCATTTGGACAAATCATATATTACCCCCAAATTTTCTTCCTATCTACAATTCGAAAAAATCGTCGTATAAGTAGAAAAATAATTGCTCTGGTTTATTTTCCTAAAGTATCTTCCTTTTTCCAGAGTTTCAAATTCAAATGCACTTTAAATCTTTTAATATTTGTTCACCAAATCAAAAATCCATACGCAAATGGGGAGAAAGAAAAGGAGAAGCTTTTAAGAATTCCACCAACCCCGCCCACCCCCTCATGCCTTCACCGTTTTTTATTCAATTGTTCGCTTTCGAAATCACCCACTATAGAAAATTCCGTTCTAAAAAAAGAAATCCCTCCTCCTGTTCTCTTAGATTGTCATAGCCGAGATGCGAGTAATATACCTTGTGTGTGTGTGTGTGTGTGGGGGGCTAGAATAAATAAATAAATAAATAAAATACCAAGAACAGTATCGTATAATCTACCATTATTGCTTCTTTTTATAAGTGCATTTGTTTATTCTCCTACAACCGTATCACATGTTATTCTTCTACATATTATTTACTGCAAATGGATCTTTAAAAAAAACACCTTGTGTTTTTGAAGTGTTTTGGGTTACTTTATTTTTCCGGGGGAAAAAAAAACCGATGGGTTACATTTGTACGGCGGTAATTTAATTTATGGAATGTTCTTTTTCCAGAATCCTGGAATGCTACGTGACTCGAATGTTCTCAAAAGTTACTCTCACATCGTGGTTTCAAGCGGTCGGAAAAATTATTCCGCCGACTTTTAATCTTTTATGTGCACCGAAACTTGAGCATTTAAACGGTTTAGCTGCTGCTACTACTGCCATCCTTTTTCTTATGTCAGCCCTGTTTTAACTTTTATTTCTTGGAAGAAAGTAATTAAAAACCACGTTTCCGTGTTCGCCTTTTTGATTTATGTACCCTGCAAATGTGCTTTGCTGTTGTTGTTGTTGGTATGAAAAGGAGTTTTGTTTGAAAAATGTTTTTCGATGCAGGTATATTTTTATTTGCTTATCAATTTAGATGGTTACAAATGAGTTTTGCGAGTTTTTATTTGTTTTTATCGTTCTTGGTATTTAATATAAAAATAATACTTAAATTAATCATTTAAAAAGCTGGATATCTCAGAGTTAAATAAATTAAATATTTTTAGTGGTTGTAAAAATATTTTGACATGACTAAGAATTCTTGTTAATAATTAATTTCTTCAGAATATATATATATATATATATATATATATATATTATTCAGAATTGTACATATTGTTTGAATTAAAAATCATCTATCTAGCCTAAAAATTAAAAGTTATTAGTCAACTGTTTACTACATGGTCTCTCAATATAGAGGTGGCCTGATGGCCAATTTTCTAATGATAAACCAAACTCTCAACATAGAAAAAAGAGCGTACAATATGTCAGCTCTAATAATTATATATCTATATACATATTGTTGCATTACGTTATTTTGCAATTATTTACTGTACACATAACTTGCTAAAAATTGTTTTTAGGCTTCATGCTCCATTTCACGCGCACACACACACACATTCATAAACAGTTCGTCAAGGGGCGGTCTTTTTGAGGTAATTGTCCCGTAATTGCTTATGGCTCAGGAGAAAGTCTGAAAAACTCTCACTATGCAGCCTGATTATCCATCTGAGACATTTTACACACATTGTCACAATCACCAATGAATCTCCTCGTTTCTGATAGCTGTAATTACAATGGACACCATTCAACCTGATGACTTCTGTACACGTTATCATTGGCTCTCGAGTTGAGCCTTCTAAGATGTTATGACAAAGATTGTGTAAGATGAACACGTTACAATTATGAAGTATTAAATTTTTATATCTTGAATATATAAAGCCTTTTTATTCGTTATTGACCATTAACGCTTAATGGACACATAATGTCAACTATAGAAAACAATAAATGTACGAAAATTAAATAGTTTTCTGGTTTGCTGAATAGTATATTTAAAATGAATGATAGCTATTCACGTAAAACAAAATCAATTTATATTCGTTACAAAAATTCTTATTATTTTAACAAATATATATATATATATTTGTTTATATATTTGTTAAAATATTTTCTAAAAATTGATTCATAATGACTTATTACTTAAAATGTCGGCTTTATTTTTTGTTGAGTGAGTTTCTTGTTTAAAAAAATTTTCAATACTAATTTGTTACAAATAAAACGGGATCGCTTTCAATGAAATTGATAAGTTTGCATAATTTTATTTGCTCTCGTTTTTTTCTTCTCCCTTTTATATATATATATATTTATTTTTTCAGAGGTATTGATTCACAGACAAAAAGACCGTAATCAACGAAAAAAATTTTTTCAACTATGCATCTAATTTCTTATCTAAATTCATAAAAAAGTGCGGGAGATTTTAAATGCGATAAGAAATACATAACTTCTCTAGAATGAACTGAATATCTATACCATTTTTGCATAAATATTAGAGAGTTTTTGCATACCGTACGTTCGTTACCGTAGGACGTCCGTTAGCTTTTTCTCCCTAGCGCGCGTGCTCAGTTTCCTATGAGCATGCGCGCTAGGGAGAAAAAGCTAACGGACGTCCTACGGTAACGAACGTACGGTATGCAAAAACTCTCTATTGTCAGATCCTGATTTTTATCGCGACCTTTTAATTTTATGCTCCGTTATCGAAATATCATTACTAAAAATGATAAGAATGATTTTTTTTAAATGGTGAAATTGATTTTTTTTTTATTTGATTTGCATTTTATTTCAATTTCTGAAACAAGCATTTAGAATAAAAAGATTTATGTTTGGTGGTAGGCTAATTATTTCTTTAAAATTAAATGATTTATAAAATTTCACTGGTTATATTATATTCTCCAAAATTATTATGTCTTTAATTGTAGGAAAACATTATATGAAATCTATATATGTATCGAAACATTATTATTTAAAATGCAAATTTTTGTTTTTAGAAATAGGAAAGAAAATTATTTTTACGCAGATATTATAAAATAAATTTTTAATAATATAGTAGATTTATTCCTTAAATTTATTTATTTTATAGCTGTGAGTATATTAATATAGTTTTGCTCATATATTTTTCTAACAATTTATCTAATTGCTAATGCAATGATATATTAAATTGCTATAGGAATCATTAAACCATTATTATTTGTGATATGCTTTTTATTATTTAAATTAAGCCACACTTATTGAATTGGCGCGAAAACAGTACATATTTTGCTAAAATCAAGAAATCGGCGCCAAAATAAGTTAAGAAACCCAGAAGTCTGCTTTTAAAGGAAAATTGAGTGTGTAGAGACGAAATTCCGATTTGTACAGTGTTATCTCGGTATATCTTTTTTTACTTTTTCATTTGAAGGATGAAAAAGTTTCCTTTTATTTGAGACAAATTGAATTTCCTCTATTTCTCAATATGCTTTTATTGTGTGAAAATCGCGTGATCTTTTTATAAGTTGTCTATTTTATGTCAAGAGTTTTGTAATTTTTCCTGGATAAGAACGTATATTACCTAGTTAACATTGAAAAGTTTTTAGTTTCCTTATTTCTTATTTGATAGTTTATTTATTGTATCAATTTTGAAATGGAATTTTGAAAATGTTTATTTTTATGCTAACTAATCTTAGAAAAATGAATGAAGGTTAACTTTAATTATAAAAATTTATTTGCGGAGACTAAATTAAATTGGGTAAAAACTATAGAAAACATATCATTTGTGTAATTTTTTAACATAAAATAGCATTAGCGAATGATTACAATTGAAATAATTATACAAGAAATCAAATTTTAATACTAATAACATTTTTTAGATTCGAAAACTACCTAAACTTTCAAACAAACAGTCAAGTTGTAAACTTACCAACATTTTTTTTTTTCTATGAGCTTACGAAATTTCATTTACTTGTAGTCAAAATTTCAAAATAGGGAATTTTACAAACATAAAAGTTTAACATATGAGGGTTTTAATGTATGTTAAAAATTTGATAAATTTTAATTTCATACGAGAAGAAAACAAAAAGATCCTGTCGCTGTATTTAAATGATCCAATATTTAATGTTGATTTCAAATCCATTTTTTCAACAACTTAAAGGAGATTGAATTAAAAAAATTAATGAGCGCATCTAATCATCAGTAGTTTCATGCCGTAGTTCGGGACAAACACCACTCAGAGTATCCACACTATTATCTGGTGCATCTTCGTCCCCATAAAGATGACTTTTGACGTTTGAAACGTGTAATCACATTAACTACTCGCTGCTCCTCCATCACACACCGTCCCTGAAGACAAATCTTTTCGCAAATATCCCCCATCCTTTCAGCAGCGTCCTTTATTCCCGGAAGACGTTCCATCATACGACCTTGTTCTTGTCGACATTTGAAGTTTGACAACACTCTGTGCTTCTGCTCTCTCTCCATAGGGGTTTCAGAAGATGATGTCCCCTCGCGAGTTGATTATCTGGAATGCTTACGCTTCGCCATCTATTAATAGGCACTTTTCTGAGTGCCACTGGGGGAATGTCGATCTCTGTTGTGACTCTTGGGACCCTTGTGTGACGTCAATTGCCTGATGGACTGTTGTGGTAATCGTGCTACTGCGAAAGAGTGTTCTCCGTAAAGAAAAACACTTCTTCGTTGCATTTTTTAATCTGCAATCAAAGGCTTGTGCATTTTTTTTTTATCATGTGTGGACATGATGTTGTCCTGGTTAGTAGTCGATGGCGCCTCTAAAAAAAAGTGAAGTTATGAAATAAAAAAATATGTAAGAGTATAAGTTATTATATAAAGCAGAGTAATATCTTCACGCAACACGAGAAACTTTCATTTAGATCATAAAAATAACGCCGATTTTTACGTGATTTTATTTATGTGTGTTTTAAAACTGGTGTGAAATATGTGTTGCTAAATACGTATAACGATTGACCCATACCAAGTCATGAGTTCGGTTGTTCATTTTGAATTGTCCGGCTTTCAAAATAGAAACAGATTGTTTCAATATCCTCAAAATAGTTTGTAAGGATTAGTTTATGTTTATAAAAGTTAATTTAACATATTTCTCTGTGTCTGAATTGGATAATATTTCTTGTAGTATTTTAACAATTGCTTCTCCATAAAATTCTACAGTTAGTTCTACATTTGTTATATACCTGTCAATATTGAATTTGGTAGTTCTAGTGAGAATTTTGCATTTTAAGGTTCCAATTTCACCAAGTCTATTTTCTGCGCTAAATGGAATCATCAAAATTGCAGTATTTTGTAACCGCAGCGGCCATTTTGTTTATTTAGGAGTTGACTTGGCGAAAACCGCGAGGAAAACAATCGCCAAATAAAAAGCCGAACCATAAAGTGCTAAATTTCCTTTGTTATAGTATTCTGGCCAATTGCTTTATAAATTTCTTCGGTTATTGAACATTGGTATACTTCCATGTGTATTCGTGAATGGATTTCGGTTTTTTAATATTATTTTTAATTGTTTTGGTGTTTGTTTTTATGATCTAAAACATTGGGTTTCTTATTTAACTTATCGTGGAAGCCGCAGTCTTATTTTTGTATTAACACTGAATTTTTTAATGTTGTTTAAATGATCGTAATTATGTTATCAATGTAATATTTAGCATTATTGCCACTGGACCAGGAGTCGGGCATTGACAATGTTTGACTTTTATTTTGAATTTATTTGTGTAAAAGTAAATTCTGCATGCTATGAAAGTTTCTGAAATGAAGATTATTATTTAAGTTTTTTTGGCACTTATCATCTGTATAGTATGGATTAAGTGGTCTGTATTTTTAATGCAATTTTTGATAATAATTAAATAAAAAATAATCATTATTAGTCATTATTGACATTTAAATTGTCTTTTTTTAATATGAAACAATATTTATCTTTCTATATCCATAGATTTTACCCTTTGTATTGATTTCGGATCATTGATAATAATTCGTTTAATTGCTGCAGTCTAATGAACGATAACTATTTTTTTTTTTTTAATAATGTATATTCCTCTGGGGTTTCGAAGATGTTCCCTCTGGAGCTGATTATCAAGAACGTTTACGTTTCGCCATCTATTAATAAGCACTTTTCTCACTCTCAGAATGATGATGTCGTTCGCACTTGTGATTCTTGGGAATCCTGTATGACGTCAATTACTTGACAATCTAACTGTGATTCCGCTATTCTGAAATATATCTTATCTACATAAAAAAAAAAAAAAAAAAATGCTATCTTCCATTTTTAAATTTTCATTTAAAGTTTTTTTCATTGTTGGTCTCGTTTCGTTGCTTTTGATTTTCAGTTGATAATAATTCACTTCCTGCATATAATTTACTGTTCTTTTTTTTTAGGTTACCACATCAAAAAATAAAATTTTAAAATAAATGTTTTGGGCGTTATTTTAACTTAGTAGTAGTATAGGAAGTTTAATCGCTTTAATTTTGTTTAAATATGTTTGTTATATTCTTATTTTTTTTAGAATTGATTTTAGACCACTGCTGTTTGATTAGCTTTGCATGCAACGAGTTTCAAAGCATTCAACCGCAAGTGATTGCGCTCCGAAATTTGGAAGCTTCTTATTTTCCAAAATTTCACAGTACCAGTTTAGAAAATTTCGTGTTATACATTTTTGAAATTACATTTTATTTTTTCTAAGAATGTTAATTCTTGATCTTTAAAATGAACATGATTAAAAAGTTAATATGATTTCTGTATGCATTAAAAAGTAATATTTGATTTGCACCACATGACACTAACTTTCAAATTTTATATTACAGTTTTTCAGGAAAAGGTAGTGGTAATTTGTTTCGTGCAGAGTTTCCGACAATTTAACCTGTATTTAATAATAATAATAATAATAATAAAAAACCAGTGTTATCCACTGCCATTTCTGGATTGTCTCTATCCTTCATTTTGTGATATACACCTTGCTTTTATTAATTTATTGGGTTCACATTCCATGTTAATCTCCTTTGCGGCCTGATGGTCAATTGGCTAGTGTTCTGTCATTTGGTACCACAGACTTCAGGTTCGAATCCTGACGGTGGCATTAATGTTTGTTAGTTCGGAATCCAAATTAAACTGTAGGGCCCGGTCTAATTAGCCCAAAGTGTGCACAAAATGACAGTAGAGCGACAAACCAAACCATGTTAATCTTTTAATTTGTCACTCAATGTTAATTACATTTTATGGATTTAAAAAATGGTTTGGTGTATTAGTAATTAATTTTATTAATTCTTTTTTTATTTCACCTTTCGTTACTTCTGTTTTCACTCGTTTTTTTAATTAAATAATTTTTTTTTTTCAAAGTGGAATATTTAATGAAGAAATCTTTAGCGCTTAAGCAAGGCTTGGCCCTTGCTCAATAAAGCGACCTATGAGATCATTATTAATAAATTTTTATGTTACTGTAGCATTATCAAAAGAAAACTCTTTTTATATTGAAAATAATTAATTACTTTCGAAGATGGGTAATATAATTTAAGCTAATTATCTCGAATATCAACAAGAGTGTTCTCATAAATCAGGATGCACAGACTTTTGAGAAATAATTCTTGACTTTAAAAAAAGAAAAATTCCCTTAAAATTTTAAAATATTTTATATACATTTATTTCCAATATTTATGTCTCCTTTTTTTATGAGATTAATGCATGTGTATTTTTGTAGAATATTATCTAACACAATAGAATAAATACTACAATATCTTTAAAAGTACATTTGAATGCTTGACAGTAAAAATGATTTAATATGTGTTTTAGTATTTAGTTTGATCTTTGTTATAACAAGCGCTTATCGTGTTTCAGTATTCGTGCCAGAAAAAGTTTGTTCTCAAGCATATATTAATAGTTCGTATCTTTCGAAATGGAACTCGGACCATTGTTATCCAACCCATTCTTCATGGAATTCTGTTTTGTCAATGCAGAATAACATGCTTTTGTCACATACAACGTTTTTGTCATGCACTTCTTTCTTTGATTGACTTATAAGGGAACTCTGCCAGTAGGAATCTGCTTTTATTTAGCGCAATTATTAATATTAAGGTTTATGCAAAATAAACCAAATTTAAAAAAAAAAAAGGATAGATTAATTGAACAATATTATTGTTCTTTTAATGTATCCTTTTCTTTCATGCTACTGCTATTTATAATGACATTTTTAGAAAAATAAATTGTTTGAAGCATGTTAATCTGTCTTAGCCCTTGAGCCGTAAAATGACACTTTCTTCTTTTTTTTAATTACGTCGATGATTGGGTCGTATTGACCATTTCCCTGTGAGCAGCCCAATTCAAACGAGTCTTGAAGAAGGCATGTGGTGTGGGCTGCACCGACGAACGCTGTTATTCATTTAGCACTACACAGGGGGGCACGTGTAGCCTGAAGATATCCTGAAGATAGATGGGCGCGAGTAACACTATCCCCATAACGCTCTACGATCCTATTAGATCGGGCACTACGGTTTAAAATGGATTCCGAACCATTACAAACATCCATGGCACCGCCGGGACTCAAATCTCACTGAGCGTCAGAGCGCTAGTCATTCGGCCATCAGGCCGCTATAAAATGGCACCTTTTAGAATAATTGCTAATAATTTATGGTTTACTAGCTATGTCTTTTTTGCTTAGTGCAATCGAATATCATGGTTTTTTTTCAATAATAATTAAGTATTCCACTGGAATTTCCGAAAAGGATATCTATTATCAGAAATGCTTATGCTTCGCTATTATGGAGCTGTTGATCGCTGTTACTCATGTGACGTCTACTGCTTGATGGATGACTGTGGTTGCCGCGCTACTGTAAAAGAACTTCCACATGGATAAGAACACTTCAGCGCATTTTTCAGCCGACAATCAAAGGGTTATTCTGTTTTTATTTTGGTAGCTGACCTCGAACTTTGATTTTAAGTCTTTATGGATGGCTCACTTGCTGTGAAATTAGCGGTTTCATTTCCGCATTTACCGACAAAGTGCAGTAAAATAAAATTTTGAAATTGGGGATTTAAGTATGAAGCTGGCTGCTTTCATTATATATTTTAGAGGTTATATCGTTTTTTTTTTTATCCCAGGCCATTATGATGTACTATTTTAATTTATATCTATTTTGTGAATGTAGTCTAATTGAGGATAATTACAATTTTTATCTTGATAATATTTAAATAATCAGCGTTGAGAAAATTAATTTGTTGAAACAACATAAATTATTATTGTAGTGAAACAACATAAATTATTATTGTAGTGAAACAACATAAATTATTATTGTAGTGAATCAACATAAATTATTATTGTAGTGAAACAACATAAATTATTATTGTAGTGAAACAACATAAACATTTTTAAATAAAAATTTAATTTGGTAATATTGTCCATTTCATTTACAATAATTAGTTTTAATTTAATTTTTCTTGTTCCATAATTTTTTTTATAAAACGTCAATATGTGGATATGCATATTCTCAATATAAAATAGATGTTAAAAATATGCTATTTCAGACATTTCTTTTTACATAAATGTAATTTTTATATTCCCTCATTTGTATGAATTATATGGAAATTAATTGCAATTTTTATTTTAAAGATTTTTTTTTATTTCTTGCCACTATAGTCATATGAAATAATAAATAGCCATAACATTTTTATAGATACATAACCAATTATTTTTAAAGACATATTTCTCTTTCAAATATGAGTATGTACAATTTGTTAGTCGTATATGCAAATGTATATTTCTTAAATTCAATATGTTTGGTTATATTGATTAGTTTGGAAGCAAAATAATTTTAAGTTACAAAACAATTTATTTAACACCAGCATTGATATTGTCGAAAGTTCTTGGAATTGTCGACATTCATCGTGGAAAAATAACTAAATATTACTTTCTAATATCTAGTTACTGATTTCAGAAATTTTGCCAAAGAATATATTTGAATTCCTTAAAAGGATGGCATAGTCGAAAACTAAAAACTTCTCGCTAACTTGCCTTCTGAATTTTCAGAAATATTTTAGATATGCAAAGGGCACACAGTACTCTTCAACTTCATTTGCTATTCTGCACCTCACTTGTTTTGGAAACTGCATAAATTCTCTGGCTTCGGCACGGGTATATTCCCCCGCCAAAATAAGTTTTCCATCTATTCCGTAAACATGGAAGCAAGGAATTAAGTCTCTAAATTTCATAGAAAGTGCTTCTGATGAGTTCGTCTAAATGCAAAGATGTCGTTTCGCTCTCTGAATGCTGCTTCACTTCGACGAAGGGGGTTTTCTCACGACACGGGAAGGCGACTGCGAATTAATTTGCAAGATATTTATGGATTTCTTTACCCCTAAATACTTAGGTACAATTATTCAAATGATAAATGTGAATTAAATCAATCTTTTTAAAAATTGATTTAATTAGCGAAAAACTGTAATATATATGAAAAATATTTAGCAAATTCGTATGAATTTATTAATATTTGATGTATATATTAAGCACTGCAATGTATTAAACGTTTAACTTTTCAACAGAATATCGATTTTTTTTTCTTCTAATTCACTATAGTCATATGGTTCATGAAAAAAAAAATGCATTGTAGAAAATTACATATCGCGTATGTATTCTCCATGATCCAACATATGTGCATGTGCATACTAATTTTCATGGATATCATTTGAACGATATATAAGATGAAATGCTGCAGCATCGACTGGTGCCAAGTAACAGTAAATTGGATAGCACGAACATTTTTTTCATACTGGGATACATATTGTTACAAATTTTCATGGCGATTGTTTGAACGGTATAGAAGTTGATATATTGGGGCACCATCTAGTAGTTTAAGCAACTTACAACAAAGGGGATAGAATAAAACCATTATCTGTTCTGTCAAACACACACAAAAAATTTCGCCAAAATCGGTCCAGCCGTTTAGTAGGAGTTCAGTGAGAGACAGATGCACAAAAGAATTATATAATATATATATATATATGTTTAAAAATGAGTTTAATCTTTAACATTATGGAGATTATATTTTTATAGAATAAATATTGAATATAAAGTTGAAGAACGTATTATTGAGTAGTACGAAGATTTTTTTATTGTTCTTAACTTTTGAAGCTAATGTTTAGATAGTTGGGATTCCAAAAAAATCATGAAATCACAAAATAAAAATCGCTAGCAGAAGAAAAGAATTTATCTCACGTTTTAAAACTTAATGCAACATTCAAATATAAATATTATCTTAAGTTTTAAATGTTATGGTTAAATGTTAAAACAAAATTATTGAAAAATAACTTTTTCACTAGGTGCCAGTAGGGTGGTAATGAGAATATTTATCATTTCGAATTCCGGAGCAAACTACAATATTAATGGCGTTACGCGCACACCATTTTAATGAGAAAAGTCCAATGTCCCCACTTCACAATTCGACTGTCAGAAAAACTTAACCATTATTAATTTGCAAATGCTTTCCGAAATATCGCTTTTATTACTTCCAATTAGTGTCAAAAAAGCTAATCCTTCCCCTGAGGCTAGCACAAAAAGCAGAAAAGAAAAAGAAAAACTGCTTGGCGATAGACAGAAGAGATGCTGACCATAAATTTCCCTGCTACTTATGCCACGCCATCGATCTTAGGAAAAAAAGCTCGTCCCTTCGATTTAAGTCAAAAGAGACTCAGCATTATGGATGAAACCGGAAACTTGGCTTTTCGAGAATATCCAGCATGTTATTGATGGTGGAATTTAATTGAGTTGATTTACTCCACTCTCATCTATCATCGCGTTTGTAGCGAAGAATCTTTAATAAATATGCTGGAGAAGGATTTTTTTCCCCCTCCTTCATACCCTCCCTCCCATCTGTTACTTTAAAAAATAATTTTTTTTTCTTCTTTTTGTTGCATGTCGTCTCGCACCCCTCCCCCACTAAGGTCAACACTTGCGAAGCTGGGAAATATGAAAATTATTGCGAAAGGAAATTCCGATCCATAAATTTAACTCTCGGAGAAGTTGTCTTGACTAGCGTACCATCTTTAATTAGATAGGGTTTTTTTTTTTTTTTTTTAATAAAGTGGAATTTTTCTTTCTTTTTTTCTTTTTTTTATTTTTGAGTGTGAGGAGGAATGATGAAATTGAAATTGTAGTATATTCGGTTCCAGTTAGGCACATATTTCGTGTTTATTCTTCGAATTATTTTGCCGTATCCCGTAAAAATTGCTGAAAAACTGTCTTTGCTTAGTAGTAATTATTGCGGCTGCGGAAATGTTTTCGACGTCTGGTCTTATTATTTCAAACATAGTAGCTAAGTGGTTCATAATATCTAACACATGATTTTGTATCAACTCAGTAATATTTAAATTAAGGTATTTATAGTTGTAACTCTCATCTGTTACTTTAAAAATATATATATATTTTTTCTTTTTGTTACATGTCGTCTCGCACCCCTCCCCCACTCTAAGGTCAACACTTGCGAAGCTAGGAAATATGAAAATTATTGCGAAAGGAAATTCCGATCCATAAATTTAACTCTCGGAGAAGTTGTCTTGACTAGCGTAGCTTCTTTAATTAGATAGGGTTTTTTTTTAATAAAGTGGAATTTTGATTTCTTTTTTTTTTATATTTTTTTTTATTTCTGAGTGTGAGGAGGAATGATGAAATTGAAATTGTAGTATATTCGGCTCCAGTTAGGCACATATTTCGTGTTTATTCTTCGAATTATTTTGCCGTATCCCGTAAAAATTGCTGAAAAACTGTCTTTGCTTAGTAGTAATTATTGCGGCAGCGGAAATGTTTTCAGCGTCTGGTCTTATTTTTTAAACATAGTAGCTAAGAGGTTCATAATCTTTATCTAACGTAGAACTTGTGCAATTTGTATCAATCCAGATATATTTAACAAAGTATTTGTAGTTGTAACTTAAATAATGAATTTATTATTTATAATTGGTTATATTTCTGTTTCATAAAATATGTAAGTTAATCAAAATTGGTGAATATTAATTTGGTACATTAATTAATACAGTTATATTTGCATCTATACATAAAATAAAACTTACTATCGTCAATTTTATAATTTATTTTCTAATCAGTGAACAAGCATTTTAGCAGTGCAGTAAATACTCTACTATACTACTATATATATAAATATATATAGTTATATAGAAAATAAATTATCAAATTGACGATAGTAAATTTTATTTTATGTATAGATTCAAATATAACCGTATTAATCAATGTACCAAATTAATATTCACCAATTTTGATTAACTTACATATTTTATAAAACAGAAATATAACCAATTGTGACTTAAATAATGAATTATTATTTATAGCTACAAATACTTTTGTTAAATATTACTGGATTGATAGAAAATTGCACAAGTCTTATGTTAGATAAAGATTATGAACATCTTAGCTCCTATGTTTGAAAAAATAAGATCAGATGTCGAAAACATTTTTCCCACAATAATTACTCCTAAGGAAAGACAGTTTTGCAGCAATTTAATATATATATATAATGTGTGCGTGCGCATAAACTGGTGATAAGAACAAATGTGTTTTCGATAAGTAACTTAAATTGGATCGTAGTTATTTATTAATTATTATCTCAGTAATTTAATTTACGGACGATTTTTCTTCATAGTTCAAGTATAATTTTTAATACAAAAATGTTATATATATATATATATACTTCATTTCAATATTGTTTTTTCCCAAATCTAAAACTATAAAAGTTTGAATGGTGAAAAAACATTTCAAAATTATAAAAATAAATAAATTATTTTCACAGAAGTATTATATTTAAAAAAAATTTTTTCCTCATTTTATATATTTTTATGATATAAAATGCAGTTCTTTCAATTTTTTTTATACGAATTTAATATAAAATTATTTGAAAAAATAAAATGTGTATAATTTCTTTTTTTTTTTCCTCTATGAGAAAACATCTGTTAATGAAAAAACACAAAAAATTCAAAAAATTCCGCATATTTTAAGTACATTATAATATCTCGTAGCGGAAAAGAGGAACAGTCAGAAAGATATTGATTGAAAACAGCATTGATCATTTATATTTGTTTAGATATATTCAACTCTTTATTTTTGTAAAACTGTTTGAAATGCAGTTCAAACATTTTGAAACGCTTGCACGGTTATTTTCCCCTCCGTTGTTTCTATTTCTGCGGCACTTAAAGAATGATCATGCATACATATGATCGATTTATCTTAACATTTTTTTAACGACATTCATATGAAACACTTTCAGAAATCGATTTTGCCACCATTTCCTAGAATTTTCATGTAAAAAAATACTTGCAACACATTTTTCTTTTCTTGGAATCTTTAATGTATCACAGCTTTCAAAAATATCGATAACAAATGCGACGGAGAGTATCATTAGCATTCCATTTGGAGATGAAGACTCGGATTAATCTTCTTTCTAGAAATTTTTTTCCCACACTCACTTCTACAAGAAAATGGTGTGGGCACTTAACTTTAGTGATGAAATCGATAATAGCAATAAGTAATAAATATCACCTTGTATTAAGGAGATTTTAAAAATTTAATATTAATTTACAAAGTTTTTACTTTAGTATCCACTTTCTGTAAAAGCATATCATATTATAAATAAATGTCATTGAAAATGGTTGAAAAGTAGGTTGTAATTATTATAAAAAAAAATAGTAGGCTGTAATAATTAAAGTGCCATTATATGTTGCAATCTCGTAAATCTTTGTTAAATTTTTGTAGCACCTAACACCTGAAGATGCATTTTGTGTCTATTTTTATGTATACTTTTCATTTGAAAAGGGTATTAAAGTATCCTTTTTTTGAAAATATAATATCGGTAAAGCATTCTTTTTTGTAGGTTAATAATAAATTTGTGCAATGTTTGTGTTACATTTTGTCTTGACAGTTCAGTATTGCAGTGTTTCATCAGATATTTTCGAATAAAACAAGAAAAAATTATATAATTATTTATAACTTTGATAACAAATATAGAAAAAGTATGTTAAGCAGATAATGCTAAAGTTATTGGTTACGCAATTTATAGTGTTGGCAATTCATAATATTAAATTAATTAAAAATGATAAAATACAAAAGAAGCAGTAAGTTAATAAATAATAACTATCAAGTCATAGAAATGTTCAATAAGAATGCTTTTAAGTTTTAAATATTCTAAATTTAAGTGGAGTTAAAAAAAATAACAGCCGCTAGTGCGTTAAATTTAACACAACTCTGGGTGATACGCTAATAAACCTTCCATGCCAAGGAGTTGAATTTTAACAGGTGTTAAAATAAATCAATTACTGGGAGGATATGAGGCTAGTGTCTTTCTGAAATCTATTCATTCCTTATTTAAATTTGTTTGATGAATTTAAGTGAATTTGTTATATTTCAAATTCAAAAATCTATATATTTCAACTATTTAGTTGCTCCATAGAAAATGCACTTTTAAGTACACAATGTTTAAAAGTTCACAAACACAAATTGTTTAAAAGCATTTAATCAAAACATGCTCCATCTACATCAATGCACTTCTGCCTTCCATTTTATTCAGTTTAAAAAGCACTTTTGAGTTAGTGTGAATAAATTCAGTAAAGGCTATTTTGACAGCTTCGTGATTGACAAAGCGTTTATTCATTAAAAATGATTCCAAATGTTTAAAGAAGTGATAGTCACTAAGGAGACAAGTGTGATGAATGTGGTGAATGAGGTAGAAACTCCAATTTCAATTCGTTTAGTTTTTGAAGTGCGACTTATGAAGCGTGCGGTGCTGCTTTTCATGTCGAAGAATAATTTCTTTTTGATTCGCCAACGCTAATTTTGATGAAAACAATTTCTGATACACAATATCAATTTTTTGGCAGTAATGCTGTGCATTAATTGTTTGATCCATTCTTAAGAAAGTGTAATGGATAACTCTCCTTTGATTGCATCAAAACGTCAACATTTTCTTTTTTTGGATGCAAGCTTGGTTTGTGTGCTTTTTAGGGCTTTTCATCTGTATCCACCCATTTTGCTGAGCGTTTACAATTATCATATAATATCCACTCTTCGTCACAAGGAATGATCCGGTTCAAAAAGAAACTTCTTTGGCCAATACTCACTGATGTGCAAATCTGCAAGATATGCAATTTCTGCCTGCGACTCATGTTGAACATATTTTCAAGTCTTTTCACCTTTCGAAAGCGCTGCAAGATATCTCGAAATGGTTGCTCTCCAAAATCAACAGCAAACCCTTTAACAGTTATTGTATACTTAGCTTTAACTTTTGGATTTAGAACATCATTACAAGGATAGTTTCAATTCCGAGTTCATTTCTGATTTAAACTTCTCAGACCATCATCTTACTGTGGAAATGTTAGCTGTATCGCTCCCAAATGCATCATTAAAATTTCGTGCTGTCTTGGGTAGCAGAATGTCCAAGTTTATATTCATACCGAAACATGAATCCCATATTTTGTGGAATTCCATGCTGATATTTAGGATTTTCTAAAAATTTCGACATGTATTGCAAACAATGTATACATTATACAGAGTACAAAATTAAGAATAAAATAATAAATAACATCCTTATTTAATACTGATAGATATATATTATATCAGAAAAAAATTCATACCTAATACATTCATGATTTGTTTCCTTGTGCACTCTTTGAGTAGATCTCTTAGATGTCCTGATTTCATATGCGCATGTTATGAAACCATTTGAATTGGTTACGTATAGCATCATTGTGAATTCTATGGGGAAAGAGGTCCCAGCGCGTGCCTTGGCATAAATAGTCTCCTTTTCAACAGCGATTCGTAATTGAAGGAGCGTACTTTGGATCGAAACGGAATCTACGAGATGCGTTTTCTCGCCAAGTGAATAATTTTCCCGTTTCGAGGCGTCTCACGTTTGCTCATTGTTCCAGATTTCAGATGACAAACCATGGAACGTAACTGCATCGAAATGAAGGGATTTTGTTACATTCCCACTGCCCACGCTCTGAAATGAGATACCTTTTATGAGACGATACTGTGTGATTCAGTTTATTGAAAATATTGACATTAAAACTATCATTACAGGTATCAAAACTTGATGCATGATAATTCAGTATAATTTTAGTAATCAACTAACTTCACTATATCAAAAGAATTTATTTCTATGTGGATGCATTCAAGTTGAGCAATATGTTACTAGAAATGGATAGTAAAATTTTATTATTGCTTTATTTAGATCCTTGAATATTTATATGGTTTGATGCATAATTTGCACTTTTTGTATTGAAGCATTGTGGTTTATCTCACTTGATAGAATTACATCGGATTATGTAAATCAAGATTTTAAAAATTGCTGCAAGAATGTTAACTGCCATCTATGTCAGCCAATGCATAAAGGAACAAAAAATATATCCTTTCTGTCTCATTTTAGCCAAGATAGAATATTTGTAATATGTGGATCATTATCAGAAGTAGTTTCTATGGCCTTAGATTTATTATGTGGCACACTGGATTACCGAACTGAGAGAGCACAGTTTAAAATCCGGTAAGCGATTCGAATAGTAAGTTCCCTTGTCTACCGAGAATGGACACAATAAGTCAGTTAGGTGGCAAGTTCTATTGTGTTTGAATCTTTCATATGTCACCTTTGTAAAGTTCGTGTCTCCTTTTTGAATTTTTTAAAGTCATGTTTGTTCCTTATATTACAAGTCATGATTTTACAAGAAGCCCGATTTCTTTGAATAATAGCAAATCTTTAATATGTTTAGGACTCAAATCAACAACACATCTTCATCCCAGATGAACTGAGAAACTATTTCTATAAAAGGAGGATAAGGTTAAGCCTTTTTCCCCCCTTTAATACGCAATTATGTCATTTGTGCAAAACTTTAAAATAATATAAATTTTCTTATTTCATAAAATCTGAGAGCTTTTTACAACAAAAAATGTATTATTACTTTATTAGATAAAAGTTTAATAATTTAAATTATATGATGTGTATATAAATGTATGTTAAAGTTACATTTTTTCATTTCGGATATGCTGTAAACTTTTTGTGTTTTTTTAACATAGCGAACTCTATCGCCGTCTTAAAGCTTTCATTCCGATTTATTTAGTTTCTGATATATATAACAAAAACTGGTTTTTAGAAGCGTTTGACGGCCCATAAAGCTGAAGTCATAATGTCGGAAGAAAATTTAGTATTCCGCATTTGCGTACAGAAAATTCTGTTGATGCGGAAATATGCAATAAAATTCATTTTTACGAAGCAAAAATTTTGTCTCGTATCGAAAGGCACGTACCGTTTTTAGGAGTTCCGTTTATGCTTCCATTTTATGACGTATTAGGGGGCTTTGGCGGAAAAAAACGTTATACTTTACGTGAAACATATTTGTGATCGCTTCGTGATTTTTATGCTGCGAAGAAAAAAATTATATTCAGTATTTTTCTCTGTTCTTTGTGAGGAAGCCAAATCTTTATTGTCTCCGTATCGCAGGAGACAGTGGCTGTTTATGCTCATCCTTTAGTCAAAATCGCCCTTTTTGTAGCTAATATATTCTGTACTTCAGTACCATAAAATTCGGAAATGGTTATAAAAAACATCCTGATATGAGATGGTGACGCTGACCAGGCGCCTTGCGAGATAAATAATTTTTCTCTTTTCAAAAACATTTTTGACGTTCATGTTATTATAAATTACTTTTACATTTGAGGTGACTTAATTGATAGTTATTAAATGGAATATTTAGAATCAAAAGTCATGCGTGATACATTTTTAAATTATTTGATTCATAAATAAAACTAAAATGAAAGAAGGCCTTCGATTTAGAATGTGTTTTCGTTGAACAATAAAAATACAATTATTTCGCCATTTAATTGATAATGAAACCTCGTAAATCACCAATCATTTTTCTGTTTATTAATTGACGCAGTACAGTAAATTTGGCGCTTGTTTTGTTAAACTCTGATTAAAAATATTCAGTAAACAGAATAAATTATTATAGATTTGATACTAGATTGTTTTGTGAGAGTAATTAAAAGCCATACCTTTCATCTAAATTCACCAAAAAAAGTAAAACTAAATTGTCCCAAAAATATTTAAAAAAAACCTAAATTCCTCTCTAAGCTGTGTTAAATCATTATTAAAAGATAATGTGATAAGGTATGGAAAATAAAAGGAAATAAAAATACTAGAATTACTTTTAAACATGAAACAACTATAAGGTTATTTATATAGGAGCTAGAGTTTAGAATTGGAGGCCTAATGGCTAATCCCGGCAATGCCATGAATGTTTGTAATGGTGCGTTATCCACTTTAAATCGTAGGACCCGGTATAATATGACTGTAGAGCATTGGGCATTGGAACTGGCAATCCTACAAAAAAAAACAAAAAAACATTTCCTGTGTCAAAATCAAAAAGTAGGCAGACATCTTTTTGTTCACCATGGGGCTATTGCAGCCAATGGTGATGATGAAAGTGTAGAATTTCATCTGTAATGTTGTTTACATTTATGAGAAAATTTTGCGTCATTTACGTAGTTTCAGAAATTGGGGATTTTCACATATACATCACATTCAGTTTATGTATAGAGAATTTTCTGAGATGCCAATCTCGGGTGGTATAAGCTAAAAATTGATTTACGTTTGTTATCCTAAATAAAATTATCTAAATTTGTGAGAGGTGATTGATTGATTGCATATTTCACAATTATTTATATTTATAAATTACATTTATTTTTACTTTTTTTTATCTTAGAAACAAATGTCGTCAATAAAAATTAACTTTGACCACAGTAAAGTAAATAAAATGAAAAAAAACAAAAAAAAAAGCAAAAAAACATTATTGGTATTGACGAATCGATCGCTAGTGTTGAACTGTTTCAACAATGAAAGCAAAACTGGAAAGGAAGTTTTCCACGCTTTACGTTAAAAACCACTTCCTTAGTATTCGTATGTTAGTTCTTTTCTAACAACACAAATAGAAGAAGGGTACTTTCCACTTCTTATTTTGTGAGTTGAAAAAGAACAAAACCAAGAGGCAAAGGG